>JAFIRS010001649.1:0-317952 GCA_018342105.1 Gonioctena quinquepunctata
ATAGGTGATTTTATACAAAATTGGACTTCGTGATCATTTATGTGTGACGAAAGTGTTTTTATTTTATATTATTCTATTGTTGGCTTCTGAATATACTATGCATGTAATTCATATATACAGTGCTAGTCAAAAGTCCCCTCCCCTCTCGTATCTTTTGAACGGGTATACTTATAATAATGAAATTTGGAGGGTGGAAATAAACGGATGTAGGCTTCTCAACTGGTCATAACAGGTGACGCAATAGTCATAAATACGTCAAGGCCACTGTGACCAATAATTTTAAATGGGACCCTATGGCAAATGATAGCTCGTTTGAAAGGTATTGACAATACCTATTCAGTCATACCAATTTTGTTTGGGTTTCGGCGATTTTGATTGAAAAATTGAAGAAATACGAAAATTATAGTTTCGCATTTAATTAATAAAGATTTTAAAGTACCTCTGGGTAATTGTCGGGTTGACGTTTTTGAATTCTCTACTTGTCAAAAGTGTTTATACCTTGAAAATTTACCTAAGCTATTGTTTAACGAGACGTTTAAGTGTTTACATAGGCAAAATGGTACGTACTGTAGTCGACAAAGTAGCAGCTATCTTAATAATTGGTGAATGTAGAAACAATTTCCATGCAGCGGAACGACTGTTTAATGAGAGGTACCCCGATCGCCCTATATCGAGGGTTTATTTGAGGAGCTTCTTCGGAAGTTTGAAGATCAGGTAGTGTTAAGATGCCAAACGATCTGGTCGACCAACAATTAGTGATGACAAAAAAAATTACATGGTAGTAAACCCTACTTCTTCCACACCCAAGGGTCTATCTGTGAAGTCAGTCGGACAGTACATAGGGTGTTGGCTAAAACAAATTTCATCCATAAAAATTTAAAAAATGGTGCACCAACTTTCAGATGATGACCCCGACCGAAGACTAGAATTCTGTGAAACTATGTCCAATGAAATGAACCAACAACCAGGCTACATACAGACAATTTGTTTTAGTGACGAAAGTATTCTTCTTTCTCAATGGAATGTTAACACTCAAAATGTGAGGTATTGAGTGACACAAATCCTCACATCTTTCGTGAAAAAAACATACTCAATTTCCCAGAAAAGTAAATGTTTGCGGTATTTTGGGAAACCATATGTTGGGCCTCTTTTTCTCAATGCTAACTTAACCGGTGAATTGTATCTGGAGATGTTACAAAATGATATTGAGTCGTTAATTCTTGAAATTTAGAAGATAATCCAGATGAATTCGACAACTTGGAAATAACGTTTCAACAAGATGGTGCTCCTGCACACTATTACGGTGCAGTAAGACGTTACCAGATGAAGAATATCGTGGTAGATGGATTGGGACGACGAGGTTCGATCGAATGGCCAGCTCGGTCACCGGACCTTACACCATTAGTTTTTTTTCATGGGGTACTTGAAATCTAAGGTTTACGCTACAGCACCGACAGTATTGCCATTCTGAAACAACGAATTGTTGAAGAATGTAGGGCAATTTCCGCTGACACACTGGGACGAGTACGACAAGAGTTTAGCAATAGGATGCATTACTGCCAGGAAGTAGATGGAGCACATTTTGAACACTTATTATAAGAACTGGTTCTTAAATCTTTATTAATTAAATGCGAAACTATAATTTTCGTATTTCTTCAATTTATCAATCAAAATCAGCCGAAACCCAAACAAAATTGGTATGACTGAATAGGTATTTTCAATACCTTTCAAACGAGCTGTCACTTGCCATAGGGTCCCATTTAAAATTATTGGTCACAGTGGCCTTGTGACGTCATTTATGACTATTGCGTCACCTGTTATGACCAGTTGAGAAGCCTACATCCGTTTATTTCTACCCTCCAAATTTCATTATTATAAGTATACCCGTTCAAAAGATACGAGGGGGGGAGCGGACTTTTGACTAGCACTGTATATATATATATATATAAATTCTTCCTGTTTCTAAGTGTAATTTTTTATTTAGATATACTTATGTTATTGTACTAACTAAATGACAATTCCAATACATGTAAACTATATAGAAAAAAATCAAATAAATATTGATTGATTGAAGAAGTGCAGCGTAAGTGCAATGCCCATCAGGACCACATTCATTATCATTCTTTTATTATATCGACCCCATACCTGACACCAATGCGCCACGACAATGAAGTTATAAGCGGTTTGAAGAATGAAAAAAACACCTATATCTTCGATTCCGTCAGATCTGCCATATTCAGATTCCAGAAGACATCAAATTGATAGGAAATCGGTGAATACACCATGTGCAATACACGTGGTGAGGTTAGGTTTTTGGTGGTGTCCCTGGATGAAAACCTCTCCTGGAAATCCCATTGCCAACCTTTACGTTTCATACTGAATTCTTCGAAATTTCTATTAATCGATTTACGACCTGTACTAGGAGTGAAACAGATGTTGAATGTTTCCTTCGCTCAAGTTGAATCGAGACTCAGATATAGCGTTCGCCTGTGGGGCAATGCACATGGTACTAAAAAGATCTTTATTGGACAAAAACGAATCTTGAGATGTATCGCAAGTATTTCTGACAGATAATCGTGTATAACATTTTTCAAAACATCTTGTATCTTGACACTTCCATGCCTCTTTATTTTCGAAACCTGTGTCCATGTTTTCAAAAATAAGGGAACTTTCATTCGAAATTCTGATATTCATGGTTATGGAAGAAGGAACAAGCACCATTTTCATATGAATTTAGCTTGAAAAATATAAATTTATGTGCTCCTGATCATATTGGACTCAAAATATTCAACAATCTTCCGAAAGTACTAAAGGGTATCAACATATTTCTTTCATTCAAACATGAGTTAAATAATTTTTTATAGAAAGAATGTTTTATAGTATAGGTGATTTTATAAAAAAATTAGACTTAGTGATCAATTATGTGTGACGGAAGTGTTTCTTTTTTACACGCTTTATATTAGCTTCACTTGTATGTTTGTTTGTTTGTTTGTAACCGACTCCTTTGGGCGCAATTTTGACCCACTTCCAGACGTCCGAATGATTTGAAATTCGGCAGGTGTACATAATTCCGGTGACAATGCATTAAGAAATTTTTGTGTGAAGAAAATACAAAATGGCGGCCTTAATATGAAGTACGAGTTTTGTGTTTATGGTCCGATTTGCTTCAAAATTGGTATCCGAGAGTTTTTGTGGTCGGAGACTATAATTCCTTTGTCAAAATTGAAAAATTCAGAATGGCGGCTCCAAAATGGTTGACGACTTTTGTGATTATGGTCTGATTTCATAAAAAATTGGTATGTGGGGTTTTTGGGGTCGAATATTATGATTCTTTTGTGAAAATTGGGAAATTCAAGATGGCGGCCGAGTTTTGTGATTATGGTCTAATTCTATTCAAAATTGGTATGTGGGGTTTTCTAAGGTCGAATATTATATTTTTTTTGTAAAACTTGGAAAATTCAAGATGGCGGCTTCAAAATGGCGGCCGAGTTTTGTGATTATGGTCTGATTCTATACAAAATTGGTATGTAGGGGTTTTTGGGGTCGAATATTATGATTTCTTTTGTGAAAATTGAAAAATTCAAGATGGCGGCTTCAAAATGGCGGCTGAGTTTTGTGATTATGGTCTGATTCTATTCAAAATTGGTATGTAGGGGTTTTTGGGGTCGAATATTATGATTTTCTTTTGTGAAAATTGGAAAAATTCAATATGGCGGCTTCAAAATTGTGGTTACTTTTTTCTACTTTGAAAAGATCATTCCATTTTTTAATTTGCAAAAAAATAATAAAAATAATAGTTTAAAAAAACTAAAAAAACACGCTCTTATAAATAAACCACACTAAAAAGTAGGAAATAAATAATAGTTTGAAAAAACTAAAAAACACGCTTTTATAGAAAACCAGACTAAAAAAATATAAAATGAGAAAAAAAAATTTTATTTTAAAAAAAGCGTGGGGTGCATGGTATCAATAATTATATAGTACATTACACACCGAGGCGATACCGTGCACCCCACGCTTTTCTTAAAATAAAATATTTCTTTTCCTTATTTTCTATTTTTTCAGTCTGGTTTTCTATAAAAGCGTGTTTTTTAGTTTTTGCAAACTATTATTTATTAATATTTTTCATTATTCTATTGTTGGCTTCTGTATATACTATGCATGTCATTTATATATATATATATATATAAATATATATATATATATATATATATATATATATATATATAATATATATAATGATATTGTACCAACTGAATGATAATTCCAAAACATGTAAGCTATGTCGAAAAAATTCAAATAAATATTGATTGATTGAAGAAGTGCAGCGTAACTGCAATGCCCATCAGAACCACATTCATTATTATTCTTTTATTATATCGATCCCATATCTGACACCAATGCGCCACGACAATGAAATTATAAGCGGTTTGAAAAATGAAACAAGCACCTATATCTCCGATTCCGTCCGATCTGCCATATTCAGAATCCAGAAGACATTAAATTGATAGGAAATCTTTACGGTTCGGCGAAACTCTGTCTAAGATATCCCGGAATGACATAATTAATGCCCTGTTACGTTGTTAGTGGCTCGGTTGGGGCAATCTCGGTCGAGTTCGAAGGCAATAAATGTCTAGAAGTGCCAAACTAGCGGAAGGGCGGCCATTAAGGGGCTGCTGCTGCAGCTTCGCCGAGATGCGGACGCCGGCGAATTATGGAGCGTGTGTCGAGGTTCGAGAGTGTTTTCCGAGAATATTCATAATGAATCGTTCGACCGTGGAAATTGGTCCGGATATATGGCTATTGGAGGTTTGACATCTGTCGGGGGCAGGAAGAGCTGAGCTATAACAATTCGATTATAATTATAAATAATTGATAATGCTAAAAATGTAAGTGGATGCAGGAGTAGCGTTAGTGTGTCCGACATATGAAACGATTGCGGAATAGCTATTTGTGCAACCAGTTGAGAAAAGCACTATTTTTCATAATTAGCAGATTTCTGCGGAACGAGCAAAGCGAGTTTCGCAAAAGAAAGCGAGTTACGAAAAATAGTGTTTCCCAACGTGTTTCACATAATATTTTTTCTAATTTTTATTTAATGTTATCCTTTTTAGTTTAAGTTGGAAATATAAAAAATATTTATTTGAAAAAACTGAAGAACACGCTTTTAACGCAAAAAAATTAAAGAATAATTTTAATATTCAACAACGATGAATATTCAAATGAAAGAAACAAACCTTTTCTCAATTTCAAAGTGAAAAATAAAAAATAAACCTTTAGGCGTGAGGATTCGAACCCACGCTAACTTTTGAGATGCAGAGGTTAGTCTAGCGCCTTAAACCGCTCGGCCAACTGGACCACATTGATTTTTAAACGCATTACCATACTTTAACGTAAGTAGGAAAGTATTTTTATGTACTTTTGTACCTGCTACCTGTGAAAGGGCCTCGCTTTCAAGCTTACGAGTACGCATATGTTCTCAACTACATATCACACCACTCATACTCAAAATTTCAGCTTTGCTAAAATGAAGTATGTTTGCCGGCTCTGGGATCATAGACTATTTTAATTGATTTCGACAAAGCATCGCACGCTTTTTGGCATAGTCGTTGAATATTGAAATTACTTTCCACTTTCTAATGCAGTGAAGAAGTTCTTCAAGTAGTTCAGCCTTTAAATTATAAAACAAATTATTCCTGTATTTTTTGCAACTGGTGGTGAAATTTACTTTTCCTACGACCACATAGAAAAGTAACACATATCGCACTCTGTACTCCCATGGAAAGTGACCTTTATTCTCACGCGTGCGGAAAGTAACTTTCCGCACGGCTGTCAATAAGCCGTCAAACCCGTGAATCCTGTAAGATTTACAGATGTAATTATTAATTGCCCTTCCTTATTGATAATATTTACATAAAAACTGGACCAAAAACTGATTATTTGTAGAAAATAAAGAAAAGAAGAAAACAAAATGTTGACGCCGAGAATCGAACCCACAACCTTGCGATCATCTACCGTATACTCTTCCATCTGAGCTAATTCAGATTTGAATTAACGTTATCAGAAATATGTATATCTCGTAAGTTGATTTACATCAATAGAATTATGATATTTCTTGTATTTTCATTTTAAAAACAAAAATATTGAAACAAAAATATTGAAACGAATCTTCCGCAAACACCGTTACAATTCACAAATTGGAATAAAAACCAATTCACTTTCAACTTTTATGGTTCCAAATGATTCAATTTGTTCCCCAGTTGTATCTAATAAGTACTTACGTTAATTATCGTTATTTCTTTATTTCACTATAAAAGTGATTCTAAATTCATGCGCTCTTTTTATAGAAGCAATATTCAAACACAGACTTTCACATATGAAACGTGAGATTAGTCAGGGAACTCAATATACACGATCTAATATTTATATATTGTTTAATAAAATAGGTGGTCGAAAAAAAAATAACGTACATTACTCGCGCGAAAGTCATTTTTCACACTCGTGTGATTGCCGCACTCGGCTTACGCCTCGTGCCACAATATTTTCCACTCGTGTGAAAAATGTCACTTTCCGCACTAGTAATGTAATATACTATTTCATCACCAGTTGCGGAACATTTTACTTTTCGCAACTGGTGATGAAAAGTCAAACATTTGATAACGTCAACGAGTTTTGAAAAGTGTCACTTTGAATGTCAAAATTTGAAAAAATCATAATTATTCATTATGCAATTCATAGGTTAATTATAATCTCAATAACGTGGAGAATATAATTAAAGGAAAAAAATATGGTCGGGGAATCATTTGATTTGGGATAACGTCTAGACAAATGTGCAGAAAAAAATCCGTAGATGAACAATTCCATGAGTAGTAAATATTTAAATGAATTTCTGCCATTTTAAAATCAGTTTAGACAGCTGCCATTTGAAAAAAGATTCTTACAGAGAAAAATATTTTCAATTTCAATTTTTCTTTCATCGAAGATATTGTTGATTGAGAATTCTAGAGAATATAATTGTTTCAAAGATGGAACTGAAATTATGTATCTTCGTCGAGACCTTCCTAGATTCATACTCAATAAGAATATATAGTATCACGGTTCCTGCATTTAATAATATTCACCAGTTATAAATGAGTTATCCCAAAAAAAATAAAAAAATTGTATAGAATCTTCGAGCCATTGAAAACAAATGCATCGATTGCCAATTACAAAAAAAGCAGTTTATGAGTTTGGGAAAATATTTTTTTTTTATGATTTTGACATATTTTTCCTAGAATTATTAATTTGTGAATTCTTTCTGTTTGTATTTTCAAGGGTTATATGATGAACAATGTGTTATGAGTAATCATAACAAATAACAAAACCTGCCAAGTATACCAAAATGTTGAAATTTTTTCTTCGATTACTAAAATTTTTTTTTTCATTGTTCCGGTATATGAAATATATATAATTGATTACTTATATTGAATTTTTCATTGATTAATCGATAAAAATAGAAATGAAGACAAGTTTTGGTTTCTGAATGAATAGATAATTAAAACAAATATATTTTCTCATATATTGTACAAATTGTCAAAACCCAAAAAATATTGATCGATCTAAAAAAATATTTTTGAATTTGCTGTTTTTGAAAAATTCTTATTCCCTTCTTTTCAGACTTTTTATATTTACAGTTTCAGAAACAGTTATATGATAATCTTATTGAACCAAGCGCCCTTATTATACTACCATAATTTGAATAATTACACAATTCTGATTGAAAACGATACCATCAATAACATTCCATATTTAGTAATATACTTGATAATAGAAATATTTTAAATATTTTTTTTGACAGGACTATAATAAAAAAATTCAAATTTATATAAAATAGTATATGAACAATATTTCATTCAATAGTGTCGGTATCAGAAACGTCCATCAAATTACACGTATAAATAATTCAGATAGTAATTGGAAACATTCATCTGTGATATTTCTCAAATTAACGCTATCTACTTTAGTTTTTGAATAATCTGCAAAAAACTGAATCTCAATTTTTTCTATCTTTATTTATTCATAACTAAATATTTTCGAACATTTGTCTAGACGTTATGCCAAATTGAATATGACTTCGACAACATTATTGTTTTTCATTACCCTTATTTTTCACGTTTTTTTTTATATGTTGTGAAACCAAAAAATAATCGGGCACGCAGAAGTGTTCCCTACTCAAAACGATAAACATAATTTCAAAGTAATCACATATTCAGGCAATCCTACCGAGAAAATTCCACCTTCTTGCGTAAAAATAACATTATTATCGCATATAAAACAGATAATAATTCAAGTTCAAGTAAATTTATCAAGAACATAAAACTGAGAAATGTGAAAAATCTAGAGTATATAAATTAACTTGTGGCTCTTATGCTAATTTTTGCATAGGCCAAACAGGCAGAACTTAAAAAAATCGATGATCAGAACATAGGAACTGTTTCATCAATGGAAAATAAATTCAACTTTTTCTACTCACCTCTTAACTGAATAACATTGTTTTTTTAACGATTTCAAAATATTACATAAACTCGACCTTCCAGAAAGTTTAGAAATAGATAAATGCAAAAAGTCGCAATATTTGATTGAAGACCAGATGAACTTAAATAATTCTCCTCTGTTGAATTTGTTTTACTGAATATTAAATAGGTCATATATAGGTATAATTTCCGTTCTACTTAGCCCCATTTTTAATGAATACCTAACGGATAATCCTTAATATCCTTTATATTCCTAATTAGATTCATATATACCTGCTACTACCTGTCTTGACTATTTGACATGATACATCGTGATTGATGAGTTAGTATTTTCTCCACTTGAAAAAGCTGTTGTATAGCGAAACACGTGTCATGGTTTCGTGAACCCAGTTAAGTGAAAATCATTTAGTGAAGTGAGTGTTTTTTGTTTACTATAATATATATTTTCATCAATTCACAATAAAAAATAAAAAGTGTCACAAGCGTATAATGTCATTCATTTTTCACATGAGTTGGAGGCATCATTATGAAATTCATCATTCCGAAAAACATTTGTTGAGAAGTTTTGGTTGAGGTTTAGTTGGGATTTGGATCGATATATATTGAAGAGGAAACTCTTGTTTTTTTGCCGACGTTCCGAATTAATTCAATTTATCCTCAGGGCTCTGTTACAATGGTTCCTTAAATTGTGAATAGGTTTTATTCTTTAATTATTATACCCGTCACAATGTATCATTGTACTTGAAATTTGTGTTTGAATGTTAAGAAAAGTAATCACCAAAATAGTTATTTCCGAGTTGAAATCCTTTAAATTTGAAAACATATTCAGAATTTCAAGGATTTGAAAAACATATTCAGAATTTCAAGGATTTCAAATCGGAAATAATTACTTTTCGGTGAGTACTTTTCTCAAATTTTGACACAAATTTCAAGTACAATGATACCTGTGACAATTATAATAATTGAACAATAAAGCCTTTTCCCTATTTGAGGAACCATTGTTACAGAGTTCTCAGGATGAATTAATTAATTCGAAACGTCGGCAAGAAAACAACAGTTTTTTCTTCAATCTATATTGATAAAACTCCCAAGTAAACCACAATCACAACATTGATACTGGATCACAAACCATTAGCTTTTATTGAGAAGATTGATTAGAATGAGTCAACAGAAGAATATTTTCCAATCTATCGTTTAATATTTCAAATGGGAGCTTGTTGGAACATCTAAAAAAAGTCCTGACTGACTGATGAACCTCCAAGCCGAACGGAATGATCACAAAACTCAAATTCCGCTTGAGGGTTGAATTCCAAGGATTCTGGATATTTGAATAACTGGTAAAAAAAAACAATACAAGTCATTTTTATTTGTCTTCTTGCTCCTACTAATGATTTTTCATTTATGAATTTCGCACCACAGGCAGTGAAAACTGGACTTTGAATAAAACAGGTCCATTGTCAAAAAGTATCGATAATGAAAGAATAAAATTTTTGTGGTCTAAATTCCCCAAAATTCAAATTTATAAAGGTACACCACAGGCGGTTAAGACTATCCTTATTATAAAAAAGGTTATATTTCTGGATGTATCGGTAATGAGGGGATCGAATTTCGCATGAATCAAATCCTAAGGAACTCAGGTTACCTGGAATATTAGGAATATTCTTATTTTTGAAACTGTAAAATTTGAAGAAAAACCCACAATATCATCAAACATCCACATCAATCAATCTCATCCACATTTTTAGAAGTGAAGCTCCTTTGGGCGATGAGGGTAAAATTTCAAGGTCTTATTTGAGTGTAACGTTTTTCAAGCGAAACGTTTCTGATGCAAAGAGACGTAAATAGTTGCTTAGCCAAAGAGGAAAGAAGAGAGTTTTTTCAAAAGAGAATGTGATAGAACCACCCGACGCTGCTATTTCAATATTTTGAGCATCAGTGTTATGCTGTCACTTAGGGTCTCTTCCTGAGGTGGTTCTTTGATCGATAATGCTTTCACTTTCGGCTCCCACTTCCAAGAAACGAACCAGAGCTACATGGAATTTCTTGAAGTGTGCTAATCTCAGTCGTTCCTATTTCCATATTTCTCAATCCATCAATAAATACATGTCCTGCCAACTGTTCTTCAGAATCCTGCGTGGCATCTGAGGGATAATGCTCAGACTTTCGCAGACTTTCGCCAGATTCCCACACTCGTGTATTCAACTGTACCCTATGTAGCTATTCTCTGTTTTACATTCCTGAAGCAGCAATAAGGTATCTATAATTGCAATATTAGTCTGCTAGGATTTTCTGTTACCAAAGCAGGTCACATCGAAGCTACTATGATTTCCTTTATCGTTTCATCCATGAGCGTTGTTGCAGTCTCAAACTATTTATGATACAGGGACCATGGCGATTGCCTCCAGAGGTTGATGGTTTTACGGAATTGTGCGATGTGGAAATTCTGACACGATGGTCATGGATCTTCAGTGGAGCAATTTTTTTTCTATTTCTTCTCGCACCACATTAACACATTTTGTTTTCTTAACGTCGATTCCATCCATCGTCCTCCAGACTCTGTTGATATCGGCCCCCATTCCACCAATGTCTTACTTCAGGCGCACAATTGGTTTTCTGGAACATCTGCTCGTAAAATGCTTTCTGTTGTTTCCGTTCCTTGTTTTGTTCTTCCAGAATTCCCCGGAAATCATTTGGTAACCGATCAGTTTTATATTCTTTTTCTCTCCGTTGTTTTTGTTTTGTCAACAATTTGCTTCCTCTTGTTTTTTTTTTCTGTCTTTATTTCTTCTTCCCTTGTTTTGCTTTTTGTCAACGTTTTTCCCACCCTTATTTTTCTTTCTGCCGTAGTTTATTTTCAATTCGTTTTCATAGCAATTGTCCCCTTCGCTCAGCAAACTGCTGCTCCTTCATTTCCATTTTGACCTCCATCTCGTCTTAGGGTGTATTTCACGAATTCACCATCAATTGTTCCAAAATAGGCATTGAATGATCATACCTGACACCAACTCTCTCGAAACTGGGTACGTTTTCATTGAACTACTTGAATGAATTATTGTGATCCTTCATTACACTTCGAAAAACACAACACAATAATGCACTCTGACCATAAAATACTCATACTGCTTACACGTACCACTACCTTACACGTACCGCTACCTCACTGCACTCAACAAACATTTATCTTGAGTTCGCTAATATGAATTAATGCTTCTTGAATGACTGACTGATCGTAAGCCCGACCTTCTATATCCTCATTATTGGCTTCCAGAATCTTCGAGCATTTTGTGGAAAAACAGAGATTATTATATGTGTGTAATTGGAAATTTCTAGGAGATAAACACATAGGGGTGTACTGTTCGATGAAGAATTCGTTCACCATAGCACCACACTTCCTTGTCTTCCATTGGAATGTATTCATTGAGTGGTGAGTATCTGAACTGTAGCGGTACAAATTAAGGTTGGGTTGTTGCAAAGCGAGATACGGACGGACACATATACAGTATCCGAAACATTTTATCTGGGGTATAGACAGAAATCTACACGAGCAACAAGGAACGCAATAATATGATAATACCACATAAACAAGAGAGACGCACTGCTGTGCGCCCCTCCTGTTACCCCACCCGACGCATTAACTGACCACGTGGCAATGCGTCACAGCGCACAGTTTGCCGAGCCGTGGTTGCGAAAACACAAGATCGTGACAATTATTACCTTTTGAAACATGCCGCCTATTTACACAACCGCAGAGAAAGTACAATAGACTCGGCTATTGTTTGGCCCAAATGGTGGTTTGTTCGAACATTTGATAAAAAAATTCGGTACACAAAATATTTAATTTGGTTTATCTTTTCTTGTAAATATTTTTTTTTCTCTCCATTCAAGAAATAATTGTTTTTCTGTGAGAAATAAGTTTTTTGTTTTTATTGTCTTACAGAAATATCGTTTGCGTTTGTTTATGTTTGAGAATTTTCTTTCGTTTTCGCGGCCACCACGTCACCAAAGATATTTTGATCTACCTGTCGTCCGACAGATTAATTTGAATCAATGATTCAGTTTAATTTGTTCAAATTATCTGAAGTAAAATTATCGTTAATAATTCTTCTTCATTGCACATTCTCCCGGCTGCTGCTGGTATGATACTGACGTCCTGAGCTGACCGCCCTGATTCTCCTATCTCTGTGTCGTGACGTAAATATCCTTTCCTCGAGCGAGTCGAGGAGAAATTGTAATGCTCTCTCAACATAAAGCAAGCTATTCTTCACGCTCTCATGAAACCACCGTACCCAAGATAAATACTTTCCCGATTCTGTACTAATTTTTCAGATTATATAAGTGATATTTTTCCATCGGAATCTGTATTTTGATCGTTTCATGAAGAGTATACCTTTCCCTCTGTTGGCTTCGAAGTAATGATTATTTTCATAAAACTCAGTAAACACTTCATATCCACCCACGTGTATAACTTCCAATGACCCAGATCCAGTGAAAATGCAAACTTTACCAGAAGATTTTCCATCCTCCAAAGAAATGTTTACCTCGTACAAACAAACGCGTCATTTGGTGTTCAGTCAGAACTGAAATTTGCGTTCTGCAATGAACCGAATAAAGTAAATATGGCAAGTGAATATTCCCACAAGAGGGCGCCTGTGTTTATTTTGTGTAATTCGCAGATCTCGGTACGCTCCAGATTGTACGATGAGAGTGGAACAGAATTATTCTGCCCTAATTAAAACCACCTGAAGTAGATTGAAATGGAATGAAACCTCATATGATACTCGGTGAAAGGTTATGTACACACCATTATGAGAATTTTGGTGCCAACCCATAAATTCAATCTCGATTTCAGTCCCTAAAAAGGAGGTTCTGTATATCCGAGGGAATATCTGAAGGGTTTCTCGGATTTGAATCTATTCAAGTACATTGAATTTTTTTTTATGGTAGATTTCACTTCCACGGAACTAATTCATGCATGATTGATATCACACAAAAAACCTTCATATAGATCATAATCATCCAGTAGGGTGAAGAAATTAAGAGCCAGGTATTTGAGTGCTTCAAAACACAGAAAGGAATATAATATTGGACCCGATCTAATGATTGACTCTAGAATTATTATCCCAAAGTATTTTCCATTGAGGCAATGATCAACCATAAAAACTAGTCCATTTTTGTTATCAAATAATCAACGTTATCATTACAATAAGTTTGCCATGTCCATCAGAATAACGTAACTTTATTATAAGTGTTATGCTGGAATCATTTCCACAATGAAAATTTACCTTATAACAATGAAACAAATGCATTGCGCAAACCAACATGAGGTTATTGATAATATGTACCATTGATCATCACACTTCCCTGTAACAATACATCAGGGTATGGTTCAATGCTCAATGGGGATGGCCTCAATACAGTGACATCATTTTATCAATATTTGGAAACATCAGTCAATACACCCCATCATTGATATTAGTACTCAATTCATCAATCAATTATTCTCAACATCACCCAATGTACTTGGTCTTGTTGTCAATGTCCGAGTCACCGAGTGCCTTTTGTGAATGCTGAGATTCAACTCCACCACTCCATCTCCCCCATCCCAAACGACGCCTGAACCAATCAACGAATTTTCCTTCAATTTGATATATGTTCGAGATCGCAGAATGTACGGTTCTGGGAACTGTCCCAACTCTGACTCAGATACTCGAAGTCGCGAGTACATCGGGAATTCATTTGGGTTATAGAAGTAGAAGTTTTGAGTGTGGAGTGTCCCATGTGAGATATTTGTGTCTACTGGTGAGAAATATTTTTTGGTATAGCTTCATTACCACTTATCGAATCGGAATTTTTTAATAACCTCACCTCGTCGCATCTGAGGTTGTGAAAAAATCAATGGAAATTCTACAATTTAAACTTTTAAGTAAGTAAACGTACTGAATGCTGCAAATGTATTGGTCGAGGAGGAATGAAAATGTTACCACAGAAAAGAAAATAGTAAACAAAACAATAGGTGAGATAAATCATAAATATATAGCTCCCAGATTGTACGACTTGTTATCTCTCGAATTCAGATATATGCATTTCAATAGATACATGCAGAATCTTATAGTCTATCTACATAACACACCAAGAACCGTGATACACCAGGCAATTGACAAAAAAAAATATTATATGTTATGGCAAATACCTTTTGATCCTTCGATCCTGTTCAATACCCTATAATATTGGAATTGTAGAATGAGAAAACTAACTTCCTCAATTGATCGATATTGTTGAAGTGTCACTTACCTCAATCTTTCATCTCCCAAATTTTGTTTTTCAATGTTTCGTGCCATGCTTTACTTCATGTTTTCTATTATTTATTTTCATGTTAATTTTTTCATCTAAATCATATCAATTGTAATTTCAGTATATAATTTCAGTTTTACTCATCTCACATATGGTTCCATGAGTATTTCCAAAGTATTTCTGATCAGTCTTCTCATAATCAAGAACACAATTCTTTTGAAATAACTGCTTGCGATCACTCGTGAGACAAGGTAGGATATACCAATTTATCATGAATGTAAACATTTTGATATATTTATTTATTTTTTGAACTCAAAAAGACTCAACAAGTACTGAGTATTTAGAAGAATTCCCCATTTATTGCTGTTGCCTCGCTATAATACTGGTTCAGACATTTTATTTTATTTCATGCAATAAATATTATCATTATATCCTAAGTGAGCTAAACACCGATATAACATCGTTTTCATGCGCCTTCAGATGACTGCCCAAATTCATCCCACCTTGAGAGTGACTTCGTAACATAATATCTATGGAAAACTATGATTGTCTTCGTTGATATTATCACCCTTGGGAAGGAAATATGAATCTGACGAAAGTATAAATTTTGTTTAAGCTCAATTTTACTTCTTCATCATTCCTACTGATCTCCTGCCAATTCAGCACTTGAATTTAAATAATAAAATCCATAAATGATATATAAAAAAGTCCAAAGTCATCCCCGGTTGACAGTATCTCTTTCGGAATAGTTTCCAGTATTCCGCGTATTTTTCTTCCAGCAGATACTATGCCAAAAACCATCTGTAATATTTTGAATGTTTTTAGTCTGTAGTGATTTCTGTCGAATTCAGCTGAATACGATTCATTTTGGTTTGGTTTGTTGAATAGCCGCGGCTTTGCCAACGGGAATTTTGAAGTCATACTTTTTCATGCGCCCTTTTGATTCGATGAAAGAAATTTGATGATTTGATACAAATGGCATCACGCTAACATTTCAACGGAAGTTGATTGAAAATAACCCATATTAGTGCTAATGGAATTTCAAGAATATTTTTCCGCAATTTTTAATATTACTTATACCTGAGTTTAGGTAACGAGTCCTTTCTAAGGGCTATTATTATGACTTTTTTATTCATTTATGCGGAAATTATCCCTGATTTTTTCAGTCCTGAAATCTGACGAAAATATGTTATAAAATTCACGATCGCTAAACTCGGCTCCGACTAGTAAGTCAAAATGACGTAAACCATTATTTTCGTTGGGACCATCTACACTCCATGCAGTGTATCACAACTTCCTTCAGTTTCAAATTGAAAATATGGAAGGAAAAAAATACCCCGTCATTAAATATGCTCTTTGATATATAACCTGTGGTAAAGTAGGTGTAGTATTTACCGATCATTAGGACAGAGTCAGGAGTCTACACGCAGAATGGAAAGATACCCCAGAAGAACTGTACAGGATACACTTCCCAGGATCAATAAACACAAAAATATCACCTGAGACCTGGAGACACTCAGAACTGGAATCCCTATCAAGTGTCCACAGGGGAAAATGGTGGAGCTCAAAAAAATTGATAGCCATGTAAAAAGCGAAATGGGCAATCAACTCGTTCCAACCGTATAAATCGCCGGGACCGGAGGGCATTTATTCTATTTTGATGAGGGAAGGAATTGACCTACCAGCACATAATATATGCATGGTATCAAAGGTCAGTCTTGCACTGGGATACATACCAAAAGCATGGAGATTAATTACACCAGACTTCATTCGCAAACCTGGAAGAACTGGACAGGATGGAGCGGAGGCTCTGAGGCGAATAAGTCTTATGTCATTAATGCTTGAGACGCAAGAAAAACTGTTGGATAGGCATATTAGGGATACAGTGTTGGCAACTGCATGGGGAGAGAAAAAATAATCTACTCCTTCCTAGTGAGAGAAACACTGGTAGCTAAGGTCACCAGGGACTGTCCGCAACGGGTTGTACTGTCCCCAATACTCTGAAACCTGGTGGTGGAAGACTTGCTTATCACACTAGAGAGAAATGGACAAAAAACACTTGGGTACGCAGGCGACATAGTCCAAGGAAAGTTCAACACCACAGTTAGGGAGAGAATCTACAGTAGATGGATAAATGAAGGGGGGTTCAAATATCAGCTCATCTAAATCAACCATTGTAGCTTCTACCCGAAGAGTGAAGCTAGGGAGCCTTACCCTCCAAGGGGCCAACATTCAGCTGTAGGGGAAAGTTGAATATTTCGGGGTAATTCTCGACTCGAAATCAACCTGGAAAACTGGCAAAAGTAAAGAAGGAAGTTGTAGTGATACTGATGGTAGCCAGATATGCACACGGACAAACATAGGGGCTGAGTGTAATGGTGAAACCCATGATCACCTATGCATCTTTGGTATGATGGACAAGATAACCCAAAAAATTGCTGCGGCTGAGTTGAGCATGGTACGAAGACTTGCCTGCCTCAGCATAACGGGGGTTATGAAAACAACAACGAGAGCAGCCATGGAAGCTCTACTGGACCTTCCACCGATTGACATAAAAATCATAGGAAAGATAAGAATGAGACTTCTAGGGCTACAAAATACGAGCAACAGATCGGATCACGACAAGATAGAGGAAATAGTGGCAGGCAACATTCTTTATATGAAACCAACGGACCACAGAACTCCCAGATACTTCTTCGCACGAATTTCGGTGATCATAAAAGACCGAAGAAAATGAACAGACGACACCATCAAGAGTAAATTTGGAGAGAGGATCAGGTACGCAAACGGATCCAAGACCAACGACGAAACTGGTACTGGTATATAAAGTGAGGGAAGAAGTTCCCAAATGAGCACCCCAATGGGAATGAATACTTCCGAATTCCAAGCGAGAATGTACGCAATCTTGAAATGCGTGAGAGGAAACAACACGAGGGAAGTGCGCAACGCATTGATAAAAATATGCACAGACAGTCAGGAGTCACTGAAGGCTCTCACGAACCCAGAAGTGTCATCAAGACTGGTATGTCGAAACGAAGAACTACTCAAGATGAGTAGGAAACAAGTCAGAACAATAACGGGCCTTCTTACTGGTAACAGCCCAATGAGAGGATACCTGCACAAAATAGGGGTGTACAACGGAAAAAATCCCTGCAGGTAATGTGGCGAAGGGACAGAAACGGCCAACCGGTGGAAAACCTGTACAGACATGTACAGGGGACGAGAGTTACAGAGTGGGTGCTGTGAAACAAAAACCAGCAAGCACAAAAAGCCCAAGAGGCTGAGGTGCAGCTGGCGACGAGACCCTCATCCGAGGAAGAAGAGAAAACACCGACTGGGGGATAAAATTCAGACTTGAAAAAACTTCAATGTTGGAAAAATTAAATAGAATTGTTGTTGGAAAAAATTACAAAATCAAGGAAAAAATTACAGAATCAAAAAAAAAATTACTGGAATAATCTGGGAAAGTTTTTAGAATCCGAGATTTGTCAAATAATCTGTTTTTTAATTGGAAGTTTTCACCGTATGGGGTGCAAAATTTGAATAAGACATAAACAATTTCATAGATAAAAATTATTCAAATATTCCAATTCACATATCCATGTCTTCCTTCGAGTTGCTTCATCTGCCTCATGTCCCCTGTTTGCCGGTAGTTTTCGAAAATTGGGGACATACTCAACGCCATGTTGACACTCCTCGTTTTTTAACGTTGGTTGATTGAAAAAAAAAAAATGTGCAGATGGAATTTGAATGAAAATCACACATGTCTTTTCTCAATCTTCAAAGAACCCCGCACGAAAACATATGGGAAATTGGCTCTCGGTCGAATTGGCTGAAATTTCATCATGTTATAGCAGGATGGGTCATCAGAAAAAAGTGTGAGTTCAAATGATTTTGTATGTTTAGTTTCTGAGATATAAGCGGCCAAATTTACCGTAAAAACGTCGTATTGGGGTAGGATCGATAAAGAAAAAAACTGTTTTTTTAGTCGAAATAAGACAAAGTAAGGATGAAAATGTATTGATCGGAACTCATAAACATGTTGAATTATAATCTTATTGATGATAGTACATCAGGGTGTATACGGGGCATAGTAAAAAAATCGTATTTCCGGATTTTTTTCCAGCATTATTTCAAAACCAACAAATTATATTTTATTGAGATATCATAGTTTCAGTCTATTGAAGGCAAAAAAACGTGTTTAGTTTCTTGATGACTCTCTCTGTTTGAAATATATATTATTTTTTAATTTTCGAGTATACTCCTATACTGAAAACAATTGACAGATCGTTTTTATTACAAAAAAATGGATTAATTGCTACTTTCCATTGAATGAAAGATAGGGTAGTATTCTGATGAACTTTATTGTTCAATATCACCTTTCATTCGGATACAGGGTGCGTTACATTTTTTTAGGTCATTTACAATGTTTTATTGAATATCTAGAAAACTCTTTCGTTAATTTGGACCATATTCTAGTCACAAAATTTTGAAAATGTTGACTATCACATACGATAGTTTCATCAACTTTGTATAATGCGTTTCTACGATATGCATTTTTAAAGTTTACGGTATTACGATATATGGGGTAACCTAGCAATTTAAAAAAAAATTATGGAACCCTTCGATACATTCAATTCTATTATAAAACTTTTCGAAATCAATTATTTGATACTATAAACAACACAAACCACACTCAACTACAATTTGGAAGTCAACAATATAGACTAAAAAAATAATCGTATTATAAATAACGATTTATAACATAAAAAGTCGATTATTATTATAGAAATCCTAATATAACAAATTGAAATGAACCCGATGAAGCAAAACACGCGTCGTGCTTTAGTGAACCCTTAGGTAGTGAAACTCTCAAAGTGTATTGTAGGAATGAACTCTGAATCGAAATTGAAACTAATTAGTGATAAACAACACCAACAACAATTTACATAATTGAACTCTCAAAAAACAAACAATAAACAAAACCTTAATTCGAATAATATTATTAATAAACTTGTGAGGGTTAGAAAACTTACGGATTCGATGGTTCCATGGAAACCATCATATATTAAGTATAATAATTTTCATCAGGTTTGAGTCGATTATATTTTGGGATGGACGGTGCGGTTTTCTTATTGCTATTTTCTCACAACACATTTTCCAATCGGAGCGCAACTGCAATCGCGCGTCCTATGATTTTGAACACAAAGGGTTATGAGGAATTACGAAAATTAAAATAGGTTACAAAAAAAGTCATTATTTTACTGTACTAGCTCCTTATATTAAGTAATCCGGAGCATGTCTCAGTTGAACAGAAGGTGGTTATTCATTAATCAGAGAAAAAATATAAGGAGATTAGATCTGTTTGACGATATTTAACTCAATTCCTTCTGGTCAAGAAACAACGCTACTTCTTGAAATCTACAATAATAGCTGGTTGAATTTGTATTTTTTTTCCCTGTTTTTCTTTGTGTTGTTCCATCTTGCTTATGTCTGTGGCTTTGTCTGCTTTGCAGTATCCCGTTTTCCTTTATCACGTTATATCGTTATCTCGTTATCCCATTATCCATTATCCCGTTATTTCGTTATCCCGTTATCCCGTTTCCCGTTATCCCGTTTCCAGTTATCCAGTTATCACGTTATACCGTTATTCTATCATCTCGTTTGGGTGGCACAATTGATTTGCCAGTGAAAGTATGGCTTTTGATGACTATTACAAATTCACTAACCCCTTAAACCCCTTTAGGGACGGAATTTTCGAATAAGGTCGAACACGATTTATGTATTTGTAACAAAGAGCCAAAACACCGATTTCCATGACCCTAAATTGTAGTCTTAAGGAACCCCCATAACAATTTTCAGCCTCCAATTCACTCCTTTAGGGGTCGAATTACCACAAAATCTAAAACAAGTATACCTTTATTCATAACAGAGACTTCAAAAATCAATTTTCATGACCTCAACTCAAAAACCAACGGCAGGTAGTCCCACCACAAACTTTCAACCCCCATTTTAACCCCTGTAGGATTTAATTTTCAGAAACCCTGAAATACGTGGTCCTTTATTTGGAAAAAAAGCCCTAATACCAATGTTCATCACTCTAATTTCGAAACTAATGGTACCTTCACTTTCACCGCCCCTGTCTCACCCCCTTTCAACCCCTTTGAAATTAGTTACGTCATCATAGGAATATGTTGTCAAAATTTCAGCTCTTCTGGACCAGCGGTTTGTCAGGACATTGATCTTATATCAGTCAGTCAGGACACGTAATTATATATGTATAGATAGAGAGAAACCAGAGTTCCAAATTGCGAGAAGATCGCAAAAACAGGGAGTTATTTTTGATTTCGATCTGTTTCAATGTCACATTCGTGTGTGTTGTGAATTTTATCGTAAATGAAATCATATTCATTTCTTTTCGAAAATCTTCGAATTCAACTTGCTAGATAAAAGAATGCTTTCTTTTTAATTTATCTTCAAATTCGAACAGAAAGTAGTTCAAGTTTAGCCAATTGAATCAACAAGGAATGATTGATAGTATTCCTGTTTTTGTTGTATTAATTTTTAATCTATCGCTCATAATCGATTCCAAGAATGATAGCTGCGCTGTTCTGACCAAATCCAATTCATCTTGATTTTCCTTGATTCTAGAACTATTTTATTCTCCGGGCTCCATGATCATTCCATCAATTATTCCTATTCATATTCGTAACAGGACTATGGTTTCTCCATTAGTCCCCACATTAGAACAAAAGTAAAGAACATTGGACGTTACTCAATGGATTGGTTCAATCAACTCTCTCGGTCTTCTATCTTCAATGAATAAATCAATTGAATTATCTCTCAACTCAGGAAGCGAATTAGCAAGTGGAACAAGTAAATTGATAATAATCGAACATAAATCTCAAATTCGTAAGAATGTTCGTGACGGGTACACTTTCTAGTTCTTCCAAATCGATTTGAATGTAACAACCGACCCGCCAGGTAACTATCATCCAAACGAGTGGAACGCTGAAACTTCGAGCTGTCAAGATAAGTGGAATTTTTATCGAAGTGCAAGGTACATTTTTTAAGCCACCTTCGAACTTTCGCGTACAAGTTCAGTCTATATACAGTCTCTGCTTGACATGAAGTAAAATGGCTACTGGGAATTCAAAATAACGGATACTCCCTCTGGTGTCGATTTTTGAAACTTTACATACATACATTGTTTAGTTTTCCAAACATTAATGTTTATATGATTTAAGCAATTGTATACCTGAAACTTGTCGAATCTCTTGTGATTGTTGACATTCAATGAAATTCTTTTTTACCTGGTGACTGGTGAATGTTCTGTTTATTATGGTACGTCCTCGAAGGAGAAAATGAAGGATTCAAGTTCAAGTCATTATTGTTGTGTACCTCAATGTGACCCTCGGCAAAACGATCCCGTTCTAATAGAATAAGTATTTATCATTTTCCGTAAGAAAATGAATGAATGTACCGGTGCAGACTAATCTAGGATTGAGTGAGTCTATAGACAGACGACAGGCTCTTGGGATTTCGAAGAAGAATACAGTTCCTTCCCGAAATGTTCCTTTTAAGTGTGTGGCCAAGTAAAAAAGAAGAGAACCTTCAAAGAGAGTTGAGAAGAAAAAAAAAGTTAAGAAGAGAGAAAAGAGATATTATTCAACATATGGAATATGGAAAAAGAGTGACTATATAATATGTATATCTAGGTGATAAGGACCCATTCTCACACCATCTGGTTTGTTTCAGATGAAATACAAAGAAAC
Organism: Gonioctena quinquepunctata; assembly: GCA_018342105.1. NCBI lineage: Eukaryota > Metazoa > Arthropoda > Insecta > Coleoptera > Chrysomelidae > Gonioctena > Gonioctena quinquepunctata. Next base: position 22,580 of record JAFIRS010001649.1, read on the forward strand.
TGTTTTTGTTAGTTTCATTTTCAATTCGAACATTCACAAATAATGTGTAACATTTCTTCAAAATAATTCATTACAATAATTCCCGATGACTTAACTAAGCTGTCCAGAAACTTCGAAAAAAATATTTTCTAGCAAATTAGAACATAGTTTGTCTCCTTCGAAGTGAGTTTCTGCGAATTATATTGTCTTAAGATTTGAATTCACCACTTCACTATAGTCTTGAAATGAATAACACTACACAAAAATACCGGAAAATAATACCAAATGGAAATATTTCAAGAAAAACTCTAAACACAACTGTATAACCTCTGGCATCTAATTTTGAATTTCCAATTCAGTCCTTCCATATATTGCAAGAGTCTTTCATTGTTGAAATTTTCCCCAGGCTTATGGTCCATGCTTCCTTTTGGCGCATCTGACCAATTACTATTGAAATGGTTCAAAAAAAGATTTGACTGAAGCCGATAAAAAAATGTTCATGATTTTTTCCCCAAATACAGACCTCCATTTTGAGCCGTCCACTTTATTTTACCCCTTAATAAGGATGCACACCCGATAAAATCCCGATTCCGTTGAGAATATAGTACGCCATTTGATAACTCCATCTTCTGGTGGTCGGTCGAAAAATATTATCTGTATTTTAATACTAATTCCCATAGTAGAAACGAAATGGCCCCATTCACGTAGTTATATTCATTTATGTTACAATATTCATGAGAGGGAAAATGGGATAGGATGATTCTGGAATCGAGTAACAGACCGTGATTCGTTCTAATTAGGTTGTTGATGTGGGAAAACGGTTGGCAGGTCCCAAATTACTTGTTTGTTGGCATGTACATTGTAATAGTCTCCGATGAATAACAAGATTAGGGCCGGTAATCTCTTAGAGAAAAAATTACTATTAGATGAAGATTTAATGAAAGTTTGTTATTTGAGAAGATATCCTTCCACTTCCTGAAAAGAAGTGGGGATTCAGAAAAGAAATATCGACAAGCTTCACACGGTCAGAATTCCAATAATGTGTATCTCTCTCGATCCTTCCAAAGTATTGATATAACAAACTACTGGAGTGATTCCTGAGTGATCATCTGCAGAGGATTTCAATCGAGCAATCTTCCCAAAGTGTCTTTTGGCGTTCCATAACCGTTTTGAAACCAATCTTGTTCACCATATAAATGAAACGAGAGCTTCATCTAGAAACTAAAGGAAGAAAAACTATTGAGCTTTGCAAAACATATCTTGATGACAGTGTATTGGATATACGTCAACTATCATCTATGAGAATATTTGGTTCGGCAACAAAAGGAATGGAATAATCTAGAACCAGTCACTCATTCAAGAATTGAGAAAAAGCTATGCCCCACTAACTGTTGGCCAACAAGTTTTTTCTATCCAGCATCTAGAATTCCAATAGAATATCTATCAGAAATTTAAAATCAATTCAAGGAAAAACTAATGAACCCACCTCTAATTACCCCGAGAGTGAACCCATTAAAATGATACCCATCAAATAATATTTGAATCGGATCAAAACTTTATATACTCGTATATCGTTGGGTTACTGCAGAAGCAAGATAAGTCCACTATTTGGCATTTTCGAGTTAAGTGTACTTTCGACTCCAACGTAGTTCAAATAATATACTGCATAAACAAGACAAGTGCGAACGAAGTATGTGTGGGCGACAAACAGGTAGTCAATGAAAGCTAGCTCCATTTTAGTACAGTCGGAATATGCATAAAGAAGACTATTTCTCTCATTATTTTTGAAACAATTGAATGGTCGAGATTTCAAACAGAACCAATCAGATTAGTTTCATACAGATAAAACCACAGTGGATTCGCGATCGTTCTGCGATAAAACCACACTAGGTGCTGTCAAAATTATATGTCAACGCAATCAATTCCTATCAGGAAACAGAAATTTCAGAATTGATTGAATAAGGGATTTTGAGCTCACAACATAGAGTGATTTGATATTATATACCTTTTTCAGCCTGTAAAATGAAGATTTGCTTCAATTTGGAACTTTGCTTCAATTTGGAATCTTGTATATATCACCTCTTCACCTCATATATCAGTAAAATTTATACTATTTTTGTGTTGAGTAATGATATATATATATATATATATATATATATATATATATATATATACAGGGTGGCCCACCACATTCGCCTCGGTATTTCTACGAGAAATGAAGAGAGTTAGCATTGTCATATGTGGGTCCATGAGGAGCATATTCCAAAATTTTTTTTTTGAAATATATAGGGTGATCCCCAAAAAACTTACATACCAAAGTTATATTTTTTCTTATGGAACACCCTATATTTTTTTATATTTTTAGATACTATAGACAAAATGAAGGTGAGTTACTATTATATTTCCCATACTCAAAACTGACCGTTCCTGAGAAATTTTGAGAAATTTGAAAATACAGACCATAATTTGAAAATTGTTTTCACCCTGTAACGTTAACGAGCTGCTCGTGATTAAATATACTGCTTAGCTCAAAGGTTAAAGTTAACTACTACATGAAATTTTTAATGCAATATTATACAGTGTGGCGAAAAAAAATGCCTCAAAATTTGGACACACATTTAATTAAATAACTTCTTAAAGTTGAATGGAACACTCCGTATTCAGTGGCGTAATTTGACGCAGAATTAGATTCCCTTCAAAACTATATTAGGGTTCCCTATACCTATCTCTTCTGCTTTTTACACAAAAGGCGTTTTTATATTTTACTTATGAGTAATTTTTTTATTTAAAAAATGAAACACACTGTATTGTAATGAAAAGCTTAAAAAGCATTTTTGAAGTCATTTTATCGGAAAATTAGAATCTTAAATAGTTTATTATTTTAATAAATGCTCAAAATGGTGTCCATTATTCTCGATGCATAGGCGAACTCTTTCTTGAAATGAGTGCTGAACTCTGGATAACATATATTGCGGTATGGAACGAAACTTTCAATTCCTGAGGTGTCGTTGGCGGTGTATCGTGAACAATACTTTTGATATATTCCCATGAAAAATAGCCTACTATTATTAGAAAAATAGTATGATAGGTTTTATAGGAAATCGTAAATGTATGTTTTTATTGACCCCATATTGTAATTTTGGTATTTATTTCAATATGAAGTCTAATTTGCTAAGAAACAAGCGAATTTAACAAATTTCGCCTCAATAATTAAGACACGTGCATCTTCTTATTTTGAAGAATGCTTTAATATTTCAGAAATGGCAATAAATTTGAGTTTTTACATTTACATTTTCTTTAGACACACCGTATTTTAAAAAATTTGAACTTCTGCTTCTAGCGAATCTACGTATTCCTTAATAAAAAGGTTTTTAAAACGCTTTTCAAGCTTTTCATCACAATACAGTGTGTTTAAGATAAAAAAATTACTCATAAGTAAAATATGAAAACGCCTTTTGTGTAAAAAGCAGAAGAGATAGGTACAGGGAACCCTAATATAGTTTTGAAGGGAATCTAATTCTGCGTCAAATTACGCCACTAAATACGGGGTGTTCCATTCAACTTTAAGAAGTTATTTAATTAAATGTGTGTCCAAATTTTGAGGCAATTTTTTTCGCCACTCTGTATAATATTGCATTAAAAATTTCATATAGTAGTTAACTTCAACCTTTGAGCTAAGCAGTACATTTAATCATGAGCAGCTCGTTACACGTTACAGGGTGAAAACAATTTTCAAATTATGGTCTGTATTTTTAAATTTCTCGAAATTTCTCAGAAACGGTCAGTTTTAAGTATGGGACATGTAATAGTAACTCACCTTTATTTTGTCTATATTATCTAAAAATATGAAAAATATAGGGTGTTCCATAAGAAAAAATATAACTTTGATATTTAATTTTTTTGGGGATCACCCTATATATTTCAAAATGATTTTGGAATATGCTCCTCATGGATCCACATATAACTGTGCTAAAAGTTTTTCCCTAACTCTCTTCATTTCTCGTAGAAATACCGAGGCGAATGTGGTGGGCCACCCTGTATATATATATATAATAGATTCAACCCACGTTGTCAGACCATTACAATTATCAGACCACCACAGACCCACCAGAAATATTCATGATTTCAACAAACATTTTGGTGTTCTACATTTATTACAATCCCCAAAAATAACTAGAACTGAGAGGGGTAAAAAAAAGTGAAAAAAAATATAATTGTATAGTTTATGTCACGTTCACAAGCCCATTATATTTTACCGCGTTCTCAAGCCATTACATACAATTTCTGACATTTAATCCACGTTCACAGACCCGGCAGTGTTGCCGCTCTTTTCGCAATATATTATGATCAAATTGCGCAGAGAAGGTTTTATTTTCACAACACAAACACGCGAGGAAAATTAACTAGCCAAAAATTTTCATTCAATTCTGTTCACTTGACTTCTGACTATTTCAGTCGCCAGAAAAATAATTTTTATTTTAGGATATTTAATGATTTTTACAAGCTTTTATTCAGTTCCATTTGTTAGTTAGTTCGTTCGTTTGTTAGTTTGGTTCAAATCTCGTAGGTGAATTTTGACCGACCTAGCAGATGTTCATAATTCCGGGGGCAATGCATTATGGAATTTTTGTTAGAGAAAAAAACAAAATGGCGACTTCAAGATAGCGGACGAAATTTGTAATTATGGTCCTATTTGATTCAAAATTGGGATGTGGGGGTATTCGGGCTCGGAGATTATGAAATGTTTGTCAAAATTCATGAGATGACGGCTCCCATATAGCGGACGAGTTTTGTGATTATGGTCCGATTCGATTCAAAATTGGTATGGGGGGGTTCTCGGGGTCGGATATTATGAAATTTTTGTCGAAATTCATAAATTCAAGATGGCGGCCCCAAGATGAAGGGCGAGTTTTGTGATTATGGTCCGATTCGATTCAAAATTGGTATGCAAGGATTTTTTGGGTCGGATATTATGAATTTTTTGTCATAACTCATAAACTCAAGATAGCGGCCCCAAGATAGAGGACGAGTTTTCCTGATTAGGATCATATTTCAATCAAAATTGGTATGTGGGAGTTTTCAGGTTCGAAGATTATGAATTTTTTGTCGAAATCCATTAATTCAAGATAGCAACTTCAGAATGGTGAAAGAGATTCGTGATTATGGTCAGATTCTATTCAAAATTGATGTGTGGGAGTTTTTGTTGTCAGAGATCATGATTTCTTTCAGCTCAAAACTCACAGGGAACTAACTAAGAAGCAAAAAATTAAATATAATAAAAAACCTTTTTATAGCCAAGATTTCGTTTAAGCCGTGTGATAAAACGTATAAAATAAGTTTGAGTCATCGCTGATAATAATATGATTACTTTTTGTTGAATTATTTAGTTTCAAAAAGCTTGTCACGTGAATTGTAATGAAATTAATACTTCAACGAATTGTTACTTACCAAATAATGAAATCGAAATTAATTGGTACCTACTTTTATGAATATTTGTAGCAGTTATATACTTTGAGAAGTTCTAACTTACCAACCAATCACTTCCCAATCAAATTATTTGGTACCTATTTTCCTGACGAACTTTTTAAAAATAAATAATTCAAAAAAAAATAATCAAATCATTGTCAGCGATGACTCAAACTTATTTTATATGTTTTAGTACACGGCCTAAATAAAAGCTTGTCTTCGAAAAGGTTTTTCATCAGTTAATCTGTATCTCAGTTTAATTGTGAATGGCATTCGATAGTACATCATCCAACTCTGGTAACGAAACATGGAAATATTGGTGTATATGGCAATGTATTGAGGCTTCTCAACTCTTATATTTCTAACAGATACCAAATATTGCCTTGAATAACTCTCAATCGCATGAAACAGTAATTACCTCAGGATTACCATGGATCACACCTAGGTCCCTTACTACTCAGTATTTTTCTAAGTATCATAGAAAAATGTTTAATTGCATCTAAAATATTATCATACGTGGATGATCAAAAAATTCACAAAGGAATCAAAGACAACGTGGACTACTTAGACCTTCAGAATGATCTAAATCGTTTTTCAAAATACTTCACAACCAATAGGCTCGTTCTCAATATACAGAAATGTTCCCGAATTATCTTATCGAAGTGTTCACAACTCCTTTGACAACAAATCTTTATATAAATAACAGATACTATAATCCGAAGATCAAGGAAAGGACCTATGGGTCATCCTGGATAAAAAAAATCCGTTAGAAAGCCATGTTGAGGTTATCGTTAGGTAGGCATTGAAAGCTGTCGGATTCAGCCTGAGAAATACCAAATAATTTTAAAGTCATCTCTATGTTATAACAATGTTTAACTCTATGGTAATACCCATATTGGAATTTAATTGAATTATACCCTATGTATGACAAATACATCTTACGTATCGACTATGTCCAGAAAAAAATTGACAAAAATCTAAACTACATTTTTGCCATCGGCATTTCAAATGTTATGATGAGAACCTCAGATTTAATAAACTTGTACGATTATTTATCCGGAGGAAATTTTCCAAAATACTTTTTGTTTACGCTAACCAATCTCTGAGTATTCAATTAATTGAAGTCCCTACATAACAAGCGATAGACTAATTTTCCACATGAAAACTTCTAATAGCATTTACTACAATAACTCTCTTCTGATGAGATCGATGAATTCTTTTAATTACGTATGTAATACCCACTTGAACATTTTTACTATCCTACCAATATATTCCAAAAGCATCTTAAAACTGTTCTGCGTTCAATTTATAATTTTCTATTAGAATAGATCACGAAATTGTTATCGATATGTATTATGGTAAAACACTTTCTTTCTTTCTTTACTCCTTTTTTCACGTACAAGTTTTAGTTACAGAATTTTTCTGTTTTAGTTTATGGGATTCATTTTTAACCGACGAAAAACAAGGAGGAGGTACTCTAGTCGACGCCTATATATTTTTTTATGTATGACCACGCATAACTTTTTGCACAATGGTCCGATTTTGATGATTTTTATTTTGATGGTCATGGTATGATTCGAAGTTGGTTCCAGGTGGATTTGAAAAAACAATCCACTTCTTAGGGTAGGAAAATTAAAAATGATTGTTGGTTCACCCACTGAATTTTCACTTCCTAACCGATTCTACCACGCATAACTTTGTACTGGGATATCCGATTCAGATTATTCTTTTTATACTAAAGGGTATACTTGTGAGTTGATCCCATATCAATTTGAAATCACACTTCTAAGGGTAGAAAAATAGGGGATGATTTATTGAGTCTACACCTGTGAACCGATTCTGTTGAAACTTAGCACATATTATGTTGTTCTGATGAGACTACAACAAACTAGAGGACCGGAATTAATCTGATGGTGGAGATAAAAGACCTTCCAGGGATCTCATCAACGGTTCACAGCAGCTACCTCGTGTTTGGGGTAATATGTACATATATAATTACATGTCCTGACTAACTGACTCACTGATTAACTGTTATACGATCAACGCCTAGATCAAACCACTGGACATAAGTGCTGGAATTTTGACAGCATTTTTTTTTCATATTTCATCCCTAGAGGGGTGAAATGGTGGGTGAGAAGGGGGGTGAAAGTGAAAGTAAAGTTGGTTTTGAAATTAGAGTCATGGAAATTGGTATTTGGGCCCTTCTTCACAAATTAAGATGAATGTGTTTCAAAATTTTTGAAAATTCAACCTTAAAGTCTGTATAGTTAGTTTCAACCCTGAAGTCTGTATAGTAAGTCTGTATAGTTAGTCTTTATAGTTAGTGAGGATCATGAAATTTGTTATTTGGGTGTGAAAAGGAAGGTAGGTTAAATTGGTATTGGAAGTTTGTATGCGAATTCCGTTAATTTTCTAGTTGGGGTCATAAGAAATTATATTTGAAGTCTTTGTGACGAATAGAAGAAATATATATTTCAGTGTTTTTAGAAATTCAACCCCTGAAAGGGTGGAATGGAAGGTGAAAATTTGCATAATGGTTCTGTTAGTTTTCGAATTAGGGTCATAAAAATTGGTATTTGAGGACTTTGTAAGGGATAAATAAATACATGTGTCACTGTTTTTATAAATGCATTTCCTGCAAGGGAGAAGTCGAAATGAAATTAAGGAAAGTCAAGAAGAAATAGACACAAGGGGAGAAACAGGCAAAAAAATAAATAAATCTGAAAATACTAGAAAAAAGTATGTGGACGGGTAAAATGAAAGCTCCGTCAGAAAAAAGAGAAATTAAATTGGAATTCTCAAAACAAATGAAATTCACAACATAACTATATCAGGAGAAAATTGATCGGTTAAAACAAATCAAAACACAATGAATTTGAAATGAGTATAGCTTTAAATCGGGACTTTACTTAACATTTTCGGTGCAAATTTGGTTTAAATAAATATGTTTAATATTGAATTACGTGATCTTCAATATTTTAGATTTTCCGAGTGTTTAGTGAATTTGAAACAATCGAATTTCTCGTATCATTTTTGATTATAATTACATTTTTGACGTGCGTCATTCAACATGAAACATGATTTAACTCTCCTTTGATTCCATATGCATGAAGAATGTAAATGAGAAAATAACCACCATCATCCAAATAATCATGAAAATGAAACAAAATATACGAGCTTTCATACAAATGCATAAAAAAATTATAATTTCCTTTATTCAAAACCTAACCGCACGATATTCCCAAATTGAAATCTAAAGAATCAGCCTTGCAGTACAAGCTTTTGAATCTGTTATTCACAGAATAACATACGTGACACTTTTGCATGGTAGTTCAACATAATTTTTTTCTATTCATTTTTATTCGATTCTTTGCAGTCATTAATAAAATCCGTCATCTTGAATTCTTAAGCTTTTACAAAAAGATCATCTTTGTTTTCAACAACCCCTAGATGCCAATTTTGAAAAGAAATGGACCATGAATCACACATTTTTGGGCCATAAATCACACCACCATTTTGGAGGCGCCATCTTGATAATTTTGCATACAAATTGTCATAATACATGGCCACTCAAATGGAGAGCACCTGGGAATTCAGAGTCGATTTGAAATGGGAAAAACTCCAATTGCAACATTTGAACCTGATAGACAGCAAATACAGAGTGCAACTATATATTCTGGTTGGATTCGTGTCTTTCCTTCATGTAATAATAATAATAATGAGACTTTCAGCCCAATGAAATTTGTTCCAAAATCAATTGATTAAAAAAAAATTATTCGAACGCACCAAAAAGGAAAAAATTAGTTTTTCAAATGTGTGACGTGGGTTAATCTGTGTGTAACAGATTGAAAAGCTTGTCGCGCAGGAATACCAATTTTTTATTATCTATCTGAAAACATTGCGCGGCGAGCTTTTTAATCTGTTATTTTTCCTTTTCAGTGCATTAGAATAAAAGCTTGTCATTGAAAAATATTTTCAATAATATTTATTCAATTCTTTTCAGTCAATAAATCCGTCATCTTGAATTATCGAATTTTAACGAAAAATTATATTATCCGACCTTAACAATTTCTAGATAATATTCATAGATAAAATCGTCCAATAAATCACAGCACTCCTCCGCCATCTTAATTATAATTTTGATAAAAATTATATCTTCGACCCAAAAACCCTCACACCAATTTTGAATAGAATCGGACCTAACAACAAAACTCGTCCGCCACATTTTATTTTAATTCTTGACCCCAAAAACCCTCACACCAATTTTGAATAGAATCGGACCATAATCACAAAACTCTTCCGTCACCTCCGATACCAAGGAACCCCACATACCAATTATCAAAAGAATCGGACCATAATCACAAAACTCGTACGCCATCTTGGAGCCGTCATATTGAATTTATGAACTTTGTCAAAATAATCATGATCTCCGATCCCAAAAACTGCCACATTCCAATTTTTATTAGAATCAGACCATCATCACATAATTTGCCCAACATTTTGGAGCCGCCATTCTGTTTTTCCGCTAACAAAAATTTAATAATGCATTGTCACCGGAATTATGAAAAACTGCCAAATTTCAAGTTGATCAAACGACTAGAAGTGGGTCAAAACCGACTCGGTTATCTTGAATATATCTGTGAAACTGGATTTCCTCGGCGCCAAACCGACGTTTTTTTTTTTCGATGTATCGGTCGTGTGCTTTGTCGTGCTGTAATTAGCGAAAGGAAAAGAGTGAGACGGTAGCGAGAAACAAGCGACTGACGGCTTCGAGAGGTGGAACAAGCAGGTGAGTGACCCACAAAGGGGACACTGCCACCATGAGGTGAACCCGCTGCCACGCGACCATTACATAATCAGATTTTATCGATTGTAACCATTGAATTACTGTCCAAATTATATCATATCACTTGTGGTATTAACGCATGGCCATATTAAATGTCCAGCGCGTTCACCAGATTCGTGCCCCATTTACTTTTTGAGAACACCCCCAAGCGTGTTCAAAACGCGTTGAAAACAATAAACCCCAAATATATTTTTAAAATTTTCCTCTTGTGGATTTTTAAGTGAAAATTAGATCCGTGATGAATTTCACAAAAACCCAAGTTGCTTTATTTTGTAAAAATAATCCGGAATTACTACAAATTGTTGCAAATAATATTAACATAATTTAAATATTTAATAGTTCTGCTGGTAGGCAATAATTACTCGATGAAAGCGAAAATGTATCAGCTCGCTGCATATTTATTACTTCTTACGTTTTTTATTAATTAATTTATAAATGTGGTATATATGTTTTGAACAGGTATATGAACAAAGCAAGTTGAATAAAAGCTTTTCAAAAGCTGAACTTTGAAAATATCCATTTCAAATAATTGTTTGTTGCTCAATGTTTATTTGTAGGAAAATCTTCAGGAATATAGTGAACAGAGTTGTCAACAAATTAGTCTTTCAAATATAATTTTCCGTGAAATGAAGGTATCCTCAAATAATCAAAAATTACAATATATCGACAATAGGGTTCAAACTTGCTGAAACTTCGTCAACACATAAACGGCGCTGCTGCCAAATTTCGGGTTGGTATTCGTCGGTAAAATGCATGGCATTATATACCATATACTTCCCCAGCGAAAGCGCCGCCTACACGCTCAGTGATGGAACTAAATCAGTATAAAAAACTTCATTTCACCGCTTTTCCGAACCCGGCCATTATTTCGTCCCGTGTGCGTCCCAACCCTCCTAGACAGTTTTACATAGCAAAACCTTGTCAAGCCCGGAGCCGGGTCTGAGTTCGTAGGATTTGGTCTGGGTTCGTGGGCAGTATGTACCGAAACGGGCCTGTATAAATGTATATATATATATATATATATATATATATATATAGATTTATTCATCCTTTGAGCTACATTAGCGCATGGAATGTGATACATGTTGTGAAACAAACGCACACAAGAAGATATAGATAAAAATCAAATGAAAAAATCAATAACATTAATATATATTAAAATAAATTCGTCACAATGAAAGTGATCCTGCATTACCAACCTTAAGTGTGAATTCATCTACTTTGTAAAAACATTTTCCTCTCAGGAATAGTTTCAACTGTTTTTTAAAAACTTGAGATGCCAATGTCTTTATATTGGTTGGCAACATGTTATAGAGACGGATACCAACAAACATAGGGGACTTTTCATACTTTGCATGATGGTGTTTTTGGGTAGTAAGCATATTGTCATTCCACGTATGGTAATTATGGATTTCTGATCTCCTTCTATTTTCATGGAGATACGGTAAAGTTTTCAAAATGAACATACATGCAACAGTTAGTATTTTATTTCGTTGACAAATCTCTCTTCAAGACGTTTGTAATCTAGATTGAAGATCAGTCTCAGCAATGATTTCTGTTCAATGGAAATTCTGTCTATTTCAGAAGCTTAACCCCAGACAGCAATGTTGTAGTAAATAATTGAATGAAATTTGGCAAAATAAACTGATATCAGTGATTTAGTATCTTATTCATTCTTTGGAGATTTTATGAGATAATACCATTGTTTCAGCTTCTTAGAAGTGAACTCTATATGTTCTCGTCAAGTGAAATGTGAGTCAATTATTGTAACTAAGAATTTTGTTGAGTTCGTCAATACTAAGGATTCATTCCGAAATCAAAAATTGAAATCCCGAGATGAATTTGCAAATTCCATACAGACTACTTTACTCAGGTTAATCATCAGTCTATTTCTATAACATCAGTCATCAAATTCCTGTACGACTGAGTTGACGAGGTTATTCGTTTCTTCTGATGTTTTACTCGAAAGAATGATGGAAGTTTCATCTGCCTACAGGTAGATCATTTACGTATAATAGAAATATCAGTGGCTCTAGAACACTGCCTTGTGGTGTCCCAGTTGTTACAGGGAACTTATCCGACATTTTGTCATTCTGTTTTACCAAGAAATATCTATTTGCCAAGAAAGATACAATCAACTGATTAATGTTTCCTAAAATACCCAGGTTGAATAGTTCTTCTGATACGAATTTAATATTCAGGGTGTCGAAGGCTCTACTTAAATCGAAAAAAAGTCCTATCACAATGTTTTTCTTCGATTGAATCATATACTTGTACAAAGTTAAACGTTGCAGTTTCTGTCGAGTGGTTTTTTCTGAAACCATATTGGCACTCTGTCATCAGATATAAATAATTACATGTAATCGTTTATTCTACGAGATATAATTTTTTCAAAGATTTTCGAGAATATACTGATTATAGAAATGGGTCGATAAAATTATATGTTTTTACTCTCACCATTTCTAGTATAGGGACAAGGACCGCAATTCTAAGCATGCCAGGATATTTTACAAAAGGAATACATAAGTTTATGATATGTCCTATAACTTCAGATAGTATATCTACGCATTCTTTGATAATTTTTGTGGGAACTTCATCTGGTCCTGTGCTTTTTCATTCGCAACTGTTTTTACTTCATCCGTAGTGACTGGTTCAGAGAACATGGTTGAGTTAACATTTGGCATTGTAGTACAACTTCCTGGATCTTTCCCCGAGAAATGCGTCCTGAATTTTTCAACAATTATTGTTGAGAAATACTCTACGAATGTTTCCACAACTTCTGCTTCATTACTGATTGTATTATCATTATGACTGAGTATTATACATTTGTTTTTCTCATTTTTTTGTGGTTGTTTTATAATATTCCAGATAATTTTGGTTTTATTATTAGAATCTTGCACTCTCAGATGATTCGAGTGCTTGAGATCATCATTTTTTTTTTTCGAAGAAGTGGAAATGGTGATTTTGTTATTGATAATTTTTATTTCTTGTTGATTTAGGAAATGCAGCCTCAAAGCACCAATGAAAATATTCCCAAAAAACACTAAAAGCTTCATTGGTCATTGTCACCGGTTAGAAGTTTCTTAAACTCAGCTATAGAGAATCCGTTAATTTTTCTAGATTCGTAGGTTTCAGACTGGTTCTTTATATTTGTAGGGATATTCTTTATTTAATTTTTCCAAATAATTGTTTGGGAGTGATGATCCGATAAGGCAAGATCACAGTTACTAGGGATTAGGCTGTCTCTTTCGACACTGATACTTTCGCGATTACCAGAAAATCCTGTATCCTATAGAAGCACCACTTCACAAATTCAAAAATATTTTGTTTTCTGATCTATTGGCAGAACCATTATTATTTTGGTCATCAAGGAATTCACAAGGCCACCATTTTCGAAGTAATTGTTTGAACAATTATCGTGCAATTATTTTCCCTTCCAATGGATTTTTCTGAATGAATGATAAAGTGCATATTACTGCTATACCAATGATGGTTTTGGAAACAATGCAGGTGATCTCCTTCACCACAGGATATTTAGATATTTAGTGATGAACTGCGAAAGCCAGACTTTCCGAAATGAATAATATAATAATATCACTGAGGTCAGCAATATTCTTGCATAAGTCAGTGAGCACTCTGCAGATTACTCTGGTAGCAACGCACGAACATAACATTTTCACCCTATAATATTACTTTCAGTTACTTGTGAAGTTTTTTCGGGACCCTGCAGAATATAAAGATCGTCACATTCCAATGTTAATAAAAACAGAAAGAGTATGTTTTCAGTGTATTATACAAGGTGTTATATAATAGTGTCCATTATTCTACAGGAAGATTTCTCAGTTATTTATGGGGTGAAAAGATCATATAAGCATGGGTACGCATAGCCTTCATTTTTTTTATACAAGGTGTTGAATTTTTATTTCATTTTGGTTTTTCGTAAATAATTTTTAAATTTCGAAATTTTTCAATATGAAAAATTGTAGGGGACGCCGCCTACAGGTCTTTGTCTCTTTTGGGGAGTCACAACTTTGTCGTGCATGTATGTTTCACATTTTTCAGAACAAAAATCGATTCCACTATCATTTTTACGTGAAAAAAGTGAACTTTTCAAAGTCGCTACAAGCAGCCGTTTTCGAGATATTTTGATTCAAATTAATCGATACATCCAATCTTCTTCACATTGATTCGCGAACTCTTTGAAAATAGAAGTATCAAGTAGTAGTAAATGCATTCCAAAGTTTTTTTTGTGCTGTCATGTCAAAAATAATATCTTGACGCATAGTTAAATAGTTTTATTTATTATTATTGTGATTATTTGTTGAATAAAAACTTTTTAACGAAAAATTCAACCGACGAAATACGGAACTGAAAAGTAAAAAATGGAAAAAAACCTTCTTAGTCTCAATAACTAAGCTCCTAAACTAACGTAAGTAACTAATTTCTGATAATTTTTTTGAAGTAATTCAATAATGTTCGTTGATCGTTTGTTCGGGGCCGACTCAAAATTAGTTATTTACATTAGTTTAGGAGCTTAGTTACTGAGACTAAGAAGGTTTATTTTATTTTTCACTGTTCAGTTCCGTATCCCGTCGGTTTAATTTTTTGTTAAAAAATTTTGATTTTTCAATTTTTTATGGCTGAAATATATTAATCACTACCTACTTGTTTTTTGATTAATTCCAAAATACTTACTTACCCACCTTACTTCAACTATTAGCATTTAAATAATATGATTATCTACTTTTACTATTTGTTGTAATATAAATTATTTTCGTTGTTCTGGTTAGTTCATTTCATCACTTTATATATTATTCCATCCTCTCATAGAATATAATGGTTTTGACGAATGTGGAACAGAAATAATTTCAGTAGCGATCTGTCATTGTCAACTACGTACGTGTGTGCCAATGTTCATAATTATCCCCTATTTTTCTACCTGTAAGGGTATATTATTCCATTCGAAATCTGAATATGAGGTATACCCTATCTATTAAAAAAAGAATCATCAAAATCTAAGAACCCAGTACAAAGTTATGCCTGATAGAATCGGTTAACGGACCAGAATTCAGAGTATGAGTGATCAATATCCTTCATGTTGCTACCCGTAGGGGTGGATTTCATCTTTTGAATACAAAATACCTTCGAAGTACACCCTATCCACTGAGAAAAGAATTATCGAAATCGGACGCCTCAGTAAAAAGTTATGCGTGATCATACATAAAAAAATGATGGAAAAAAAATATACGGGTCGACTAGAGAACCTCCTCCTTTTTGGTTTCGTCGGTTAAAAAATGGTTAACTTCACCAATGCAGAATATGCTAATATACATTTTACATACGGACTTGCTAACGGAAATGCATGGACGTTTGTATCAGGAGCGTTATCCAAACCGCACAACTCCTATTTCAAAAACGTTTCCAAGAATTCACGCTGGATTAAGGAAAACAGGAAGTTCTGAGAAAGCTAGTCATCTCTCGGGTGCACATCGGACGGTGAGAACCCCAGAAACCGAGGAAGCAGTTCTTAATCTGGTAGGAGACCACCCGGGAACAAGCTCCAGAAAAATAGTGCTGGCGTTAAACATTTCTAATATTCTGGTATGGAAAATTGTAATTGATAAATTGTTATATCCCTATCATATTCAAAGAGTTCAGGCACTACTCCCTCGTGACTTTCCGTTACTTATCAACTTCTGTCGTTGGTTTCTCCAATGTCTTATTCAAAATCCTTTATTTGAAAATCAAATCCTGTTTTCCGACGGAGCAAATTTCTCAGGCAACGCTATACGCAATTTTCACAACAATCATTTGTGGTCAGAGGAAAACCCCTATGCAGTACAGGAATCACATTTCCAAGAACAGTTCTGTCTCAACGTGTGGGCAGGAATCCTTGGAGATTATTGCATAGGTCCATTCTTTATTCTGGGTAGATTAAACGGAGCGAGATATCGTCATTTCCGTGAAGAAGATTTGCCTATTTTAGTGGGAGATGTGCCGCTCAGACTACGAAATGAAATATGGTTTATGACGGTGCCCCCGAACATTTTAGCATCCAAGCGTAAGAATTTTTTGATCAATCTTTCGGCAGCCGTTGGATAGGTCGGGGAGAGCCTCAACCACCAGGTCACCAGACCATAACAATTTAGATTTTTTCCTGTGGGGACATCTAAAATCCCTAATTCAACCTATCCAAAATGACACCTATCCAAAATGAAGGAAAAATAACCCTTGTAGAACGATCCAAAATACACCAGGAATTTTCCAAAAAGTGCGCGAATCAATGAGAAGAAGATTGGATGCGTACATACAGGCAGGAAGTGGACATTTTGGACATTTATTGTGATTTTGATTTAGATTTACATCTCGTGTTCCGTTGTTCATTGTTGTTCAGGAATTAGCGTTTGACATGTTTCTATGTTATATAAAAAAAAAAGTTTTCAAAATTGTTAAACTTTTTGACAAACACATGCATCGATCAAATCAAAATATCTCGAAAACAGCTGCTTGTAGCGACTTTTCAAAAGTTTACCATTTTCACGTAAAAATTATAGAGAAATCGATTTTTCCTCTAGAAAATAGTGATACATACATGCAAGACAAAGTTGTGACTCCACAAACGAGACAAAGACCTGTAAGCGGCGCCCCTATAATCAAGGGCCAAACTAAGATCAAATTTGAATTTCTCATATGAAAAATCCTCAAATACCAATTTTTGTCCAAATATCGACATTATTTAAAAATTATTTAAGAAAAACCAAAACTAAAATGAATATTCAACACCCTGTATATCAAAAATGAAAGCCTTGCGGACCCATGCTTATATAAATTTTTCACCTAATAAATAACTGAGGACTCGCCTTGTAAAATATCGGACACTTATTACATAACAACCTGTATTTATTACCACTGAGAGTGATATGCATTCGAAATTTCAGTGAAAAAAACTTCACCTATTCTTGATAAATATTTTCAAGACTACATACAAAACGAAGAAATCACCTGCATTTGACAAAACGATGTATTGTGAACAAATTTCCAAGGGAAGTAATAGTATAGAACATTTATTTCATCGAACATGTTCCTCACAATTATTAGACGACCATAACCTTCAACGCTATAATCAAAGGTATAATTATATACCCCTTCGTGTTGAATATTGATACATAGTTTTAATGAAACTAATTGAAAATATCACTTTGCTGCTCTTAGAATAAAAAAAATTGGTTATCTTTTATCCATTATATCTGTTGATCTGGTTTTATGGTGGAAAATAAAAAAAATGGCCAATATACGAGTATCCGCTATATTTTCCAAAATGTATTATCTCAAAATATAATAATTTCCCAGTCATATGAAAATTAAACCATTGTTTTTCCCTGTTAACTGAGGCGATGAAGTATTTGTTAGAGTTGAATTTGAACTACTTATGTTGAAAAGGAAAACATTTCCGATTGAATATTGAAAATTTTGAAAATTGAAAACCTCACTGAAAACTTAAGTTATTGTTTGTAATATTCAACATTGAACATCTATTTCCCCGGCAACAGCTACGCTGGACATTGAACTACACCTTATCAATATTGTGAAAAAACCCTAACTCAAATGAAAAAATCTGAAAATGAAAATTTGCATTTTCATTTAGATAGTTGTATGATTTATATTCCAATCTCCATATAGATGGATAGGCAAAGAAGGCTGTTTTCTAAAAAGGAGTACCCACCAGGAATCACTTGTTACATTGATGCAAGATTAGCATCGCATTCACTGGGTCTTCAATATGTTCTGAATCTATTACATTCTTTCACGATAATGATGAAAACCGGAAGAATTGGAAAACACATCTTCTCTAAGTAATTCCACATTTCAATGATGGAAAAATATCAGAAACATTTCTTTCGGAGTGACACTTTGAAATCAGTGCTTTTTGACATTTGAAATCTGTAAGGGGGTCAAATCAGAGGAGGAATCATATGCAACTGAAAAATAAACTTTATTATTTTCCACCGTTTAAGATAACCTTTTGATATGTTTCTATACTGAAAAGGCAAACATTCTCAATTGAATATTGAATGGTAATATTTTTCATAAAAATATTGTCAATCAACATGAATGTATTCCAATAAATTTTCTTGAACGATGGGAGATAGTGACAAAAGTTTATTTTTCAGTCGAGGATAATTCCACATCTGATTTCACGAATACACTGTTCATATTTCCGAACAAATCAAATTTGAACTAGTTTGTCATTTTTCATTCGCCTCCCTTCGGTGGTATTCTTTGCTCAGTGTAGCTTATAACGAACGCTTCTGCTGCCAATTCATTCTCGTTAATATTTAGCTGAAGATCCTTCCAGACTAACTCATCAATCAAGGAAAATGAAGGTGAGCCGCAGTACAAGACATAATGGTTTATTCGGGCAGAGAATATTAATGAGATTGCCTCAATGAGAAAGAAAATCGGGCTCACTAATAGAAGCCAATGGTGTACATGATTCAGCAGATTCATTTTGGAACAAAATAATTCATAGATGTGAACAATTATTCGTTGAGATCTGATGCCTGATGGATAAATAGTTTGATTTCATTGTACTGCAGATGATAGGAAGTGCTTGAGTTTTCTCTCAGCTACTCCCTAAAATCCTTTCTATTATATATTGCATGCGCCACACGTTTTTCGTTTTAACTATCACAACTACTTGCATAGCTTTTGAAAATTTGCAAACAAATATTTCCCGGACAATCTGTATGGACTAAAGCATCTGTATGAGGCTGGGAGAAATTATTTCATAATTTTTAGTCCTTTAATAAACGTGGTATATTTTTCATCTAAATAATTATTTTCTGCTTTCCAAAAATTTTGATGAGCTCATGATAAAGACATGTAGAAAATTCCATTTAGTATAAAATAGATTGCTCCCTACTATTATTGTTATTATAACAGATAAAGAAACAATCAGACAGACAAGAAATCGAGTCAATATCACATTGTCATACAGTTCTGAGCTATGTTTGAAGTTTCACGTCTCTAGCTCATCGTGAAGTTAGTTTGAAATCGATTGCTCCTTGCTAACATTATTATTATCACAAACAAACAAGATTTGTACCGACCGGACAAAATACACAACAAAAACGAGTAAATATTAACGTGGTAAAATAAATGAAATTAACTCATGGATTGGCTAGTTTTCAATTTGACGTGAATGTTGGTGTCATTTATGTTGTACGATTACTTGATGATGTTTACTAGGTTATTCATTCATTTATTTTCAACTGATTTTGTTGTTATATTGAGTAACTATTTGGGAAGCAGTTGAATTTGTACGATTATTAGATGATGTTTAGTAGGTTATTTATTAAAATAATTTTCAACTTATCTTGTTTTATTGAGACTATTTGGAAGGCAGTCAAATTTAGTGCAGATTGACTCATCGATCATTGTGTTGGTACTATGGAGAGGTTGTGTCATCCTAACCTCACTTTTTGCTCTGTGAACGTTTCACACACTATCGGTCATACAGACAGACAGGAAAGCGAGTTATTATTGCATTGTCATCCAGTTCTGAACTATGTCCAAGGTTTCAAATCTCGAGCTCGTCAGAAAGTTAGTTCTGAATCGATTGCAAGATTTGTATCGAACAAACAGACAACGAAAGCCAGCTGATATAAACGTGGTTGAATCCTCAAGAAGTTATAATATGATGACTGCAGCAGGTAAGCAACGTACCCAAACCGTCGTGAATACAATCCATTATCACAAATCTGAAGCATCATCCACAAATTGCACACTGCTTCAGTTAAATCGGGTTTCTATCACTGACCGACTCACAGACGATTGATGAAAGGTGATGAAGCTTCACTAACATATTATTGTTGCCCGTTCCAACTGTTTCCGCGGTTCCCGAACTTTGTACTTACATTTTGCTTTTATTTTCTCACCAATTATCGACTTTTCATAATGTTTTCATTGAAGAAATATATTGTGATGGAACATAACAGTTGGCGGTAGTACAAAGAATGAGTTCACATCATGTATAGAAGGAGAATATCATTTAGATCACGGATAAGCTGCAAATCGAGTACTTAGAACGAGGAAACATCTTCTCAAAAATTATTTATTTGTATAAAAATATGGATGACTGTCTCTAGCGAGAGTTACAGAATACAATGAATAAGATATGTTGGAAATGGTTTACTCTTAGAGTTCCGAGATGGAGAGATTATTCGAATACCGCCTGGTCAGCAAAGCTTCATCAACAATATCCATAAGAACGTTCGCTACCAAATGAGGGAATTATTTGGAAAATATTATTTCCTTTCGAACTAGGATGATTAGCAAGGTGACTTGCTCTGTGATTGAGCGTCTAGAATGATTTGGAGTGGTTGAAAATTTGCTGTAAGATTGCCTCTGAAGAGCTGGGATGTGCAATGGTCTTCGGGGTAGTAGTCTTAGGTTCAGTAATATGTTTTTCCAGCAGTGTGCATGAATCTGACTCGAACTGAGTCCTCGAAGTTGCTCGTGCCAAATAGGGATATTTGGAAATCAAAATATGGTGGTTTTGTTTGATAGCGTATAAGTAATACAATGTGAGTACCTTGTTTCTGATAATAGGGACATGAATTGCAAAAATTATATTGGTTTTGGAAAATGTTATCTGAAAAATATATAGTTAGTTAATATATTTTCGAATGTTGGTATTTCTGATTCGTTTAGGTCGTTATCGAGAGGGTTTTTTGAGGGGGCATCGGCTGCTTGATTGGATACTCTTTTCTTTATATTTTATCATCTAGTCAGAATCCTAACGTTCCAACAGCCATCGTACCAATTTAGGGTTTGGTTCTTCCAGTAAAATAAAAACCACTGAAGGGGTTCATGGTCTGAAAATATCGTGAACATTTGTCCAAATAAGTATTGTCTGAAATATTTGTAACTCCAGACGATAGCAAGAATCTTTTTTTCGATAGTCGGATAGTTAACCTTCGCTGGATTCATTGTTCTGGAGGCGTAACATATTGGGTGGTCAATTTGAGACAATATGGCTCCTAAGGCATAGTTTGAGAAATATGTAATTAACTCAAATGGTTTTTCAAAATCTGGATATGCTAGGACAGGTTCTGAAGTGGAAATGGATTTACAAACGTAGAAACAATCAATGAATTCAGTAGTATGTTCTACTGCCTCATTTTTCTTCGAACACTTTGTCATTGGTTTCGTTATTTAAGCGAAATTCCCTATGAATTTCCGATAGTGTTCCAACAAGACCAATAATGATTCAACGTCTTTTTGAGACTTGGGAATGAGAAACTTTTGGATTGGGTTTGATGCCTCCAGGTGTCATCACGTGACCTAAAAATTCCAATTCCTTTCGGAGGAATTCGAATTTATACAATTGAATTTCAAGGCGGGCTTCGCGTAATTTTGAGAATACTCGTTTGAAGTTTTGAACATGTTCTTTGAGTCCAGTGCTGAAAATAATGATGTCATCCATGTGAACCATGCAAATCTTATTCTGCAGGCCCTCCAGGACTCCATCCATCGTACGCTGGAAGATACAAGGTGCCTTTGCTCCACCTAGAAAGCGGTTTTTTTAATTGCATTTTCTGTCATCTCGATGTGGTGGAAACCGCTGGCCATATCGAGTGTGGTAAATACTCCGCCCTTCCGAGCTTGTCCAAAATATCGTTGATATTTGGAAATGTGTATCAATCGCCAAACGTGTTTTCATTGATTTTACGATAATCCACAAATATGCGAAATGTTGATATCCCGGAAGAATCTATTTTTTTCGGGACAATTCAAATGGGTGAAGACCACGGGCTACAGCTGGGTCTTATTATATTTTTTCATGCATTTAATTCAATTGACGTTGTACTTCCTCTTTGTGTACATAAGGGTACCTATGAGATTTGGTGTGTACTCGTATTTCATCCAACGTTTTCATGTCGTGTTTTATTTTTGTGATGAATGTTGAATCGTCACCGGGCTTGAAGAGTATTTCAGAAAATTCGCTGCAGATTTTCAATATTGCAGATGTTTCTTCTGAATTAATGTGTTCTGTGCGAATCGGATCTGAAATGTGAGGGTTTTTTTGCATTGAAATCCGACTTGTTTAAGCCAGTATGTTTATCAAATCGGATGAAAGAATCGATAGTGTATATATCGTAAATCGATGATCCGAATGGTTTGACAGAGATTGGCTCACGCAATATAACAAAAATCGTATCACTGTTGGGGTTTTGAATTTCTATCGTGGTGTATCCTCTTATTGAAATGGTCACTATTTGTGGAATGGAAAGCTTATCGATTGAACCTTTGATTTTCGAAATTTTTTCCTCGTATAAACTAACGGGTAAATTTTTTTTAGTTTTTTCCTGTGGGTAAACTGAAAATGAGAGGGAAGATTCTGTGGTTTGTCTGAATTTGAATGGGAAATCGATATGATCTTCTATCAATATTTCATTGATCAGATCGATATTCAAATGCATATTAATCAAATCTGTTGATCCTATAATCTGTCAAAATAATCATGAAAGTCAAACAGAATGAAATTAATCTCATAGTTTGTATGGAATTCGTAGGATGCCGGTATTGAGGTTCGATTTTTACTTTCCACAGCAGTTTGAAAACTGTATCGGACGGATATATCTTGTTTGTGAGGAACTTTTTGATATTTGGAGGTTTCATCTTCGATCTAGAACTACCTGTATCGATGAGGAGTTTTATATTTGGAAGCCTGATTTTAACATAAGGGAGAGCATTGTTGCTGGAGAGGTTTATGTCGGATGAGTCATTAGGTCTTCCTGACTGGTTGACCGAGAATTTTCCAGTCCTTCATCGTTGAATTGATATTGGAGACAAGATTGGTGAACATCAATGGTTTGTTCGACAAAATAATTCTGATCGAGAATTGGTTCTTCGTATTCATTAGAAAATAATTCTTTCGATACGACATTGGGTTTTTCATTTCATTGAAGAAATCGCTGATTATTTTGGAAGTTGTTTGGATATTGATTTCTGAAATTTTGTCTAGGTTGTTGGACATTGGAGGAAGATTGATGATATATCCTGGTGGGATTTCTGGACGTTTTGGGGAGGTCCAAAAACCTCTCGATCAGTTGGGTACCTATGGAAGGGTTGTTGCGTTGGCTCTATATTCAGAGGTTGGTTGGGCCTGATAGGTTTTGGAGAAGAGTGAGGATTTGAGGAATTGTTGTTATTCTGGTGATTAAATTGCTTTCGAGTGTATATGCCTGATTGATATTTGAAACATTGAATTTTGGTTTAACATTTTCGGGTGAACTACCATATATTTTCTCGAAATTTCCATACTCATTCACGTACGCCATTGCATTCTCTAGAGAAACGGGTTTCTTGAGATGCATATTATTTCTCAAAACACTTGTACAAACTGCAATGGATGTACTGAGTGCGACTTCATCGTAATGTAAGATTTGGAAAAGTTTTCCGTCTTTACTCAAACTCGTAGTGTTGGTCACTCTTTGTACAACACTACTTCTCAAAAACTATAACCTACTTCCAAAGCTGAGTTAGTCTTCTTCCTCATGAGGTCGACTTCTGGTTAACTCTTGTACCAAACAATCTATATCTTTATGATCCGGAAAGCATTGTCTGAGTGCATCTTTCGAAGAGGCCCAAGTATTGAGTTCGGTCCTGTTTCCTACCATGAAATCAGCTTTTTCTATTGATTTTTCATGAATACACTCGAGATAATGATGGTTGAGCATTTGATCATTGTAAATTGAATGTGCATTGATCATACTAGCACATTCATCAATAAATGCGTTCAATCAATTATTATCACCATCGAACGGTCTAATATTATTCAATCTAGATTTCAAAAAATTCCAGTTCACTACTACTGGTGGGACCATATTGGATGCTATTATATTTTCAAATCGAGAATTTGATTCAGTAAAAATTTTATTTTTCTCGAATGATGAATTATTTAGTCTATCTGAAATGTCTTTTATATCTCTCATAAATATTTACTATATTTTACGTTGTTCTTGACATCAATCGTCTAGAATAGACAGCTTTTATTCGCAATGAACAGCCCTGAATATATCCACCGAAGTCCTCGTTCAGAAGTTTCAATAAGGGCAAGAAGGAATATTTGGCGCTGGTTTTTGAAGATTCAAATCCGTGTAGTCTCCAGTTCTTCCTTCGTTGATTCTACGTAGCCTAACAGAGGTTGAGTCGTCAGTTCGTTCACTCGTTCGGGATATCCTCGATGGATTTGTTCGAATTGTGCTCAACTCTTGCCGCCAAAGTTGCACAAAAAGTGGACCACCAAAATGTTCACCCAACCGATGTGGTGGAGTATTATTTAGGCCACCTATTCAAGCTTATTTTCTGATCGTCGCAGACGCTCAAATTTCATACCACCCTCGCAGTATCTTGTTCCAGCGCATGGCAAACAGAACCACGTGGTGGTACGATTTGTATGAACTTGTTGGTTAGAATTTGCCGGTGCATATCTTTGTCCGAAATTTCTGTGTATAGTTTTCAATATAATATAATTTATGTTTATTTTTCATGGAAATATTGCAAAACACTTATTTGCAAGTGAGTAGAAAAAAAAATTCATAACTTGAAATTTGATTTCAATTGTATATGGTTTTATATTTGTACTACCACTCCAGTAGTGCTTTTTTGTGCGAGACGAAGATGCGGCTTATGCAGCACTAAGGCAAAGCCGTTACGCACTGTCTTGCTAAGTACCCTTATGTTTGGGAAAACAAAAGTCTTGCTTGCAGACTTATGATAATACAAGTTTTTTTATATTTTTTATGTGATATATTGAAATATAAGATATTATTTTTCATTTCTGAACAAATGGAGCGGTGGTACAAAAAACGGAACTCAATTTATTTTCTAAACCATGCGTACTGTGGTAAAATATTTATCGATTTTAACTTATTTACAATCACTTAAAACACCAAATCATTGAAAGAAACTGAAAAAATAAGTTGTTCTGCTCCAGCTACCTTGAAATGTATTTTGAATTATTACTCCAGTAAGAGTTAAGGGGTTAAAACTCCACGATTCAAAGAATCTCACTACGACTTTGAACGAGAAAACGTCTTTTCAAAATAGTAGTTCATGTAACAAGTACGCAAAAAGAGGCTTTCGCGGACGAATCGTGATGTTTACGAACGAGGCACTAGCCGAGTCCGTAATATGAAGATGAGTCCGCGAAAGCAATTTGCGTACGTGTTGCATAATTTTTTTTTTGTATAAGCTTTCCAAAGAATATTTAATGTAGGAACTATGACTCCATTTCTGCTTTGAATACGCAAATGTATCTGTCGGCAGAACACCGTGTGAAATATCGAATCAGATTTTTTATTACCGACGTGTCAAATGTCAAATATGTCAACTAGTCAATAACATTTGAGTTTGTTGTTATGTTCTCTCATTGTATTTCCAGTAATATTTTCCAGGATCCAACTATACCAACATATTATGTGGATATAGATAGTTGAATATAATGAACTTGTTAATAAATATAACAACCATTCAGAATAATACACCAAATTTGAAAAAAAAAGTATTTAGTATACAGCAAAATCCTGTTTCTCCCTAGTTTGACATTCGAATCGAGGATGCCAGATTTCGCCCACTTAGTGGTTATCCTGAATAGTAAATAACATTTGGAATGAATGTAATATAAATTGTTATCATCTAATAATTGTAAAGGTGTGCAGATCGAAACTTGATTTGACCCAAATCAAAACATTATTCGTATATTCTTGTAAGTGGATTATATCTTGTTTGAATTTACTCTGATTTTGTTTGCGATTATAGGAAGGAAGAAAGTGTAAACGTCATCATGTTTGTACCTACCACAACAGTAACCATTGACCATTTCATTCCGAAAAAATCAAAATCTCCAGCTTTTCTGCGACAAGATGTATCCGTTTCATAGTTTTTATAGTATTTATAAACACCCGTTAATGTTCAGTTATGTTTTATGAATGAAGAGAACTACAGTTCGTGAAGTGTTGCCATGACAAGTCCGTAAAAATAGCATTTTACGGATTTTTTTTTTATTATTTAAGTTGCTGTTTTGGGAAGCGTATATAAAAAAGTATTTATTTGAATGGAAATATGGACGACTGTATCTAGCGATAGTTACAGAATAGAATGAATAAAATATGTTGAAAATGGTGTGCTCCCAGAGATCAGAGATGGGGATATTCTTGGAATAATGCCTAGTCACCGAGGCTTCATCAGCAGTATCCATGAAAACGGATATTTCGGGAGAACGGTCGCTAAATACAATGCAATATACGTCAACTTTCCATCTTATTCTGCCAAAAAATCGATCTACAAATATACGTTGTTCGAACCAAAATTCATCAATTCCCTAGATATTTTTTAACTTACTTATACCGGAGCTCGAAAATCAATTTTTGTAATATCAACAATGGTTACAGCTTGCAATTATTGAAATATGACCGAAATTGGAAATCGATACAAGCATCGGTTACCTATCTTAGATTCCTCCGCTCCCAAACGGGGTTCTGTCATTATGGCAAAGTTGTAGTTTCGGAATAATTTTCGGAATTTTTTTTTGCATGCATTCTTGGTGGTCCTGTGAAAGTAATATAATGATCCGAATCTGCCTCTCAGAATAATAGAAGAAAAACTTATAATTCAATGCAGTTGAATATTTTATTATTATTACAATATTATATTTAGTTTCACGTGTTAGTTCGTTCGTTTGTTAGTTTGGGTCAAATCTTGATTGTTAGTTTGGTTGAATTTTGACCGACTTCTAGTCGTACGATTGATTTGAAATTTTGCAGGTGCTCATAATTCCGGTGCAATGCATTATGGAATTTTTATTGTGGGAAAAAACTAAATGGCGCCTCCAAGAAGGCGGTCGAGATTTGTAATTATGGTCCGATTTGATTCAAAATTGGTATGCAGGAGTTCTCGGGGTCGGAGATCATAAATTTTTTGTCAAAATTCATAAATTCAAGATGGGGTCTCAAGATGAAAGACGAGTTTTGTGATTATGGTCCAATTTGATTCAAATTTGGTACACGGGGGTTTTTGAGTTCAAAAATTATGTTTTTATTGTCGAAATTCATGAATTAACAGTGCTGGAATACCTGAAAAAATTGGCACATAGAAAATCCCCGGGACTCGAAAACATATCTGGATCAGTTCTGACCAACTGTTTCGCAATACTCGTTGAACCCTTAGCACACATAATGCAAACTTTGTTTGATACTGGAACCCTCACAGTATCCTGGCTAACCTCGTCAGTAACCCCCATATATATGCTCAATTGATGGAAAAAATAACAGCAAATGTTCTCTTCAGTTTTCTCTTGTCGAATGATATAATACCTGATAATCGATATGGATTTCTACCTGGCCGATCCACTGGAACTAACCTACTCGAATACCCACACCATTGGACAATCGTCGTCAATCAGGGGCGGCTTATCGATATTATATACTTGGACTTCTCGAGAGCGTTCGACCGAGTACTACACGAACGACTACTTTTGAAACTGGGACATTTTGGTATCCGTGGATAACTACACAAATGAGTAGAAAGGTTCCTCAGCAACAGAAACTTCAAGGTCCTAGTGGGCGACTTCTACTCCACCTGGCACAACGTTTCCTCTGGCGTCCCCCAGGGGTCTGTCCTGGGCCCCATTCTATTCCTTATATATACGTCAATTTTGCACTGCTCTCACTTCCTCTATGCTGATGATTCCAAACTATTCTGTAACCCTCTTGACGAACCGAACTGCCTACAGCCCGATTTGGCACTCCCGGAAGACTGGTGTAAGGACTGATTAATCCCTCCCAACCCTTCCTAATGTACAGTCTCGCATATCAGTCGCAACAACCCGGACATCCGTTATCACAGTGGCAACGTACTAATCCAACCAGTGGAATATCAGACAGACCTTGGTGTAATGGTGTAACAATAACCAAATCGTTGACCTGGTCGGAACAAATTGCCAATATTGTGAAAAAAGCAAATACCACCGCTCACATTGTAAGAAAGTCTTTCCATTCCTCCGACGCCATGCTATTTATACAACTCTACAAAAGTTTTATACGCCCACTAGTCAAATATATTGTCGAGTTGTGGTCACCTAATCTTATCAGAGACATTACACCACTCGTGAATGTTCAGCCTAAACTCACGGAATGGGTGCCCCATCTCCACCAGCAGGAGTACCACAATAGACTCACTGCACTAAATCTGCCAACCTTGAAGGAAAGAAGACAGCGGGGAGACCTCATCCAATGTTACAGAATCTTCAGTAATACCTTCTCCGTGGATCTGAGCCACATCCTTCCCCTGAACGTTGACGAGAGACTCCGCGGCCATAGCCTAAAGCTTCTTGAAGACATATTCAGAACCTCCATCAGACAGCATTTCTTCACCAAGAGTGGAACTCTATCACTAACAACATAGTCTTGGCTCCATCCATAAACGCCTTCAAGAACAGGCTCGACATCTACTACAACAACAGTTGACCTAGTGTGTGTGTCGTGCCTAGTGTGTGCTTCGAGTACTGGTATGGTCTCTCTTTCGTTTGGTTTCAGTGCAAAACATGTGAGATATTTGACATAACTTGTTTTCATTTCTCTGTTCTTTCGAAAGACTATGTCTACCCCTCAGTTACTCTCGTTGAACTTTTTCACTGCAACTTTGTTCTTGCCATGTGAACTGTGTTCAAACTATCTTGTTTTATTGGGCAAAATAGGTGAAAACCGATGTATTAATAATAATTGGTATGCGGCGGTTTTCGCGGTTGGAGATTTTGAAGTTTTTGTCAATCTTTATAAATTCAAAATGGCGGCCCCAACATGAAGGACGAGTTTTCTGATTATGGTCATATTTCATTCAAAATTCGTATGTGGGGGTTTTCGGGTTCGCAGATTATGATTTTTTTGTCAAAATCTATAAATTCAGGAAGGCGACTTCAGGATGGCGGATTCTATTCGAAATTCGGGTGTGGTAGTTTTGGGACCGGAGATTTCTTCCAGCTCAAAACTTACAGGGAATAGATCTTGTACTAACGAAGTTCTATTAGAAAAAAACAGATTTAGGCAAACAGACTGAAAAACAAAAAAATAAATTACCAATAAAAAACCTTTCTGAAGACAAGACAAGCTTTCATTTAAACCGTGTTCAAAATAAGTTTTAAGTCATCGCGGACAATGATTCAATTATTTTGTGTCGGATTATTTGGTTTCAAAAAGCTTGACGCGCGAATTGTAAAGAAATTAATACCTTGACAATTTGTTACTTGTCCAATTAAATAAATTGGTACCTACTTTCATGAGCACTTGGCACGAAAGGTTTTCGAAAACAAATAATTCAACAAAAAATAATCAAATCATTGTCAGCGATAACTTAAACTTATTTTATACGTTTTAGTACACGGCTCAAATAAAAACTTGTCTTCAAAAAGGTTTATTATTGGTTATTTCATTCACATTGTCCTTCGAGATGAGAGATGATACAACGAGCATATTTCTGGAACTCATGAGAATGAGAGCTGGGACAAAAACCGTTCACTTCTAGAAGCTGTATAGCGTATCCTCAGTACAAACCAGAAAACATTTGGATTCAATTAATTCCATCAAAGATCTGACATAACATGGTTTTCCAACAGGCTCAAATACTTCGGTAGAAAATGTATTCGAAATTGAAGTCGTAATACCTCCCCCATATAATCCAAAGAACATATCGTAATCAAATTAATTTATAAATACATAATCTCCACGTTAAAGAGAGCGTCACTGTTTCAGAGAACCAAACACCAAATTGAATATTTAAATTAACTGCTTTGATTTTTAATTGGGAATGCAGAAAGCTACGTCTGGCTAGTGGAACTAGCAATACTAGAAGGGTTGTTTTAGCGGGGAGTTGGGAGGTTGGAGGTCGGGTCTCAGTCCGCTAGTTCATTTTCCACGCCACTGAATAGCACATTATCCGGATACGGTTGCCAGGAAAATATCACAGAGCAGAACAATGCGCTCGGTTCGAATTTTACCGTGTATTCTGAGTCGCACGGGTAAATATCCAGTGGCTCAGAATTCATAACCAGGGTTGGACTGAGCCTAGCAAGGATCTATATGAACATTCCAGGGAACCTGTAAAGAGGATTATATTGGGAGACTCAAGTCCAATGTCATTTCCCCGTATTTTAATAATCAAAGGATCGCTTTGGATTCATCTGCTGAATATATACTTTTCTTCAAACCTGAATATTGCCTCGTGGGAGATGTCAGAAATAGATCACACACTGCTGGATTCGTTTCACATGAGTGAGCCAGGAATCACAATTTGAATTTCACTAGTTTCACTTATCTACGGTAAGGTTAGTTTTGGTAATGTGTTTGAGAGTATTTCAATCTTCAACTCAGTTGCAAAGCAAACCTCGATGGTTAGAGAATCGGAACTCCAAAATTATGATCTAAAAGACGACTTGGCTGGTGACTGGAAGAGAATATTGAAACTAGATTTCTAGCTCTTTAAACGATTTGTCTGGCTATAGAAGTGATATGAATCGTTTGATCATTTGCGCGTACAATGATGTGATTTGAACGTGAGGAAATCATCCACTCACCCCAGCGCACTCAGCAACCAACCCAATTGGAAAAAAAGATAACCCACCAGAACCTCCTCATGATTACACAGTTCGTATTTTTTATGTCGTACCACTATTGGCATCTTGAAAACGGTAAGTGATACGAAGTTGGTGGAATCAGACAAAAGTTGCCTATTTTAGTGAACAATGGAACGATGTTTTCAAATCGAAAATATCACGAACCGTTTTTAAAATTCACGGGGAAAACTGAAATGGCCCGTTTCCTTTTCTTTACGCTGGCGCCTCTATTTTTGGGAATATAAAAATGTGTTTTTGCTCTTTTTGTTCAATTTTTGTCGATATGCTGTGCTTTGATTCTGGAAACGACGTTTCGGTCTTTGGAGGCCACCCTCAACAATTTTTTCTTCGAATACGGAACTGTATTTTTGTATAAATTTAAGTAGTTCTTATCTCACCCAGTTCAGATATGTATCTCACCTGGTTTTTGTTTCTATATTTCTGCCCCTAAATTCCATCATCAAGGTCTAACCAATGAAAATTCCAAAAGGCGAAGGCACTTTGAATTACACATTAAACTTGGAACCATTCAAAATTAGGACGAAGAACTATAAAAATAACAAAGAACAACAATTGATATCTCAAGTACACATTTTTTTAGTCATCGCTACCGACGTCCAATAATATGTTCGAATTGACGCCCAACATTCCTCAAACACATTTTCGCTCTGAAAATGGTGTGTTTTGACAATTTTGAAGCATTCGAGGAGTTATAGCCATGCATACTCGTCTCATTGAAGCTTTCAACTCTTCCACATAGTCAAAAGTTCAGCTGAACACTTTGTCCTTGATGAAACATCACATCGAATAATCAAGATGTGTGAGGTCAGGTGAACGCGGTGGCCACGTAATAGGACAGTTGTCTCCAATCCATCTTTCTAACGTGGTCCTATTGAGAAATGTAAACCGACATTCGTCGCATCATAAAATTCTACAACAAATTTCATCATCTTGCCGAAAATGTCTCAGCAGCCATGTTCAAAATTCTGCCCTTTTATTATAGTCTGCTAAACGCAAATGATGTACTTTTCTCACTCTGTAGGGCTTGAATTCATGTTTTTTTGTTTAATTATTGTTGACGAATGCGATATAACATTATTTCACACTATCTCTCCAAGAGATACTTCTTCATTCTGTTTGTTTTTGTATTCCACGAATCCAAATTCAAATTATAATTTTCTAACTTATAACTTTGAAAAAACTCACCTGAAACGTCGATTTCATTATCATCATCATTTTTAGTAATAGGGCAACTTTTATTCTCAGATTTCACAAATGAACCATGCTCTCGTGAACTTCTTTCGAAACGTTGAAAAATTCTGGCATTGGGCTGACGACGTTCGAGATACATTTCTTGTTACACAGCCAGGGATCTGGTGCTATTTCTCAAGCACCTCGAATACACTAACCACATATACACTTTCTAATCATTAGAAAACTCCGTAGATTTTGGTTCAACATGTAAATAATCCACTCTTCAGTTGTGATTTCATTAATTTGTAATCTGTCATTCACTTTCTTTCATTCCATGGCTCACTACATACTTCATGAAGTTTGAAACTTTCAGTTTTTATTTGAAACAGGTTCATTTGGGAATACGTATAGGACTCAAAGACAGACAAAGAAATGCGTTTCGTCCACGAATGGATAAACAAAAAATATTGCTTTTCGGCTCTTTTTGAGATAATTTTTGTTTATAAAGTAAATGTATCAATCATTGTTCCGTGTTATTCCTCTGCTTTTTCCTTTTCATCACATTGGATTTGATCTCGATTTGATTCAAAATTCGCGTATCTATTCAAGGTAGATATATTTTGAATTTGATCCCTAGAACTTGAGTCAAATACCCTTTCAACTACGAACAGAAATAAAATCAGGACCGTATTCTATACTCCATGAAGTTTGAATCTTTCCGTTTTCATTTGAAATAGGTTCATTTGGGAATACGTGTGGGACTCAAAAATAGACAAAAGAATTGCCTATTGCCTAATAATGAACAAACAAAAAAAATGCTTCTTGGCTCTTTGACATAAAAAAAATGTATGAAGTAAATGTATCAATCATTGTTCCTTGTCATTCCTCTGCTTTTTCCTTTTTGTCAATTGGATTTGATCCCGATTTGATTCAAAATCTGAGTATCCGTTTGAAGTAGATTTGTTTTGAATTTTATCCTCGCAACTTGAGTGAAATATCCTTTCAAATACGAACAGCAATAAAATCAGGACCGCATTCCGGAGGGGAGGATTTTCATCGTGTGGACCTTGATGATGGAATTTCTGGGCAGAAATGTAGAAACAAAAACCAGATAAGATACATATCTGAACCACTTAAATTCATTGAAAAAATACAGGTCCGAATTCGAAAAAATTGTTGAGGGTGGCCCCCGAAGAACGAAACGTCATATTGAAAATCATATCGTAGCAAATTCAAAACAGAGAAGGAAGATACTGAACACATTTCCATATTCCTAAAAATAGAGGCGACAGCGCAAATAAAATAAAACGGGCCACTTCGGGTTTTCCCGTATATTTTGAAAAGGGTTCGTGATATTTTCGATTTGGAAACATCGTATCATTGCTCACCACAATAGGCAACTTTTGTCCGATTCAACCAACTTCGTATCATTTACCGTTTTCGAGATGCCAATAGTGGTACGACATACAAAAAAACGGACCGTAGTTATGTGATGCCGTGAGGCTGCTGAATTGCTACCACTGTAACCCACCTTTGCAATTTCAACCCGGATTTTCCTTGTTTATGCTACTCCTTGGTGCTGGCATATGCACAATAACATTGGTGTAGTCGGAATCTCAGATTCGTTAATTCCCAGGATACTGATCCAATTGCGAGATCCGCCACCCAAGCAAACAGTGACGCTGGACGGTTCTATTCAGGAAAGATCTGTCTATTTATTCAACACTGAATTGTTTATCAGTGAACGATAGGAAAATTCCATTGTTCGATAGATATTTCTCTGTCCATTTCTTCAACATCACGTCGCTCATTCCACCTCCAGTTTCTATTAGTTGAAAGAACTCTCCAACCTAGAACGGAGATGTACTTTTATCTCATGTGTTATTTCTAATTTATATCCCAAATTTCGATAATTTTCGATCAAATTCGAGAAGAGGAGATCCTTTGTTCGAACTGTTTATTAATATATTTATGTATGTATTTCCACAATTTTCTCGAAAAATTTCGGAATGATTAAACTGCATGTTTCGCATAATCATCCCACAGATGCGTACCACTTTCAAAAGTGACCCAAAGCGCTGTGCTCAGTGCTCGTGGAAGCACTCAAAGCACTTTTGTGCTCGTAAGCCCTGTGCTCCCGAGTACTTTTTTGAACCTGTGCCTAGTGCTCAGTGCTTCGAGCATATTTAGGAAAGGCTTCCCCTACCTATTAATGTATAAATGGTTTCGAAACATGAACGGGTCTGCCAGCGGCACCCCCAAGAACTACTGAACGCGCCTTGGTCCTTATATTACGCATATTTGAGATATTACAGTGTTGATATGAGCATAGGGAGTTTATTGACAGCGCCACCGTTCCGTGATATGGATTCCAGTTTTTGTGAAAAAAATTGATCAAAAAGAATTTGTGGCGTCGTTGATTGCTCGAATTCTGAGTATAAAAATCATAAGCTCAGTTTTTATCGTGTTCCGGGGCTATGGTATTGATGTTCAGTAACAATAATCATCAAATTGAAAAATATATTCTAATTTTAAAATAATGGAATTAATTATTCCATTAATGTTGGGTTGATTTTTTTCGTGAAATGTGAGTAATCCAAAGTAGGAACATATTATTTGTAGGTTTTTTAAATGTATAAGAAGTAGGTACAATCATCAGAATTCCTCCAATCGCATATCGATAAGTTTGTTCTGTTGAGTGATAATATGATTATCATCATTATCAATTCCGAAAGAAATTTGTTTATTTCCTTTCATTTGAAAAG
Organism: Gonioctena quinquepunctata; assembly: GCA_018342105.1. Lineage (NCBI taxonomy): Eukaryota > Metazoa > Arthropoda > Insecta > Coleoptera > Chrysomelidae > Gonioctena > Gonioctena quinquepunctata. Next base: position 57,504 of record JAFIRS010001649.1, read on the forward strand.
TTTTTGTTTTTGTCGTGTTTCAGTTGAAGTCCTTAGTTGTTTTATTTACTTTTCATTCACAGTATGTACAATCTTCTCATATCCATAATTTAGTACAAGGTCGACTTTAATATAATTGTTCGTCGTTTGGCAATTCGCCATTGTCTCCTCTGTCATCTGTCTTGTATGCACAAAACACAATGTCCCGTACTATGCACTGTCACATCTTGAGGCTACAATCACACTACACCTCTCTTCTTCTCTAATAAATTATGTACATTTCTAACCTATATAACATATGTGCATGCAGCATTGGGTACAATCATAATCTTCAAAACATCTGGGATTATTTACAGAACGTTAAGCTCTACCCTTGGGCTCATCAATGGATCAATTTGGGTAGCGGCTAAGTTTTGTTAGAGTCTTTGATAAAGAACTTTCTTTTCCTTTCCAATACGCTTTCATTATCTAATTTCACAGTATATGTTCTGGGTTTTCGTAACTTGTTCAAAATCTTACCAGATTGCCAAGTTCTGTCTGAATTCTGAACTCTCACTTTATCCTCAACATTAAATTCTTTCAGATTTCTTGTATCCTTATCGGAGTTACTCTTTTGTTTATCTTTCCTACTTTTAAGGAAATCCGCAATTCTCTCTCCCTTCCTTTTTAACAAATAAATTAAATTTTGAAAGTAAACTGTTCACTTCCCTATTGAACAATAATGTGGCCGGCGATGATATATGAGAATCTATAGGAGTAGTTCGATATTCTAGTACACAAATTGAAATGAATGAAATCAAGCACTTCCTTCCTTAATGAAGAGGGGACAATGACCTTGTGACCTTTGAACCGTACATCATCTATACTAATAATGTTTTCTCTGTGGTTCCAATATTTTTGTAACTCTGCTGATGAGTTTTGTTTGTTTTTCGGCCATCCTTGTTTCATTAATTTCAGCAATTCCACCAATACTTCATCATTCAATGTTCCTTTTTGGAATGTTCTGAATTTTTCTTTTGATACTGGAAGTTCTTTCAATTGAGTTTACTTGAGCTTCAATTTCATCTTGTAATAATTTATCTGATTCATTCACTTCAGTTATGTAGCTTCTAGAAAGATAATCAGCTGAAATCATCTCAGCACCTCATTTATAGATTATTTCAATATCATACATTCGCAATTTTATCAACATCCTTTGTAGTCGAAGAGGTGCGTTTATTAACGGGTTTTTATAAATTGACATTAGTGGTGTGTGATCTTTCTCAACAATTTTTTTTTCCAAAAATATATTGGTAAAATCTTGTGCATCCGAAAACTACAGCGGCCATTTCTTTCTCAATTTGGGCATAACCCTCTTCAGTTTCTGTCAAAGCCCTCGAGCTATAAATAACGGGTAAACCATCTTGCAAAAGGACCGCTCCCAGTCCATTTTGGGATGCATCAACAGACACTGTAATTGGTTTGTTGGAGTCAAATTATCTGAGAACAGGGGTTGTACACAAAGTTTTCTTGATATTGTAAGAAGCCTTCGTGTGATTTTCATCCCATTGGAATACATTTCTTTTTGTTGGAGTCAAAATACCTGAGAACAGGGGTTGTTCACAAAGCTTTCTTGATATTGTAAGAAGCCTTCGTGTGATTTTTATCCCATTGAAATACATTTCTAACCGACGAAACCAAAAAGGAGGAGATTCTCTAGTCGACGCGTATATTTATTAATTTTTTTATAATTTTTTTTATGTATGATCACGCATAACTTTTTACTGAGACGTCCGATTCCGATTATTCTTTTTTCAGTGGATAGGGTGTACTTCAAAGTTGGTCTTATTCGAATTTCAGGAATGGAATCTAGCCCTAAGGGTAGCAAAATGAAGGATATTGGTCACTCACCCCCTGAATTCTGGTCCGTTAAACGATTCTATCAGGCATAACTTTGTACTGGGTTCTTCGATCTAGATGATTCTTCTTCTATTAGATAGGGTATACCTCATAGTTGATCATATTCGGATTTCGAATGGAATTATCCATCTTCACGGGTAGAAAAATGGGGAATAATTAATTTGTCACTTGTGAAAATTGGCACACATATGTAGTTGACAATGACAGATCGCTAATGTCATTTTTTTTGTTCTTCCACTTCCGTCACAATCATTATATTCTATGAGAGGATGGAATGATATACAAAGTAATGAAATGAACTAACCAGAACAACAAAAATAATTTATATTGCAACAAATAGTAAAAGTAGATAATCATATTATTCAACTGGTAATAGTTGAAGTAAGGTGGGTGAGTAAGTATTTTGGAAGTAATAAAAAAACAAGTAGCTAGTAGATTTCAGCTACAAAAACTTGAAAAATAAAAACTTTTCAACAAAAAATTAAACAAACGAAATACGGAACTGAAAAGTAAATAATAAAATAAACCTTCTCAGTCTCAATACTTAACTAAGCTCCTAAACTAATGTAAGTAACCAATTTTGAGTCGGCGCCAAACGAACAATCAACGAACATCATTGAATTACTTCAAAAAAATTATCAGAATGTCACCGCGCAATTCGATGCCATCATTTTACGCCTTATCTAATTCATTTGCTTGTTTGCTTGTTATTGAGACTAAGAAGGTTTGGTTTATTTTTTACTTTTCAGTTCCGTATTTCATCGGTTACATTTTTTGTTAAAAAGTTTTTATTCTTATTAAGGAGTTTCCTTAATTTTGTGGTTTTTTCAGGCAGAACTTGTACAAATTCTATAACATAAGTTACAAGCCCAAAACACTTTTCAGTGTGTTCTTTACAGATTGGTAGAGGTACATTCAAAATACTCTTAATTTTATTTTGGTCAACTTCCACTCCCGAGCCAGTTATTACATGACCTACAAATTTGACTTCTTTCAAGTGGAATTGACATTTATTCTTATTGACTTCTACATTCTCTAACTTCTCCAAGAACTTTTCTTAAATTCAAATCATGCTTTTCTTGTGTTTTCCCAAAAACAAGAAGATTATCTACATAACATAAATTTCCTGGTATATTTTCAAAAATTTGTTTGAAATTTTTCTAAAAAATGTCTGGTGCGCTACTGATCCCAAACAGAAGTCTTTTAAATATATACCTATAAATAGACTAGCAAAAGTACAGAGTCGACTACTTTCGTGGTCCAATGGTATTTGATGAAAGCCCATGTTCGCATCCGTACAGTGGCCCTAGCCAATTCGGCTAGCAAGTCCTCTACTGTAGGCATCTGGAAAAATTATCTTTTGATTACTTCATTTAACTCTTTTGGATCAAGACGAACACGAATTTTTTCTGACGGCTTTCTAACAACCACCAATGGATGACACCATTCAGTGGGTTCATCAATTTTTTCAATGATGCCCATTTTTTCTAAATGATCTAATTCTCTTTAATTATTATTTCATGTTCCACATTTTCAATTGATCTCACCCCCTCAAACACATCTTTGAAATTTTATTCTAAATTGGTTTCATTGAGCCTTTTGATTAAATTGAGTTTTTGACATGCAAATAACCCCAGAATTGCTGAAGAATTGTTATCAGTTTCAACGATTTCAAATTTGAGGTTATGAGTTTGTGACTTATTTTCTACTCTACAGTTCGAATTACACAAGCCTAGATTTTTCATTCTGGACCCATTATAGTTCAGTAACCTATCATCAGACTTTTCTAGTTTACGCAAGCAATCAGGGATTTTTTCAAATACATATTTTGGGATAATACTGGCTTGTGCCACAGTATCTAATTCAAACTTCAAAAACACATTGGGTTTTCCACTTATCTGCAAGGTTGTAGACCAATCTTCTTGAAACTCTTCCCTCAGTTTGACTGAACCAATGAATCATTCTTTGTCATCTTCTTCTTGACCATGAACCTCCTTTATTTGTTTATTGCGACACATCTTTGAAAAATGGTTTTTCTTCTTACATTTGAATCATTCTTCACCATAAGCTGGACATTCATTCAATTTATGTGATCTTCCACACCTGGTACTTCCGACTATTGAGTTGCTTTTATCCCCTTGCTTCCTTCCGGGATCCTGGGCTGATTTGGGTGTCCCCTTTTTTTCCCTTGTTAACTTGCTTCTTTTCAGAGAACTTCGTAATTTCATTTACATGAACCATTTCATTGGTGAGATTTTCCAATTGTGATTTGGTAGATTCCGATGACCTGCATATGTCAATACATTTACTCTGGTTTAACCCTACAGAAGGCGCGCCCGGTCCCACAGTCCGACGCGTTATTCATTTTTATTCATTTTGCGGGTATGTGGCAACATTGCCTGTGTCCGCTCAGTAGCTGCCTAATTCAATGAATTTCACCTCAGTATGCTACAGAGAGTTATTGGGAGTGTGCGTATTGAGTTTTATTGATATTTTCGGTGCGTGGGACCGAGGCGCCCTAGGAAGTTTCAGTTTTTTCTTTATTTATAGTTTTTTGTGAGGATTTGAAAAGGTTGTTATTTGTCATTTTTCACTTCGTTGGCATGATTTTCAACAAAAAAAATTTTAGGAATCATGGCAAGTTATGAGGCAGAACAAGCTCGACTTCTTCGTCTAATAGAGGAAGTAGAGTTATCTGAAATAGAATATGACGTCGAGTTGGAACCAGAAGAAGAGGATTCTTTAGAAAAACGTGAAACTGATAGCGAATCCGAACAAGAAATTTCTGATATTGAAGATGTGGAAGTACAAGGAACGGGTAACGAAATGGAAATGGAGATTTCGGATCATAAAGTTGCTGGCAATGAACCTACGTTCATTGGAAAAAACAAAATAACCCAATGGTCGAAAGTAGTACCCAAGAAATCTATTCGAATTCGAACAGAAAATAAGGTACTTTGTCTTCCTATTTCTAAATTAGTTGTCAGATCGCTGAAAACTCGTTTAGAAATTTTTTAATATTTCATAGACAATGAAATGCTGAGTCTTATCGTACGACACACTAATATCTATATAAGTTCAATAGCAGCAAATTATGTTAGGGAAAGGGACGCTAGCCCTACTAATATTTCTGAATTTCAGGCATTGCTTGGATTATTATTTTATACCGGTGTGCTCAAGTCAAACCGTTTGAATACCGAAGAACTGTGGAGGTCAGATGGAACCGGTGTTGAAATATTTAGACTCACAATGTCAATAAAGCGATTCAAGTTTTTGCTGAGATGCATTCGGTTTGATGACAAAATCACTCGACAGAAGAGAAAAAATATTGACAAGTTGGCACCAATCCGCGAGTTATTTGATAATTTTGTCAACAGGTGTAAAAATGGATATTCTTTGTCAGAATACGTGACCATCGATGAGAAGCTTGAAGGGTTTAGGGGGAGGTGTAGTTTTCGCCAATATATTCCCTCTAAGCCCAACAGGTATGGCATAAAAATATTTGCCCTATGTGATGCCAAAATGTATTATACAAGCAACCTTGAAGTTTATGTTGGAACACAGACAGAAGGACCGTATAAAGTTAGCAATAGCCCATCGGACATTGTAGTAAGACTCTGTGAGATAATCAAAGGCTCAGGAAGGAATTCGACAATTGACAACTGGTTTACCAGCATCCCTCTTGTGGAGAAGTTGCTCAAAGATTTTAAACTGACAGTTATCGGAACTTTACGCAAAAATAAGCCAGAACTACCACTCGAATTCTCTAAGCCTACACATCCTCCAGGAGCAAGTATGTTTGGTTTTACAAAAAATATGGCACTGGTGTCTTACATACCAAAGAGAAAGAAAAATGTGTTGCTATTGTCGTCACTTCACCACGACGATAATATTGATAGAGACACTGGCAAACCAGAAATAATCGTAGATTATAATAAAACAAAAGGTAGGGTTGACACCGTTGATAGGTTGTGTGCTAATTATAATCTTGCTAGAAATACAAGACGCTGGCCAATGGTTGTTTTTCATTCAGTTCTGAATGTGGCAGGTATCAACACCTTTGTTGTATATAGTTCAAATAACCCTGCAAGCAACGTTGCTAGGAGAAAATTTCTGCGTATGCTGTCATTTGACCTCATCGAGCCACATCCACGCCTACGAGCACAAATGGAAAATATCCCAAGAACACTAAAAAGTAGGTTGCGTGAAATTTGCCGCATTCCAAATATTGCTGAAAATCAACGAAGAGATGGAGAGACAGGTAGATGCTTCATGTGCAGTTCCAAAATGAACAGAAAAACACGATATTATTGCAGGGATTGTTTGAAATTTCTATGTTCAGAACATGTAGTAGTCTTGTGTGAAGATTGTCATCGTTTGACACATTATATTATTCCAATGATGTTTTTTGTAATGGGTTTTTGCTATTAGTTTTGTTTGTTGAAAAGGTTATTTCATCTGTCCTACACCATCCTTTTATTTTCTTTTTTTACCTGTTATTTTTCCTTTTTTCACCTGTTATTTCCTCTGTGTATCATCAGTTAAATAAAAAGGTCTAAAATATGTACATATTTCAATAATAAAAATGGTATTTCTGCACTATTTGTTTAAATATTTAATTAAAGATGATGTTATCAAGTTGAGCAGAGTTTAAATGTATTAGTGTATGTGTCTTATGCGTTAATTTCTATTTCGGTCTCTTGAACCGACGCGCCTCCTAATGTTCAAAAGTGTCACGGGCCTCTTGTAGGGTTAATTTGGGTTCCCCAAGTAATTCCTCTCTCAGCAAATCATTTTCAAAGCCACAAACGATTCTGTCCTTGATACGTGATTACTTCAACATCTGGTAGTTATTTTGGATTTTTGGGCTTGATTTCATTTTTTCCGTTCCGTGACTACTGATCATCTCCAAAAATAAAGTGATATTTTTATTTCATTATTTCAAGCAATAATAATAATGAACAATAATATTTTTGCCAATTTTCAATGTCGTGATTTTTTTTAAGACGAAGATGAAGTGAACGTCATAGAAAATATTGAAAACTTTTCAGAAATTACTGTGTCCCATCTCAAGGACAATCTATTTAAATAACATTTTCGTATGACATCAGCCACATTCGAAGATTTGCTCAGTAAGGTACATAGTTTCGTAGGTCATCTTATTCAACTCCATATAAAAAAAATTCAAAAAAAAATATTTTTATAGACAAACTTTCATAGAAATGCACTAAAACGTTAAAAATAATTTATTTCATTGTTTGATCTAGGTTATTCTGTAAGTGACAGATTCAAAATCTTGTTATTGACTTATTTTGTATACGCGGCAAGCTTTTGAATCTGTTACTCACAAAATAACCTAGACCAAATAATGAAATACATTATTTTTTCCTTTCTGGTGCATTTGTATGAAAGCTTGTCCTTGAAAATGTTTTTTTTATAATTTTAACTTTGAACTTTGAAGTTCTGTTTTCATTAATAATTAATAAAAGCTTTTAAAAAAAAATCGATAATTTAATTTTTCATTCCTTAGTATTTTTGATGTTGAATAACCAGTTTAGTAATTTCTATCTAACTCATTTTTGAATTTTGACAAAAAAAATCTCCGACCACGAAAACCTCTAGATACCAATTTTGAATAGAATCGGGCCATAATCACAAAAATTGTCTGCCATATTGGAGCCGCTATTTTGTTTCTTTATGCAAGCAAAATTTCATAATGCATTGTCACCGGAATTATGTTCACCTGCCAAATTTAAAATCAATCTGACTATTAGAATTGGGTCAAATTTAACTTGCAAGATTTGATTACAGACATATACACAGACAGACACCAGGACAGGTGAAACTAAATGGAAGCTTGTGAAAAAAAATCTTAAACCACGAAAATCCCCACATACCAATTTTTAATAACATCGGACCATAATCACAAAACTCGTCAGACATTTTGGAGCTAGCTACCAATTCTGAATAGAATCGGGCCATTATCACAAAAATTGTCCGCCAAATTGGAGCCGCCATTTCGTTTTTTTTTACCTAACCAAAATTTCATAATGCATTGTCACCGGAATTTTGCACACCTGCTAAATTTCAAATCAATCGGACGATTGGAGTGGGTCAAATTTGATTTGTAATATTTGATAACAGAGAGACACACAGACAGACACACAGACAAACACACAGACACTGAATAAAAACTTGTGAAAAAAACAAATTCCACGCGGAAGAGATATTTTGCAGTCAGAATAAGACGAACAAACTCCGTATTTTCATTCTCCATATTAATTCGAAGTGAAGAGTTCTGTTCAAGGTATGTCCTGTTCGAGATACAAGGTGTTGATTGTTTGAAAAAATTCAAAGTTCAATTTTTTTTTTCGGACCATGCGCATATAAAACGAATCGAAATTTTGAGGACTAATTTGGAGTTGAATAAACATGGGATTTTCCATTCTCAATTTCCATGAGTGTCGTAGAGGAGCTGGTATGTTACTATACTTTCCTGCATACATTTCTTCCGAATTGTGATAGATAATTATAAAGTCGAGCATTTCAGTCTAGTTTGAATAACACGCCCCTGATCTACATATGAATCATTCAAGAAGCTTGGGATAAAAATGGACCGTGGCCTTTCTCAATATTTCTCAGTAGCAACAAACAAATTTTTTGATTCTCGGATACAAGCATAGACACAATCATTGTCAGTAACATGAATAAAATTATAGTAAGCCAAATCATCCGCATCTGTCAGCAGAATATACTATTTTGCCATTCGAACGAACCTTATCTTAGAATTCAGGGATGTGAAACACCAATGAATTGTATCGTAATGGAGAAAATGTTATGAACTAGCCAAGCTCTTCTGCTACAGAAATAGCACTCTTGAAATCTACGGTAGCCATGGAAGATATGTACTGATGGAGAACAGTTTATGTTAATATATTATCCCAAGAGCAGATGAGTTATTCCATAAAAGTTACCTCAACTCAGTAATTGAACATGGGGAAATATCTTTCTGAGTATTGCTTTTGTTTTATTTATCTTACGAAGTTTGAGAGATTTTCAAGTGATTGCAAACTATTTGAATTCTCTTGTCTTGCTCTTGGACCGAATATATTGTATGTCAGTTATCTAAATGATGATTTGATTATGGGATTGGATTGTTCGGATGGAAATTTCATGACGGATATCTGATTATAATGCTTGGTTGTCTTTATGAATTGAACAAAGTGTGTTGAAGAAAGGACTGATTGCAAAAAAATATTCGGCAACAGTATATAACACTTTTACTGATGAATGGGAGGAGACAATCAAAAATTGAATTAAAATATTTCATTAAAAACGACTCCACACTTCAAAATACATTGGATACAGAAATACCTACAAGAAAATGGTGAGCTTCCTTTTCTTCATAGCGGAAATCTCTATGCAGAATTTCTCCGATCAACTTGATCAATTTCCACAATTTTGAATTCATGACACAGGCCATGAAAACTTCAACAATATATTCTATTCACTAAATTGAACAGACGAACGGAAATTGATCAGTTCATAAGTTCCAACAATGAACATAAAATAGAACACCTCTAACCAAATATAATTACCAAAATCTCACTTTTTCACCCTGGAGACCGATTTTTCAATCTCAACAATCTAAGTCTAGAAAATTATTTTTCTGGTGGCTTCGTGGATATTACATTCCTCCACTTCAACTTTGCGACTATATAATTTAGTCTCAGAACAAAAAGACCTCACGGGCTACTCATAATGATCATTTTGAGCTCCACAGAGAGAAAAATACACCACCTCAATATCTCGCACCACCCTTTGTCAAAGCCCAAACTATGTGAATATCACACCTCTGATCCACCCCTAGCTAAGTATCAACTCAGCAGGGAGCAGTTATATGGCTAGGATGCTGCGTACGAGACATCAACGTGTATTACTTACTAGATTCAGAATTACATTAACATAGAAAATTCAAGTATCTTATGAAACCACCTCCAGGAATTTTATTCTAAATTTGAAAGCCCTAAAATCTGTTTATTAGTCTTATTGTCAATTTGGGATGAAAAAGTATCTAGAAGGAGACAACGAAAATTGTAACTTGCGATTTATGAGTTGGAGACTTGTGATTCAATTTATTAGTGCGCTAACTACTCTCGTTCGGCCATGCATCATAACTTGAGCATCTAGGAAAACTGATATATTGGTACCCTCAACAGCACCCAAGAACGTAACTCGGGGTGCTGTGAGATCGTATGGTTCATCGATCTCTTGCTATATGATATTAATACTCCACAGCAGCGAAATAGATGCAAAATGTAAAATTTCATATAACGTTCAATCAACTACCAGGACGCTATGAATTCTATTATACTTTGAATACCTGAGTCAACAATGAAACAAATTTTGGTGGCCATCCTCCCGAGTACGGTAGGATTGTCAATTAATATGAACGAAATGCAGTTACGGCGGTCAATTGGTGAGACAGCCTACTATCGTAGTGATGGGAATTAATAATCTATATTCCTGGTTAAAAAAATACCCCACGACATATATCTATCCGAAATAACAAATAAGGCATATCTCGTTTCATCGTGAAAGTCACGAAACTAGAATCGTTCACATCTGTGCGATTGAATAACTTCCACAACTGAAATATCTACAACGAACGAAATGAAATCAATCAGGCGTTTCGATAACCTGATGAACTCAACCTGCTATCAAATACAGTGGGGGAAAATATATACAACAGGGAAATATGATCTTACTGACACAATCAAATCAACGGGTTATCAGAGATTCATTCACGATGTTTCACTTACGATTACCTCACTACTTGAACAAAACTTCTGCAAGTATGCGTATGCTTTACGGAAAACTATTTTCTTTGACGGTCGCGACTCTCAGAATGATTTCAATCGCTTGTTCTGGAGAATAAAAACAATAGTTCTTGGAACGGAAGCCAAAAGGGCTTGTTTTTGGACTCGAGGTGAAGAGCACCCGCTCCTGGACAGGAAGTAAAAGAGCTTGTGCTCGACACGGAAGTAAAATGGAGCTATCCCAATTGAATTTCGACCTTCATATCCACCGGATTTGAAAGAAATATCGGACAAAAACCGTATGAAGAAAGACCCAATTTTGTCTGATTGACATGAGAACTGGACCCAAAATCAGATTATCTTCTTGTCCCCTTATGAACGTTTCCACTAATATAAATTCATCTTTTTCTACCATCATAGTAAAAGCAGTCTTAGTCTTTTTGTGAGGTGCAAAATGGCATCAGCACTTACTTTTGCTCGGTTTTGTGATCGTTCCAGTAGCTTTGTATATTCACACTTATTTCCTATACTGGCATTATTTTGTTGCCAAACCATAATCAATATCAAACCCCAAATAGGCAGGGACGTACCAAAGTTGATTCGAAACTCTTGATTAGACGTTTTTAGTAACGGAGCTTGGAAAAAATGCTCCGTTACAGTGTTCAATGTTCTTAGAAATTCAACCCCCAAAGGAGTGAAATGTGCTGTGAAAGTTCGTATAGGGGTTCTGTTAGTTTTAAGTTAGGGTCATGGAAACTGGTAGGTCTTCATTATCCATCATTGTTTTTAGAAGGGGTAAAATGGGGGTGAAAGTTCTTCCGGGAGATTTAGTTAGCTTTCAAGTGAGGGTCATTGAAATTGATGTTTTGAATGACTAGTGTTTAACCTTATTTGGAAAAAGGATTATTTGATTTGTATTAGTCGTCACAAAGCATAACTTTCCTGTCAAATAAATTTTGCCACCCCAACGAGATAATGGGATAACAGCAAATGGTTAACGCGACAACGGATTGCGGGTAAAGCCACGGGCATAAGCTAGTTGGAATAACACGAAGAAAAATATGGGGCTACAGCAAGCAATCAACAAACATGATGGTTGCTATTGAATACCTTCTCTCTGTGGATTCCGTTCAGACCGATCATGATATGGGTGATTGTCAAAGCTCTTTCGAAGTCTGTTATTTTTTTTATGTACGTGAGTACACTCCCAACAGATTTTTCGATTATTTGATAGATTGTTCCATTTCCTGTTTAATATGCATTTCATATTTTTTTCAATGATAATATTTAATTTCATTTCGATACTCGGTATTGAAGAGAAAAGGAGAAATCTGGATAAAAATCACACTAAAAAAGTATCGAAATGTTATGTTTTTGACAAGAAATCTAATTTACTTTTTTTTTTTTTTATGTTTCGGTTCCCACGAAAAGGGATATCCTGTAATGTTCAGGGAACATCGTGGGAACCTAGGGAAAGAAGGTAGGAGTTGGTGTTCTTCTTAAATTTCTGAAGGTTGTATGCCTCGGGGAACACCTCCCTAGGCAATGAGTTCCAAAGCCTCGCTGTTCGTTGGATGAACGAGTCTTTGGAAAGTGATGTTCTGCAGATCTCCAAAGTGACCACGAAGGGGTGTGATGACTGAACTTGGCGGGTTAATCTCGCAGAGACTTCTAAAGCAGGAACGATTGTTGATATTTCAGAAGAGCATCGCCCATGAAAATATCTATAAAATAGAGACAAATCGCCAACTTTTCTACGGTGTTCCAGACAAGTGAGCGAGTTTGTAAGCGAGACATCACCTACGAGAAGAATTGCCCTTTTTTGGACAAAATCCAATAGCCTCAGGATATGTTTAGGTGCCGCACTCCAAATATGGGAACAGTATTCCAGGACAGGTCGGATCTGTGCCTTATAGATCATAAGCAGCTGACTGGGGGTGAAATAGCTCTTGGCACGAAACAGGAAACCAAGTTTTTGGGATGCACCTTTGGCAATGGACCTCACGTGATTTTCCCAGGAAAGGTTATTGCTGATAGTAATACCAAGCATCGATATGGATGGCTTCAGTGGTATGGTTACTCCTGACAAAGTTTTGTTAGGCACAGTGAGATCAGCTTTTCTAGAGAAAAGACATGCTTGTGTTTTGTTTGCATTGAATTCTACCAAGTTATTAGATCCCCACTCGAGAATTGTTGCTAAGTCCATATTTATATTATTAACATTTCTTCCTCGTTCATTTCTGGTTTCACGGGCTGATATAGGGGCCTTGGAAGAGAAAGCGGTATGGAGAGTACTATCATCGGCAAAGCTGTGTACTGGACATGGAGTTGCTTTCAACAGGTCGTTGATGTGAAGTAGAAATAGTGTTGGTGCGAGAATGGATCCTTGCGGAACACCAGCATTTATGAGTAGAGTGTCAGATGAAACTCCATCGACCACTACATGGAGAGACCTGTTTGAGAGAAAACTAGCAAGCAGAGAACACAGCTGAGGGGGCAAGCCATGAGACGGAAGCTGATTGCTAAACTTGTTATAAACATTTATAAGCATTATTTTTTTGCTTTTGACTTGAAGCTTGAAAACTAATAGAGAAATCTCAATATTCTTGGAAGACGAATTTTAGAAATCCAAAATGCAAAGAAATTGAGTTTCAGCACAGCTCGATTGGATTATTATTCACGGAGAATAACCGGAAAACCCGTAAAAAACTGCGTTTTTTTAAAATCTGTGTTTTTTTTAAATTCATAACACCACCATTTCTCGAGTTTTGAACGAGCTCTCCACCACATAGTAGGGATTGATATGTACTCCATGTGTAAAAATTTCAGGCACTGTTGGATTATTAGTTTTGGCATAATTGCAATTTGATTTTTTTGATGCACTTCATTGCAGAAGACCTGGATGCGACATAGATGTCCGATTTCAATTTTTCTGAAAGATTTTGAGAGTTGAAGTATAGTACTACGAATGACCATCCTCATTTTGTGTTGAAATGTGCGAAATGGGTGACAAATATTTGCAAACATGACCGAAAACCGGCGAGTACATGAAAGCGGCTCAGGCGTGAGGGTGGAGCAGCAGAATCATAACGGGCGCAACGCGCTTGTATTGCTATAGTAGAAGTGGAAGTAGAAGTATTTATTTCTCTACAATAAACATAAGTAATACAACAGAAGGTATATATATATATATATATATATATATATATATATATATATATATATATATATATATATATATATATATATATATTGTTATATATTGATAAATTGTAAATATAAATTGTTTTTATAAAATGAAGATTGCTAATAATGTTCGCTATTCTTTGTGAGCCAAATTGTTATGATATAGATTAGTATTTTCGCCCTGTATAATATTTTGTATGTAATAATGTGATAATAATTGCTAGCTAACGTCACTGTCCCCTCGTCACGTTGCTGCCAATTGTTATCACTTTCCTCACCACAGCCAAGCTCAGTTGGTACGCCTCTTGTCTCAGATAGCCGGTTCAGGCAATTGAGCCACTAGCCACTGCTTAATGTCAAATTTCAATCTATTCAATGGTCATAAATATGATTGTTGATCATTGTAGAAAACAAACAACAAAGTATCAAAAAGCAATTATTTCCTTTATTCAGGAAAACTCAAATTTACCTGGCCTACGATCAATAACTTATTCTAATGTCAATCATGAGAAACAGGTCATGGATAAATAGACACAACCTCACTTTTACCTTGAAAGGGAAATTTTCTTTAATAGTTCAATTTCAAATGAAATAAAGTTCTTCTGATGGGATATGAGTTATTAGTGAAATTGTTCAGTTCGTGATGTGCACTAGGAAAGTTTATACCTGTCGCTGAAACGGTCGCTGTTCAATACACACCCAGATTTGGATTCTCTTTCACTCCAATGCTCTCAGGAACTCCAATACCAAAAAGAAGGAACCATACAAACTCAGAAATCAGGAATCTTTGTATACGGTGTACAAATAAAGTAATGTTGGTTTTCTGCTTATAATGTTGAAATTATTGAATTTTTCTTTCTCCCCCAACAAAACGTGGCATTCGTTTTTAAATTATTTTCAGTCTCCTCGTGGCTTTGTTTTCCGTCTCCTGGATACCAATTTTCCTCATTCCTACTGATTTGAATTTTTGAATTCGCGCACTATATTGTCACATTCTCACTGTTTGGGGTTATTTGTCAAAACTTATCAATACAACTATTTTTACTTTCTTATAAACTATATAAAATTTCAGTGATAATTGTCTCTGACACTTTCTCGTTCTTATTTTCTCACAATTTCAAATCTTACGTTTGACCATACTGTTCCCTGATTGGCTATCGCCATCAAGAAAATTGCTGTCCTCCCATTGGCTACTTTTAGTTAATACAATTTCACATCTGTATGTTTCAAGCTTATAATTTTGTTGATCCCATTTTATTCAGGAAGATTTTGTAAATCTAGACTTTTTGTTGTCTTTTGAAAAATTATGGGTTATAATCATTATGACAGTGTATGAAATTGATTGTATCATAGTATTTGAATATTTTTATCTATTCATATTATACAGGAGCTTATATATATACAGGGTGTAACTGAATAAGTGTAAAACATTTAAGGAGGTGATTCCTCATCGAAAAAAAGATAGGATCTTTCATATAAAGAAACTTCATTGGAGCATCCCTTGTTAAGATACAGCCCCTTAAAGGGGGTACATAAAATTTGTATAACAATTTTTTTCACAAGCACTGAAAAAGTTACAATATTGAAATTAACCTGACGTTTTGTACTACCAAAAAGACACTTAGCCAGTAATTTATTTGGTTTACCCCATGGTTGTAAGGGGTGAAAAACGCAACCCCTAAAATTTATTTCCAATGTAACTTTTTGTCTTATTATTTGTTTACCATTTAAAAATTTATTTTCGATAGCCTGTTTCATTCTAAACAAAAAATGTTTCTTGGGTTTTTTGCCCAAAATGAACCAGTAAGCAGCAAAACATTATTTTACGAACAACTACAGAGATACATCGTCATAAATGCGAACTGGATTTATTGTTATTTTGTAGTTAGTACCTGCATTAAACGATTAAAGGGTGATAAACAAAACTAAGTTATTAATAACAAAACACACAACATGTAGAAATCATAGTGAATGTTCAATATGTCTACCTTCAAACATTACGCATGCGTCTAGACGTCGGCGCATTGAGCCACGTATTCGCTCAAATATTCCTGGAGTCTCTCTGATTACCCTGCACGCATCGATGATGCGGTTTCTTAAGTCCTCTACATCGCGAACAGGAGTACGATATACCAAATGCTGTGAATGGCCCCAAATAGAGAAATCGAGAGGATTGAGATCCGGGGATCGAGCGGGCCATTTATGTGGTCCTCCTCGACCTATCCACTGATTTGCATATGTTTCAGTTAAATGCTGACGTGCTACTTGACTAAAATGGGCGGGAGCCCCATCATGCATAAAAAACATATCCCTTCTGATGCCCAAAGGAACTTCCTCCAGCAGTACTGGATGCACTTCTCTTAAAAATTGAACGTATGCCTCACCATTTAATCGAGGAGGTAGAAAATGAGGCCCAATTAAATCATCCCCAATAACTCCGAGTCACACGTTAAGAGAAAACTGTTCTTGATGGCTAGTTTCGACAATAGCGTGAGGGTTTTCATCAGCCCATATGTGGTAATTATGAAAATTAATAATCTTGTCCCGAGAAAAACTACATTCGTCTGTGAATTCTATCGTCTTCAGAAAGTCACAATTTCTTCTAATGATTTCCAGCATCCAATTGCAAAATTCAAGAAGGTTCGGAAAGTCTCGCGGTAACAGTGCCTGTACTCGTTGCAGATGGTAAGGGTATAAGAGTTGTTCCTTTAAAATTCGAAATACCGTCATATGATCAACATTTAGCTGGAAAGCAATCTTTCTAGTACTGGTAGTAGGTTGTTCTTCAATCAAATTAAGTACTGCTTCCTCAAGCTGTGGTGTTCGTATTTCTCGATGGCGACCACAATCCTGCGTTCTTTTGTCGAATGAACCATATTCTCGTAATCGTTGATGAAGTCGAGCAAATATTCTATGTGAAGGATGCTGCCGTTGAGGATACATTTCAGCATATCTTCTAGAAGCTTCTAACCCATTCCCCTGCGACAGACCGTAAACGTAATGCATATCAGCCATTTCCTCATTTGTGTATGCCATTTTATTAACAAGTGAATTATTAAAGTAACAAATTAAGAACAGAACAACAACACACAATTAGTATTAATTCAATTTCGAAAATTCCCAAACTGACAGCGTCATACCAATTTAATTGTCACTATCGCTAATAGCGACCTACTAGATAGATTAGTTTCGTATTTTCGCATTTATGACGATGTATCTCTGTAGTTGTTCGTAAAATAATGTTTTGCTGCTTACTGGTTTATTTTGGGCAAAAAACCCAAGAGACATTTTTTTAAATGGTAAACAAATAATAAGACAAAAAGTTACATTGGAAATAAATTTTAGGGGTTGCGTTTTTCACCCCTTACAACCATGGGGTAAACCAAATAAATTACTGGCTAAGTGTCTTTTTGGTAGTACAAAACGTCAGGTTAATTTCAATATTGTAACTTTTTCAGTGCTTGTGAAAAAATTGTTATACAAATTTTATGTACCCCTTTAAGGGGCTGTATCTTAACAACGGATGCTCCAATGAAGTTTCTTTATATGAAAGATCCTATCTTTTTTTCGATGAGGAATCACCTCCTTAAATGTTTTACACTTATTCAGTTACACCCTGTATATATATATATATATATATATATATATATATATATATATATATATATATATATATATATATATATATATATTATATATAGTGTAAAAAACGACGATATTTTTTGTTCTCAGTCAAAATATCTTAGAAGATGTCCATAAAGCTCCTGTTGAAAGCAAACTCAAAATTCCAATTCTAAGGGTCCTCCATCAACTTAAAGTTTTTCCGTTCAAATAACATGGGAAACATGATTTTTATAAGTTTTTCGTCCTGCAAACTGTGATAAATTCATTTAAAAAAAAAACGAATGAATGGACCTTGTTAATTATTGAATTTGGTACAAAAAATTCTATTGAGTCGAATTTCTATCTTCAATATTTGATTTGTTATATAGCTTTAAAATTAAAATTTCCGGTTTTTTGCATTTTCAAATAAAAATGTTACAAAGGTAAATTTTGCCGTAAATTGACTAAGGTTTTTATATTTTGATCAAATTCAATATCCCTCATCAATATATTCAATAATGTAGTTGAAAAATCTTAAAAATTGACTCAGTCTGTAAATTTTATGGTTTGATACTACAAAACATCTTACTCACCTTTCTGTTGCATGTTTGATGTGTTAACAAATTTGCACCAAATTTTTTGTTTAATTATCGATATTTCAGTTCGTAAAAGCAAAAATTTGAAAAAATAAATTGTTGTTATTGATGATATAAAAAAATTGACAGGAACTTTTCTATAGAATACCAAAATTAACATTTTCGTCTAACTCTCACAGTTTAGCTAAAAAATGCAAAAAAACAGAAATTTAAGTGTTGAAGCTATATAGCAAATCAAATATTGAAGATAGAAATTCGACTCAATGGAATTTTTTGTACCAAATTTAACAATAAACAAGGTCCATTCATTTGTTTTTTTTTAATAATTTCACACATTTCACAGTTTGCAGGACACAAAACTAATAAAAAATCATGTTTCCCATGTTATTTAAACGGAAAAACTTTAAGTACGATGGAGGACCTCTTAGAATTGGAATTTTGAGCTCCGCTTTAAACAGGAGGATTGTTGGGACATCTTCTAAGATATTTTGGACTGAGAGCAAAATAAAAAAAATATCGTCGTTTCTTGGCACACCCCAATATATATATATATATATATATATATATATATATATATATTAATGTAAATACACAGAGTAAAGAACATAAATATAACATAAATTATCTGGATAAAAACATTCAGGTGGGAAGTGTCCATCATATACATTCGAATTTATTTTTATTTGAATCAAGATACTCATTGACACTATGAAGACAATGTTTCAGTAGAAAATTCGTGATTCGTACCTTGAATTGAAAGAAACCTAGACTCCTTATCCGAGAAGGTAATCTGTTGTACAAATGAAGGTTCAGAGAGTTATTTTCGGACATTTGAAGCCTGAACCGAGGAGTAGAAATTAGATCAGCATGGCGAGTGGTGTAGCCATGGACATCGGATTGAGTCGAGTATTTATATTTAGTTTCATGAATTTCAAGTAAACATGAGTTAATGAATAGAGTAGTGGCATTATTTGATAACTGATGAAGAGAGGACGACAATGTTCACGATAGTGAGCTCCCGCCATTACTCTGATCACTCTCTTTTGAAGAATGAAAGCCTTAAGAGAGTGGCACGATTCACCCCATAGAAGGATACCATACTGAATTACTTTTCATCCCAGTGTACCAATTCAGGATTCGTTTATTGAAATACTTAATGACTTTGAAAAACCTTCAGCTAATATTCTTTTTCTGTAAGCGCCTAACGTATCTTTTAGATCCAAACACATATCAATGAATATTTTATATATGCAACTATCAAAATAATGGGTGTTACTCTGTGAAGTAGAACACTGGATTTGAGTTGATGTTTGTTATAACGCGGATATATAATGTATAATTCATGGTAATGATCTGCATTTTTTATGAAAATAAATTCTGAATAGTGATACCCTCAATACTGCCATAACTGTCGCTTCTCCTGGGTCGAAATGTAATAGATAGCTCTCGACAACATAGAAATTGATAATGATTCAATTGATACGTAGTATCCTGGAACGCAAAAATATGAAAGTGCTTATTTCCACTTTCTCTTTTATGATTTTTTTCTCCGAAGAATTGGACTGTAAGTAAATTCTCAATGAATTTTTTTTTGCCAGGATCTATACGCGGGCTTTATTTTAAATTACGGACTCGAGCACCCCCATAAATTTGAGATTCTTCATATATATATTGCTTCTGGAAGCCAATTCAAGTTCAGATATGCGAATGAAGTAGGTATTTTCTGTTTCTGTTCAAATTTACTGACGAATTGAGGAATTCCTTGTTTGAGAAGACGACTGCACCTGAAATCTCTAGAATGTTATTCGTCTTCGTGAAAAGAAATGGATTAATAGAATATTCATCGGGAAGATATAGTGAAAATTTAACCTATAAAAAGGATTGTAGAATTAACCATGAATTGAATTTGAATTTAAGTCATGCCTCTGTGAGATATACTAGATGATGTCGATCTATACAGAATTCAATATTGATTATGAAGAATAGTGGGCCAAATTGGAATCTGAATT
Organism: Gonioctena quinquepunctata; assembly: GCA_018342105.1. Classification (NCBI taxonomy): domain Eukaryota; kingdom Metazoa; phylum Arthropoda; class Insecta; order Coleoptera; family Chrysomelidae; genus Gonioctena; species Gonioctena quinquepunctata. The sequence goes on from JAFIRS010001649.1 coordinate 77,595, forward strand.
CAAGTCATGTCTCTGCGAGATATACTAGATAATGTCGATCTCTGAAAAAAAAAAACTCCCACTTTTTCTCTCTAAAAATGCTTTTTTCGAGAATAACCGCTTCATCTATCAGGACACGTATCCATTAGGGTTAAATTCATTTCTCAATTATGAAATTTTCTCCTTTGAGGTCTCCAACTCAAATGCTCTCAATGTAAAGGAATTGAAGAATATAGGAGTTGATCACTAGGAATATATTTTGAGAAGGGTATAAAGTTGCAAGAGGCATGTTCTTCAATCTCCAGTTGTGATATGGTAACAGTTCACCTGACAGAAATGTTTATAATCGACAACAAAATGTGACTCCAAGAAAACAAACAAAAACAACCGCAAGTGAACAAATTGCCGCACTTGGCTCATTCTCAACTTCTCAGAACATTACTTACTATCGAATTTATCTGAATCGACATCAATTATCTACAGGATACCGTTATGAACTCGACAACAAAATCACAGCCAATTTGACGAACCGTTGAGATACTAATTGAAAACGGTCACTAACAAGCATATTACTGGGATTGACACCATGAGGGAATCACCACCCGATATGTTCCTGCAAGAGTCAGTCCATCTAGAACGCACTTCATCCTGCAAAAAAATTGTCCAAAGGAGTTCAGCATTCACTGATAGATTATCAGTGAATTATTTCATGACACATTTATTTGATTTTTTTCAATACAAACGTCTAGTTAGCCGCCTTATGGAAAAATATTCATCGGTTTTAATATCTCTGGATTTTTTATATGTTGTAGAGTTTGACCAAATAGAAGAGGTCGAGAGAAACCACTTGCCTTATTAACGAATGAATTAATAAAATTGTCTTGGAATCCTTGAAATGATTGGAAATGCTGTCATTCAAGGATTTATTCATAAAAGTCGATATCTGGTAAGATTCTGGTTTAGCCAATCACGAGCCAGAATAGCACGTCATGTGACAGACTGTACATAAAAATGCATATTTTTTATTTTGAGTTAGGGTCCTTCCAGAATATATATCAGATGTAGTTCAATGTCCACCGTGGCTTTAGCCAGGGCAGTAGTTGTTTTCTGTTAGATATTCACAGAAAAAAACTTAATTTTCATCGTGGATTTTTCTATTTACAGAAAAATATTTCCATTCAATTTTCAATTGAGAATGTTTTCCTTTTCAACATGAATACCCAACAAGTGGTTATCTTGAACGATGGAAGATGGTGACTAAAGTTTAGCTTTTAGTCGCAGATGATTCCACATCTGATTTTATTTTCAAACAAATCAATTAATTAAATAACAATGATCTTGGATAGAAATAAATATGTAAGATTCAAAAATAGTCTACAAGCTAGAATATCCTGTATGCTAATCTTGAATCACAAGGAAACATAACAGGGATGTGAAACTATTTTCCATGGAAAATCATGAAAATATGAAACAGAAAATTGTTAGCTAAGAATTTTTATCAACTATGTATAAATAATATTATGTATAGAAGCTGTATATAAAATAAGTATCATAGTTTAGAATGAGAAATGGTGTTTAAAAAAGAGTGTGAAAAGTGATGGTTGCTACGGAAAAAGAAAAATAAAGGAAGTCGAAAAAAAGAAATTTTGGAGAAGCCGTCATGGAAATTTGATCACGAAAAATCAACGAAAATACAATTCTAGTGGCTGAATATTATATACAAATGAAGTAGATATCGCAGGCTCAGGTAATTCAAGGATTCTATTGAATAAAAGAACACTCATTTGATAATTATCTGGACTCATTATTCATCTTTTGATCATATTACAAGCTATATTTCCATAAAACAGTATATTGACTTCGAGAAAAACAACAAGATGGCGCAACTGCAATCCTCCTGAGCTAGAGATGATCATGTCTCCATAGGCGTACCGACTGAGCTGGGGAAGGTAATGAAAGAAAGGTAAATGGTATATTCAAAAAGGGTAAGAGTATCATAGCCAGAGTTTATTGATGTGATGAGTATTTGAATAGCACATAAAGAAAAGAAGAAAAAAAAATTCATACATAACAAATGAAATTCAATACAATCATAATAAAACATATCTATATATATATATATATATATATATATATATATATATATATATATATATATATATATATATATATATATATATATATATAAATATATATATATATATATATATATATATATATATATATATAAACGTCAAAAATGTACATACAGGATAATCTTTAAAGGGAAAAAACTAATGTACTGCAATTTCGGCTGTATTCTAGATTCCACAATCAGTGTAAACATATATTGTGGGTAACATTTCACGTGTCAGACAATATGACATGTGGCAAGTGTGCTGTGGTTTCTAGGTTATGCGCGATACGAAAAAAACAAGAAATACTCATCTACATCTTTACTAAATGATATTACCGATGCTGCTGAAAGAGTATCTCTATACGAAGAAAACATGAAATTCTCATCTTCATCTTCACTAAATGATGATGCTGCTGAAAGATTATCTCCGAAAATGTTGATTATTGTCCAGAAATAATAGACTGATGTAACATTTTGAAATATGTACCAACCCTGTTGCTCTTTTTTATCGTAACAATGTAGGTGATAATTTGGGTCTACGATGTATGAAATAAATGGTTCTCAACTGAAGTGATTGAGAAACAAAACATTCCTCTTAGTTTGTCGAGTCTGAAACTGAAAGTATGCGACGAGAGATTCGATTTAGGAATATCGTAGGAGCTGATTCAGTTATGTCAGTAAGTCTAGACAGACATTTTTCATCAATTTGCTATTCGCAATATTCGATATTTGAAATAGGAATCTACGCATTACAAAAATATGCGTTTAGTTAAAGAATGACGAAGTTATGCAGAGAGGGATAGATTCTGGAAGCTGAGGAATGAACGAGTTAAAATTGGGGATTGGAAAAATATCGGTGACTACGACAGTCCGTCTTGTCGATCGTAATTGAAAAAAAGTTGGTTTTTGCATGTGATAAATTTTTCTTGAGTTTTTCGCGATAGATTCGCGTGCTATACGTTCGAAAAATAAGTTACGTGAATGGGAAATATCTTGTTGTGAAAGGAATTGGAAATCGCGAAAAAGTGTCGTGATTATTGAAAAATTTGCAAAATTATAAGTATTCGGAACTTTGAGGGACATTTCGGCTGAGGTTGGGCCAAAAAAATCATACCTGGAGTATTGGAAACAGACGCGGATTTTGTGTAACTACCAAGTTACGAGGGAGGCTGAACAAAAGAGAAAAGGTATTAGGATACTCTTGGTGAAGATAGTTTTGGGTTGAGGGACTTTCGGCATTTATTTCGCTTCATTGCAAATTGATAGATTGATTATTTTTCCTGGGAAATTATTTTCCTTTTATAGATATATTAATGGAAAAAAATGGTTTTGGAATGTAGAATACGATAATATATATTTATATATATATATATATTATCGTATTCTACATTCATTATAAATATATATATATATATTTATATATATATATATATATATATATATATATATATATACATTTCTTATTTTCATTTTTGTGTTAACTGATGTAATGATTTTTTTTCGGAATTGAATTTTTGTTTTGTTTTTTTCTGATTTTATTTCGAGGAGAATAGTGGGGTGTCTTAGAAGGATAATTCTATTTCAAAGACCACGCATGGTAAGCCGTGGCCAAATCACACATCTTTGAGGACATATGTTACTGAAATCAAAGAGTTTCTTGTAGAAATGCCAGAAATTTGAATTTATGTAATTTCATTTCATAAGTAAATCAATATAGGGCCATTTTGTTCAATTTGGTGACGTCTCTCAGTACATTATTATTAGTTTGTTGTTTTTTCTGATGCTCTGTGTTCCATGAATTCCTATTGAGGAAACCATGTGGAAAACCATGTGAAAAAAATGCACCTTGCATTCCCTCTCGAAGGTGACGAGAAAACGAAGCATCTTATAAATCATCTGGATCATGACACGAAAGCTATTGATTGGATGGAACTGCATATAGGATGCGTATATGAGAGAAATTGGCAATTTTTTAATGAGCTGCATATAAGATGAAGATAAATATATAGTTTTAATCTATATATTCTATAATAAAATACAATGTTTTCCATTGTACTACGACAAAACAAAAATAAATAAACGCCAACGTGTGTAAGTCTCTACAATCCCAGTGTTCCTCTCAGAAAATGAAGTTCAAATACAAGATATTTATCAATGCAAAACAGCTTCTATTAGTAGAAAACCATATCATGTTTTATAACGAATTTTACTAAAGTCATAAGGAGGAAAATAAAGATAATTTCCAAATTACAATTTTGATATGTAAATAACTCCTTTACTTTCTGATTATACTCATGAGAAAGGCGTAATAATTTGAAAATGTTTCCCGTAGTACAAGTCATCTAATACTTGATAGTACAAAAAAAAACAACCTGCGATTCTTCCTACATAGGGTAGTACATGAGTTCCTATATTTTATTTATTTTAAGGAAGCCATTGTGTATTAATCACATGTCAGGCTGTTTATATCTATAATCAGCATATAGTGAAGTTAACAACTTTTGTGAAGATATACAGTATTTTTGGTGAAAAAGGAAAAGTGCAGGGATAACGGACTACCCCTATATGAAATTTTTTTAGGGATTATGTGAGATCCACCAAATGGTCTATTATCTATTATCAGATATTTGAATAAAATATCTCGTGGAACCTAATAATATAAAAATATTTTTAAAATACTCGCTTTCGTTTTATATTGGTAAATAGGTTTTATACAGATTTTCTGTGATGTATTTATCCATGCGTAATCACAATTGTTATTTATATAAAAAGAATACAAAGCGACCTCTATTTTGCATGCGCGAAAAATGAAAACTTTACATTCGAGTTTTATACATGTTTCTTTGCAATACTTTGGTTTTTGAATAAAAAACAAAAAATGTTTTTTATTAATGACGTTTTGAAAGCAAACGTCCAATTTTTATTCTTTTGAAAGTGACAGAGACATTGAGCAAAATGATTTCAGTTAATCGCAATACATATATTACCTGTATTTGAACAACGTAGGTTTGTAATTTTGTTTGCCCTCTGTTCAAAAATAGCCTACTTTTAACATTTAAAAATCATCAAAAATTACATCTTTTTGACATAAGTATTGGAAAAAAGTTTTTTGTTTCATTGTATGCAACTTTTTTATAACTTTAATAATATCAGATATATCGCCGATCGCCTCTCTTAATGCATTACGCTGTATATCTCAACTGGCTATAGCGAAGCCGTAAGTGTTTGATATTATGATAGAGTACTTAAGCTTTGTGAAATAACATAAATTTGCAGAATTTAATTGCAAATACAGGGAATTTATAAAAAATAGCTTGTTCGCTATTTTTATCATCACTTACCTTTTGTTTTACACTGTATATCTTTTTTGGACGAAGAATATTTCGAATGGTACATTGACAAGTATTTTTAATGCTCAAAATATAAAATGAAAATATATAATTTTTCACCAAAAAAAATAACTTTTTGACTCACCCTGTACAGAATTTTGAATCTGCAAATTTTGATACAATCAAACGATGAACTATTAAGTATAATAGTTGGTTTTGTCATATCTTCATTTTGCAGGTTGGCTAAGAATTTAATTTTTAATAATTATTGACTTTTTTTTATCAAAAAACCAGTCTAAAATGGATTCCTTATGGGTAAGCAATATTAGTTGTGCAGAATATCTACATTAAAAATGATTTCCTAAGAAGAATACTAGGTACCTACTTCAAAATATGGCCAGTTTCCAACTTCATATGATTGGAGTGTCCCTATGAACAGTTCTGTTTGAAAAGTCAAACTATACAACAAAACAGAAATAAAAAAAATAAAAACCGGTGATAGTTTTTCCATGAGGCGGCTGCCTGGTGTTTTCTTTCTGCCCATTTTGTTGGTACAAAATAATTCAATACCTTTCCACAAAATTTGAAGCCAATTACACCACGAAACCCATTCAGAATAGTATATTATTATACGAGTGTATAAGTGAGCCTTCAAAACACGCGCAACGTTGCAAATGTTTGAAGGCACTTATACACGTGTATCAGGATAATGTTCCTTATATTTTAATCAGATATGTAATGGACATCTGATGTAACGTCTCGTTGACATGGAAATAGCAATTGTTGTTTACAAGCTTATCTGACAGTTCATAGGATCGATAATTTTAAAATAGTTTCGAATCAAGGAGAACTCTCATCCGAAATTTTTAAGTTAGCTGAGGATGCTGAATCAAAATTGATACCAGAAAAATCCAGAAATTCGTACTATAGAGAATATGAAAGGTTAATGCTATGGATTGGAAAGAAACAGACTCAAATTGTTTTACATTTTTGATGTAATTTGATACATATATAAAAAGTTGGACTTGTTTTTGTTATCTAGCAACCTTTAAATCACGGCGTGTTTCAATCTTGAGATTTCGCAAGCTTTTTCCTTCGAAATACGGCGAGTTTTAATCTGGAGATTTCGCCCGCGTTTTAGCTCATAAAACAAGGATTATGATGCAGGTATGATGAAAAATAATTTAAAAATTATTTGAATAACACCCCGAGAATTGAAATTCACCAAATCATAGAAAACACATAAGTTTTATTGATAATGTTGATTTTGTAAGTAAGTGAGTAAAGTAAAAACACTTCACAAAATTGGTTCACAAAACCCATGACACGTGTTTCGCTATACTATAACTTTTTCAAGTGGAACTGGATTACAATTACTGGCGTTCGAAATAAATATTAGTAGAAGGTAGTCAATTGGATATCAGGTAATTAAGTGATTATTGGACGAAAGATCATTCAATTTCTAGTAAATACATTTAAAAGAGGGGAATCATTTCAATTAATCTGGTCATTTAATAAATATTGTGGATTCTGTTTTTTTTTTAATCTCGAAGCTCTCTAGGAGATTAGGTTTTTGGCCTTTCATTTCTACAAGCAAGAGTTCAAATTCATTAGCAAAGCAATGCTTTTCAGTCAGGAGATGGTTAGCGAAAGTTGAAATAGATTTCACCTTAATAAAACTATTTCTATGCTCGGGTATGCGTTGCTTGAAAGTTCTACCTGTTTGTCGTATGTACGAATTTGGACAAGTACCACAGCTTCGTTTATATAATCCAGATTTGTCGAACTTTTCAATTGGATCTTTGTTGTTTTCAATGAATTTTCCCAAAGTTTTATTCGTTCTGTAAGCAATATTAATATCTTTGAGTCTCAAATAATTAGAAATTCCCTGTGAAGGTTTGCCGAAATAAGTATTAACCCTGAAATTTGATTTGGTATTTGAATCGGTTGGAAATGTTGGAATGATGATAATGTGAACTGAATTCATAAACACTTTGTACAATGGTTACTATGAGATGTAATTTTTTGATGTGAGTTGATTATATATATGTGTACTGTTTGCCTCTGAGTTTATTTTTTTTGGAATATTTCGCAAAAACTTATGGGCCCAGAACAGTGCTAACCGCAAAAGAAGTGAAGAAACTATATAACAGAAGTTGTTCGCTTGAAAATCGTATGCCAGTTGAAAATATTTCTGGAAGTTATCACGAGTTTACAGAAAACTGTCAGAGACGTCAACAGTTATCAAAATGGATAAATTTTCTAAATTTGGAAAGTTGCAAGGAATCTCTAACTTTCATTCATGGAAAACTATGGTATTTGCATATATGGACGTTTACAACCTTTTCAAAATAGTTACTGGTGGAGAAAAAAATCCGGCAGAGAATCCACCCAACGTAGAATCTTCTGATACAAAGTATATGGAAATAATGAAAGAGCATCAACAGAGATGTGAAGATTGGCGCTATCGGCATTCATTAGCTCGAGCATTCTTACTTTTCAACGTAGACTCAATAATTGTTCCACAGATCACTTGTTATATTAAAGGTCAGGATATGTGGAGAACACTAACTGATTCATTTGATAAGCGAAACGAATACTCACCACATGCCCTGGTGAAGTCAGTGGTTGGCATGAAATGTAAATCAAAGTATAATTTACCAGATCATATAGCCAAGTACAATGAATTCGAGACTAGTTGAGCGTACTACTGAAACTTCTGGTGAAGTCAAAGATTGCTTGGAAGCTGCTTTTCGTCCACTAGCGAATTCTGCAAAAGCAAAAGGTTCCTTATTTCTTACCACACTACCAGATGAAATCGAAAATATCGTGGATAATTTGAAAACCAAAAATAATCTGACTTATGACGAAGTTTGTTCTCGGCTTATGGAAATATCAGTTTCAAATCTGAAAAATCAAGACAATATTGCTTTTTTCGGGAAAGAGAAATGCGGAAAGAAAAACTTACGCAGAGAGTGTACATATTGCAAGGAACATAACAGATGGTATAAAGGACACACAATTCGAAACTGTAGAAATAAAAAACATGAAGAAGAGAAAGCTAATTTGGTCAATAGCGATGAATCTGACGAAGTTGCATATCCAGCAACGATTTCAATCGAAATGTCATATAAATGAATTTTTGATACTGGACCTACCTCACATATGAGTGGAAATAAGAATGCGTTTGAAAATCTCCAGCCTTATAGAGGATTCATACGATTGGGTGACAATAAGAAGATAGAAGTAACTCATATTGGTAATGTCAAGCTGAAAGCTCTGTTACCTCAAAGTATTACAATAAATGTTACATTGCATGATGTTCTTTACGCTCCTGAACTAAAGTGTTCATTGATGTCATAGGAAACACTGAAATCAAAGGAAATAACTATGAAAGGTGAAGAAGATATAACGTTATGGGAAAAGGGAGAAATGGTACGATGGGTGGTTTCCAAAAATGAGGAAAATATTTTTCAAGAGATAAATATCAACTCCGCTATAGATAGGGGTGAGTTGAAGTACCATGTATTGTAACATCTGTATACGAAGGTTTGCGGAAAATTGAAAATTCGTGTCAATTGTTTATTTTCGTTATGATCAAATCTGAGAAGTTTATCGAATCGTTTATTAATTTTTTTTTGTAAAGTTGATTGAGCGGTGAATGCCATTAACGAAGTCAAAAAATCTATTTAATTGTCTATCAGCTCCCACAAAGCAACATAAGATGTCGTCTACGTATCTATACCAGTTTAAAAAGTTTTTAGATTCATTATATAATACACAAAAATACAAAACCATTCGAGGAAACCCTGGAATTGTTGAACAAAAATTTTGCAATAGGTTTGTCTATCTCTCAAACACAAATTTCACTCCGAATGAGAAAACTCTCATAGAAAAAGGATTTATTTACAACGTCAAACCGATTATTAACTCACAACACTGGAACGTCTTGGTATTGAAACAGAAATGGCACTAAAGTGTACTTCTAATTCAAAATCAATAAAAACATCACAGCCAACATATTGAAATCAGAACAATCAAAATCTAACATTGAACACAATAGAAAAATTTCAACAGCCAAAACAACTAAAACTAAATCTATCCAAATTGAAGTAGTTTTGACACGGGCAGATAAAGGAAAAACGGTGATCGTGAATAATAAAGCTGATTACTTTAAAGAACTTCAGAGTTCTTGAATTCGAAGTTTTTTGACATCTTTCAAGAAGATCTCACATGTTTTTACCAAAAATAAGTTAAAGAAATACTAAAATCAATTCAATATGTTCCTAACGACTATGAAAAAATAAGATGCACTATTATGAACCCTCAAAATCCAAAACTGTATTTACTCATGGAACTTCATTAAGAAAATTATCCTATCCGCCCAGTAGTATCTTTCATCACAGCACCATCAGTAAACATTTAAAAAAAATTAATAGATCTCATCATCCGAGTAATTGTAAATTTGTTCCTAAATTCAGTTCGAAGAATTCGTATGAATTAATTGTTAAAATTTAGAACGTGCATCCCCTAAAAATTCAAAACTCATTTCTTTCGATGTCTGAAACTTTTTTCCGAGAATACCACCAGATGGAACAATCCTACTAGTAGGTAACCTACTGGATATAAGCTATGTTAATCCCATCAGCAAAGATGAGATATTGGATTCACTCACAGTTTGCTTAACACAAAATAATTTCAAATTCAATAATAACTTTCATTCTTCTAGAAAAGGGTTGATCATGGGTAATCATTTGAGTCACTAGCAAAAGTGAAAGTCATAACAACCCGTTGATAAAAAACTTCTTATACCGATATAGATATGCAGACGACATCTTATGTTGCTTTTTAGGAACTGATATACAACTAAATGCATTTTTTGACTCCATTAATGGCATTCACCGCTCGATCAAATTCACAAAAGAAATTGAAATGAATGATTCGATAAACTTCTTAGATTTGACCATAACGGAAATAAACAATAAACATGATTTTTTCCATTTTCCACAAACCTTCGTATACAGATATTACAATACATAGTACTTCGACTCACCACTATCAACACAAAGTAGCCGCATATAATAGTATGATCCATAGACTGGTGAATGTTTTTTTGTCAGAAAAGAACTTCAATAAAGTTTTGAATATAATTGAACAAATTGCTGCCAATAACGTATATAACTCAAGTTTAGTTGAGAGTATTCTATCAAGAAAACTATATGAAAAGGCAATTCAGGAAGTTTATCCAACCGATTCAAATATCAAATCAAATTTCAGATTTATTACTTATTTTGGCAAACCTTCAGAAAAAATTTCTTGTTATTTAAGACATAAAGATATTAATATTGCTTACAGAACACATAATAAGTTGGGAAAATTCACTGAAAACAACAAAGATCCAATTGAAAAATCCGACAAATCTGGAGTATATAAACTGAGGTGTGGTACTTGTCCAAGTTTTTACATAGGACAAACAGGTAGAACTTTCAAGCAACGCACATCCGAGCATAGAAATAGTTTTATTGAGGGCAAATTTAATTCAAATTTCGCTAACCATCTACTGACTGAAAAGCATTGCTTCCGTAATGAATTTGAACTTCTTCATGTAGAGACTAAAGGTCAAAAACTTCATCTCCTAGAGAGCTAAGAGATTAACAAAGATAATAATTTACAATATTTATTAGATGATAAAATTTCCTAACTTAGAAACTCTTGAAAAATTCAGCCAAAGGCATGAATGAGTACTTGAATGAATATGACTCTTTTGGTCATCACCTGAGAGTTAATAAGCATGACTTCAGCCCCAGTATTAATTTGCAGATTTTACATAAGGTTACATCCAGAAGATTGGATTTACTTGAGGACCTAAACATTGAAGATGAATTACTCGACAACAACCTCCTGACTGGAAAGCATTGCTTTGCCAATGAATTTAAACTTTTGCATAGTAGAAAAGAGAGGTCGAAAAGGTAATATCCTAGAGAGCTTAGAGACAATAATTTTCAATATTTAATGAATAACCAGATTAATTTGAATAATCCGCCAATTTTGAATTTGTTTACTTGAAATTGAATAATCTTTCGTCGAATAATCACTTAATTGCCTAATATCCAACTGAATACCTGCTACTGATATTTATATCGAACGCCAGTATTTGTAATCCAGTTCCACTCGAGAAAGCTATAGTAGAAACATGTGTCGTGGGTTTTGAAAACAAATTTCGTGAAAATCGTATTGAAGTGTTCCTAGTTAATTTAAATAATTTTGATTGATGTTATACATGATGACGTATTTATTTTGTACCGGAGGTGTTTAAAATTTTTTTTACTTTTTTTAATTATTAATTCCAGATTCGATGTAGTCACCTGCACTCAAGCCCTACGCACAGACCTATTTCACTGTAGGGTTTTCAAGTCTCCTCTCGTAATCTGTAGGTAGTAATCCTTGATGCAGATGAATTTTAAATGGTTTGAATTTGGCAATTTTGAGAATGCGCTGAATTGATGAACGAGAAATACCGCTCTCATGTTCTATGTTTCTAATAGAGATATGGGGATCAACAACCACTCTTCCTGAAACTGCAACAGTATGCTCTTCGTCCGTAGCATTTTTTCTTCTAAAGACAGTACGCTTTCTATGAAATGATCCACTTGTTGCCAAATTCGAAGCCAAGCGTGTGAAATACATAGCGCTTGGCATTCGTCTATCAGGGTATTTCTCTCTGTATGCACGTAGGGCAGTCCGACGATTATTTTCCATTAATCAGTATCATATCCAATTTCTCTTGATTAGTGGAGTTTTCATCATTTTCACGGTTATTCATTCTTGAATGTTGGTTTCTCTGACACGCACACAACTATTGAGAATTATCAACTGTCAAAGTTATAAACAAATGTATTCAAATGTTTCCATGGCACACTAAGGTTCTTATTTGAGAATTAATAATTTTCCTTTGAAATTTGACGTTCTCTTCATAATCTCGAATGCAAAATTGTTCATGAATTATCAATTATTATTGAAGTCTGAATCAAGATTACACAAAATATCGTAACTTACTGCAATTCTTTCAATTTGAAATTCCAATTGACGTTTTCTCCATCAAATCAAATGTAAAATACAAAGTGTGATACATCGTTGGAAAGATAATTTTGAGTAGAAATAAAAAATTGCAAAAAATATACATGGTCCTGTTTGAAATAAAAAAGTCAGAGTCACTTCCGGTCAAACCGGAAGTGACATTCAATTTTTGTTTCCGTCAGTTGAAGGTTCCTTGGACGATTTGGGGATCATGAAATTTTCAAATTTTTATCTTTCGAAATGGTTGTGATAATCCATTGGAACATGTATACTGGGACACTCGGTATATCGTGCAAGCAAAATAACTTGAAAATCTTGATTCAGGTTTGTTGCCTCAAAGAAACAGCTTAAAAGTATTTCATTATTATTTGCCTTACGAAGTGCCCTCTCCAGAGGGTCGGTCACTTCTAGTCATATAATAATTAAAATACATTCAAGCTGTTTCTAGGCAATGTTTCATGCACGATTTTCAGCAATTTTGCATACACTCAACATATAACCACAGATAATTCCAGAACATTACCAAGTTTCATCGGACTAACCATTAGCAAACCTGCGGCAAACACGTTTCATCCCCGAAAAGTGCCTTCAAAATCTTGCATTCAGGTTTGTTGCCTCAAACAAACAGCTTTCATGTATTTTTATTGTTATTTTCCTTTAAAAGTGCATTCCCGTGCGGGTCGCTCACTTTTAGTCAAATAACAATAAAAATACATTCGAGCTTTTTCTAGTCAATGAACTTTCATGCACGATTCCCAACAATTTTGCATGAACTCAACATATAACCACAGATAATGGGCGGGAACACGAAATTTCTAAAATATGTTCAATGGATTCTACAGCTTGTGGAAAGTATGTTGGTAATTTTCAGTCTTTTTTTTATTTTCTAAAACTTGAAAAATGATAGTTACAAAATTCAAATAGATTCTTCCTAGCGCCATTGCAAAATGTTGTGACGTAATCACCCGATCAACCAATCCCACAGTTGACAGCTTCAATCAATTTTGCAACGTTGCCGAATTTTCAAATCTTAGGCCGCGCCTCCATAACAAGAATAAATGATTGGCTTTCTCTTCATCATAAATCGTTTTGATGTACCACAATGATTCGAAATATCGAAAATAACAAGGTTTATTTGCACTGTTATTATGTTTTATGGGTAATTTCAGGGAAGGAGTTCATGTGACTCTTGAATATTTATTGACACTGTCAGATATTTTCGATGTACAGGGTCTAATTATTATTCTAATATATAATAGTTTTTCCGCCGCTCAAAATCGACTGTGAATAACAATAAAAATATGAAAATATGCAAATGAAATCAAAATTCATGAATCTAAGTGTTCAACAGGTTTTCTTATTCTTGTAGAACGTCGTAATTCAGGAACAGCAGCAGGTCGTCCAGGTCCACTATTCTACGATGAGCTTGGTATTTCGTTCAGTATAATATCTGTCCTTGGTAATTTGACTGGTGTATTGTTCATTTGTGACACTTATTCTTCTCCATAATTTGAATTTTCCGCTGTATTGGTATCAAGAGTAGTTCCATGTAGATTGCTTGTTCATCTTGTTGAAAATGTCTTCGATTCTTGGAATAGGATATCTATTGTTCTGAAGTTGATCATTGACAGTTATTTCATAGTCTGCGCATATTCTTATTTTCCCATCACTTTTCGGAACGATTACTAGAGGGGTACCCCATTCTGAATGATCTACTTTTTCAATAATTCCTTGGTCTTCTAAACAATCTAATTCTGAATCAACTTTCTCTTGCAAAGCGTAAGGTTCTCGTCTGGGTTTGATAAAAACAGGTTTCGCTTCTGGTTTCATTTGTTATCAGGTATTTCGCCTACTACAGGTTGAAAAACATCTTGAAATTCGTTCAGCACAACTTATATTGATGATTGTGGTCGATTCATACCTCCAAATTGACATTGATGCAGATTTCGACATTGACAATTATGTTGATGTGGAATAGAATCCACGCCCTCTATATTGATGTTCAGTGCTCGAATTCACCTCCTTCCCAATATAGCACTGCTATAATCAGGAACAACATATAAATCCCCCATAAAGTGTTGAGATTTATATGAAACTTTCACTTGAATAACACCCAATGGTTTGAATAGGTGTTTAGTATATGATCGAAACAAAACATCTGTTTTCTGTAGTTGTATCCTCAGATTTAGTTTTTCGAAATCTTCATGTGATATTATAGTGACTCGACTACCTGTGTCATATTCGAACTTCCATGGTTTACCATTGATATTGAGTTGGAGTAACATCTTCGGTTCATATAGGCTGATAGAAGTTTCCGTGAAAATGTCAATGATTTGGTTAATAGAAAATGCTGATGATGATGAATCAGATTCACACTCTAAGTTATGAATATTCGATTTTCACTTCAATGAACTGGAAATACATACGGATGCGACGTGTCCTTTCTTTTTACAAGGATTGCAGTTAGGCTTATTTCCTATGGAACAATCTTGTGTTTAGTGATTTGTCTGCCCACATTGTAAACATTTACCGAAAAAGCCTTATTCTTGTATATTAACATTATGAATTGATATCCTTTGACAGCTGTTAGACTGAGTCTCGTTTAGAGAACTGTTTGTTATACTTTTGAATCGATTTCTCTTCGAATTTGTTCAATTTGTGCCCACTTTCCGAATTGAAGTTATTGATGGACTTTTATATTCTTCTCTGTTCTGGATCTTGGACGCTCCGATGGCTAGAGCAGTTTCGAATATTTTTTAGTGATTTTGAACAATTATTATCGTTGCATTCTGATTTGAAATCGCAGGTTTTCACTTATTCCTTCAAAACCGCAACATATGTTGATATTGATTCCCCTGGACATTGTGTTCTTGAAAAGAATCTCTGTTGTTCAGTCAGCACATTACGTTCAGGTGCAAGATGATTTTTTGAAAGAGTTATGAGTTCTAGATAGGATTTCGAGGCTGGTGAATCCGGAGAAGTTAAACGTAAAGGTTAAGAATATGAGATCACCTAGTATCTTCACAAAATTTTCACAGGAGCTTAAGAAGACGATAAAAAACAGTATAGCCATCAAAAATTTAGCGCGGAAAAGATAATTTTAGGAGATATGGGCCCCAGAAGGTCCATAAATGGAGGTTATGGAATATCACTTTTGGAAACTGCAAACTGATATAAAGAATAGCTTTCTGCACTAAACTATCAACTGTACACTCATTTAACGTTGAAGTAATATCAAAATCACTTAATGATCAATAAAGACATGAAAAAACTTCGATTATATTTCATTAAATTTTTCACATGAACTGTCAAAAATCAAATATTGGTGGTTGCATTGTGCATTGATCTTGACGTTATATGGACTGCCACGTTGCCAACTATTCAAGTGAATTTGGCCCATCCGGATTTTCGCAAATTAATTGGATCGAAATTTTCGCGAGCGGAGCGAAGCGTCGCTTTATAAGGTTGATTAGCTTGCATCTAACTTGGATAGCAAGGTTAGCCAAGTTAGGTTAGGTTGTGTTCTTTCTTTTTACATTAGAAATTGATTTGATCGAAATGTTCGCGAGCGGAGCAAAGCGTCGCCTTGTAAGGTTGATCAGATTGCATTCAACTTGGGTAACAAGGTTAGCCAAGTAAAGTAAGGTTATGATCCTTTTTTTTACGTAAGAAATCAATTGGATGTTTTCTTGTATGCATACAAGAAAACATCCAATCCAAATGCGTTTCTTGGTCCAGTTTGAAATCACTTAAAACAAAATAATCTGATGTCACATTATTTTATATGTTTGGTACCTAACTTTCGAAATGCGGCACATCAACTTCATGCTTAATTCCCAGAATTATAATCACTATCAAGAAGCGTGGTGAAATATACTTTGCATTTTGAACACAGATATCAGATCGTTATTTCATGCTGTAATACATATCATTTATATGCTCAATATGTATGACGCATTGAATTTCAGTATTTTCTTTTCCCCTTTTGGAGACATAGGCAACGTCGCATATCAATAAACTTCAAGATTCGAATAATCATAACATTTGATTTTTGGCATTTCTTCTGTAAAATAATATGAAAAGTAATCGGAGTTTTTTCATGTCTTCATCGAAAATTATGTGATTTTAATATTACCAAAAGGTGAAACGTGTGTGCAGTTACTATTTTAGTGTAAATAGAAATTGTTTATATCAGTTTATAATTTCCAAAAGTGATATCCTATAACCTCTCTTTATGGAATTTTGGGGGCCCATATCTCCTAATATTATCTTTTCCTCGCAAAATTTTCGATTGCTATACTGTTTTTACCATGTTTTGAAGCACCTGTAAAAATTTCGTGAATATACTGGGTGATCTCATATTCTTTACCTTTTCCTTGACGATAGCTATCAAAGTTTTCAGTGCATTCATCAAAAGATTCGAAAGGTAATACTTGGGTTTGAAGAATTTCTTTAACGGTATTTGTATTTGTACGTTGTTGTTGTAAATTGTCAACTAATGCGCTCAGGGTAGCTATGAGGGCTGCTAATTCTTGCGCCATTTCCTGTACTTGCAGAATGTATCACTGGTTCGTCTTTTTTCTTGAAAATAATTTTCTCTTTTATCTTCGTCGCCAAATTATTATGTTTTATGGGTAATTTCAGGGAAGGAATTCATGTGACTTTTGAATATTTATTGACACTGTGATATTTTTGATGTACAGGGTCTAATTATTTTTCTAATATATAACAACTGTAAAATCAACAATATATTGTTTTATCATAGATCGAATGTTTTTAGACCCTTCAAATCCGCCATCGTCGCTTGACATTGCGATTAGAATTCTATTTCTGACATTTATAGTTTCAGAAACTTGGCAACAATGCCGTTTAACATCACAATCAACCCGATTACGCCTATTGGCTGCTTGGTCGTTTACGTCACAAAGAACGCCAATATTAGTCTCTTCAAAATTTGCTGATTTTCAAAATCGAATGAGAACTGCTGTAATTAAAATTTGTCTCAAAAAATGTTGTCTGGGTACATTCATTCATGCCTTGTGTATTTGAAAGCATATTTAAAGCGATAATAATTTTTCGTGTCCTCGCCTATTCCACAACATTACCCATTTTCATCGGACTAATCAGTAGCAAACCTGCGGCAAACACGTTCCATCCCCGAGAAGTGCAAATGAGTTGAAAGTAATTAGAGAAGGAATATATTCGGCTAGGCTAAGAAAGGGGGTTAGATAACATGATTAGGCAAAGTGTTATATGATTAGGGAATACGCTGCGACACATTCCCTATTCATTTCCAGGGTACACCACTTTGGAACTAGACCATTTAGGATGGTTTCGTGAGGCTACGGGAAATTGTCGATTGCCGGCTAGTTTCGGCACTTTCGAGGGTCCGAGGTTATTACAGAAACTTTGGGAAAAGTTAGTTTATTAGGAAACCTGAGATTATTTAATTGTTTCAATTTCATTATAATGAAACTTGTAAAGTAGCCGGAAGTACAGTAATCAATAAATTCAATTACCGACAAGTTTTCACAATCTATTACGGAATCTTTCTCAATAAGATTTCCAGTTTCGAGAGACCATAAGAATAAAAAAAAACTTTTGCTAAGAGTCTACAAAAATTACAATAATGAACAATCTAAATAATTTTTTTTTATTTTTTGTAAAATTTGTATGTTTGAGCAAAGCATTTTCAGTGCTTACCTGAAATGTAATTTTGATGAACGAATAGAAAAGGTTGTTGAGTACATGTCATAGGAATTGATAATATTCATGATGGAAATGAATCGTGTAAGCATTTTATGACGTCATTCAAATTTGAGAAATTATATTCTAAAAAAATATATATAGAAGCAGTGTGGCTCGTGTGGTTGAGAGAGATTCTGAAACTGAAAGTTTGTTGCGGGTCTTAGGCCAGTAGAGATAGACATGATTTTCTCAAAATTGTATAATGATTACAAAAGTTTTAGATCTTCAGTGGACTGATAATGATATTTAGTCTGATTTTGCAACCCCTTTTTCCTGAACGGAAGATTTTGAAAATCAGGATTTAATGAATTTCCACATTATTATCGTAGGAAAAATTTGCAAAAGTTCTGCAATCTTCCGAATTTTTTTTAAATAGCAATTTACAGCCTCCGATAAACTTGCAACCAATCAAACAAAATGGAAATGTATGTTTTATCGAAAAAAAATATTGTTGGTAATCCTAATTTTTCGATGAAAATTCCAAGAGTTCTGCAAATTCGAAAAAATTACTGAAAGAATGTTCTTGAATTTTGATTTGCAACATCTTGCGTCAAACAAAAAATATATTTTTTCATGAACTTGTTTTTTTTTATTAAAAATGTAACGGAATTATTACAAAAGTTTCAAATGAAGGTTAAAAGTGAATATGTCCTGACGTACAATGTTTTCATCAATTTGCAACTTCGTCTGCAACACGAAAATGTGGATAAAATCGAAAGAAAAATATTTTCGTATTTGTACTCTAACCAAAAAAGCAAAAAATCGGCAAATCGGGCAAATAACTCATTTTACCAACTAGTGGTAGTAAAAATTTGCAAATTATTTTATTTTTTATTTTTGCACACCTGTTATCTGAATTAAAAAGATTTTTATATACCTAATAAATAACATTAATTGTTTTACCAAGTTAACTATCGACCAAGAAGGAGCTCGTCACGTTTTCGTAATTTCCTTGATTTATGAAAAATTTTAAGAATTATTGAGATTTAAAAAACACTCTGACGTCATACAGTTGTACATTAATACGATTAACCTACAACTGTTTGAGAGTGTTTGAGAGTGTTTTAAAAATGTGTTTGAACGCCAACTCAGTTGCAAAGCAACCTTCGGAAGTCAGAGACTTGTATGAGTTAGGTGGACAGTCCGAAGGATTGATATCTAGGTACCAAGAATGTTCGGTTGGTCACATATCTCCTCTCGCTCAATGGAACTACAGATATAATTTTTCATTTCAGTAGCCGTGCCGGGAATCGAACCCGGACCTTCTGGGCATCAGCCAGCGCATCTACGCTCGCGGCCACCAGCCCAGTGTGACGCCACAGTGTTTTTCCCTCTTTATTTTAAAAATTTCTATAAATCAAGAAAATGATTCTTACTTGTCGCTGTGTCGATTACATTTCTGTCTCAATTCGCATTCGATGGAATTTTTTATGCGAAACCACAATTGGAGAAAGACGAGTGGAAAGGTAAATTATAATTTAATTTAATTTACGAAATGCATATGTGAAAATTGAACTTGATATGCAATATCACCTCCCAAATTTTTATTTTTCAGCAACGTTTCTGTTTGATGCTGAAAATGATCTACTTGCGAGATTTACAGTCGATAACGTTTTGATATCCTTATAGACCGGGAGATGGTGACACAAAATATTAGGTCATTTGTACCAGTATGACGGTTCTTCAGGGGTCTAATTACGCAATGGCAGAAAGAAAATGGTGTCGGATAAATAACGAGTGTCGAACGATTTGTTCCACAAAAATGCTCGTATTTTCCGATAGTCGATAAAAAAAGAAGTAGGTGGTAGCGTAATGCCATACTTCTTCGGTGTGACTTACAACCCGCCATACCGACGCGAATACATTAATTAAAAAAAACAATTCGACCATTTGTTTCAGGCTAATATTCGCACAGCTAATCATCGTCGAGTGGCCATTCACGAAATACACCATGCCATACTTTTCTGACGGTTCCAAATGGCCGTCATACCGCCGCAAAGGAGTATTTTTTTTTTTTCGCAAAACGATTTGTACAAGTATTGCATTTGGATTTTTGGAAAGTATTTGATAAAATGTGACCGTTTTTATATTTCCCATACGTCTAGTAGGGGGAAAAAGTGCTGCCATACTTGAAAAACTTATTTATTCAACACGTTTTGAAAATACGACTGTAAAATACGTAAAATAATTCTTTATATCATGGAATCATTGTATTCTGTTCGTTTGGGTGTAATTCTACCTAAAAAAAATTATTCTAGATTGTAACCGTGGGGCGGACGACTGTCGGACATAAGCCAAGATGTTAAAAAAAAAACATTGACGATTTGTACCAGTATGGCATTTGGATTTTTGGAAATTATATGATACAATGTGACCATTATTATATTTGCCATACTTCTAGTAGAGGGAAAAAGTGGCGCCATACTTGAAAAACTTGGTTTTTCGACTCGTTTTCAACTTAGAAGACATAAAATATTTGTTACAGTATAGCATCATCGTATTCGGTTTGTTTGGATAAAACCCAACCTAAAAAAATTTTTTCCATACTGTAACTATGGGGCGGAAGTCTGTTACACTCGAGCAAGATATGAAAAAAAAAATTGGAATGAATTGTAACAGTATGGCATTTCAAATTTTCCAAACTTGAAGAAAAACTATGTTTTCAGAAAATTACACTGTACTCATGGCGAAGTGCCAAAGTGGTGGACTCGAAAAAATAATTTTCTTGATTTTTTTTTTGGTGTTGAAAATTAGGCCTATATCGTGACCAGGGGGCTGTAGCTGCCACACTTGCTCTGACATGTCGACAACCAATACAATCTTGGAACCATTCATCGAAATAGCCCACCTATAATATAAAAAATTATATGCAATATCAATATTAATGCAGTATATTCCGAAAGATTTACAAAACTTAATTGAGTTCAAACGTCTTCTGAACTAGAATCCCGGCATATTCGAATTCTTTTTCTTCGTCCTCGTCAGTGCTTACTGCATCAGTATCTATAGATTATTTAATTTATCTACACAAGCGCAATACACAATAGCAAATCGTCAACATAAAATTATTTTCCTCAATATTTACCTTCGTCTTCATCTTTCTCTTCTTACGAACACGATGAGCCAAGACCTCTACAATTCAAAAAATCTTTCGAGCGCCGGTAGCCGTACAATATTATACGACATAACATCTGGTTATAAGACAAGATTGCCGCCACCTAGGTGTTTGAAATTTTGAATTTATATTCGTTAAACCTCAAATTTACAGGAAAAATTAGTGCCATACTGGTACAAATCGTCCGAATTACGAATAAAATCTTAGAATTTTGAAAAAATATTGTACATATTCGCCACCTCCCACAGGTATGGCATGATCAGACTTCAATTTATGATCATACAGAGAACTGTTGAAAAAAGTTTTAGGCTGGTACAAATCGTTTAGCAAAAAGAATAATTTTACTTCCTTGCGGTGGTATGGCGGCCATCGGGAACCGTCGGAAAAGTATAGCAAGGTGATTACCGTGAATGGCTACTCGATGATGATTAGCTCCGCAAAAATAAGCATGGTACAAATGGTTGAATTGTTTTTTTTAAATTGATGTCTTCGCGTCGGTATGGCGGGCTGTAAGTCACACCGGAGAAGTATGGCATTACGCTACCGCCTACTTCTTCCTTTATCGACTATCGGAAAATACAAGCATTTTTGTGCAGCAAATCGTTCGACACTCGTTATTTATCAGACACGTTCGATTAACGCCCACGCCATTGGGCTGCTGGTACCAGCGCTATGACCATCATTTTCTTTTTTGTCATTCCATAATTGGACCCCTGAAGAACTGGTACTGGTACAAATGATCTAATATTTTGTGTCACCATCTCCCGGTTTATACTTCCATAGAGCATCGAGAATTTTCATTTAAAAATCTCTTCGATTGCTATAAAGTCATGTTGTGACAAGTGAAAATTTCAAATGGAGAATGATTAATGTCATTTCTAATGCAATGAAAAATCAATTTCTTCTAATAGTTTTTCAGCAGAATATGCACAAAAATAGTTCAACGGTAGAAATGAAATTTTGTAGTCTTTCGATTGTTACATTCGAAAATGCTAGATTAAATTCATTTCGCTGATTAGTCGAGAACAGTGATAGCTTCTAAGATTAATAATTATAGTTTCGAATTATGTAGTGGTTAACTACATAACCGTATCATTCTTCAGATGCAATTTCAAACAACCAGTACAAAATATAACAGATGTACGCGATGCATAATCAAGAATTTAACTGGACCACTGTGAACATACAGGGTATTAGTGAATAAGTGTGACAAACTCCAGGGGGTGATTCTGCATCTCAAAATAACGACAGTTTGCCATATAACTTTTGTCCGCAAATGCTTCGTTTTTCGAGATACAGGGTGTTGATGTTTTTCTTAAACTGACTATCTATTTATTGCTCTGAAACCGGTCGAAATATGCGGTTGAAATTTGGTGAGTTTTAAGAGGTAGTTATTGCGCATTTTTGGACATGAATATTATCTTTGTTGGATGGAATTTATTTGCTTGAAAATAAATCACTATTATATTCATCAACAATTCATTGTCTTACCGTGAGAAGTATTTCATGATTAAAACAAACTGGAGTAAACTTTTCTTAAACAAATTTTAATCAGAAGCCATCAGCGTAGATTCAATCTGATGTTTCTTCCACCTATTCGAATTCCTATGCACAATGATTAAGCCATTTTACTAAACAAAATCGGGAATTATTGGGTGAAATTATTATTTTTTGATCGTTCAAGTTATTTGATGCGTAAAAAATAAAATCTTGTTGGAAGATATTCAATAGAATTTGTGATATCAATTTCAATGAACAAAATTGGGTCGAGAATAAATAAGACCAAATCATTATTTATATATTTTTACTGAAATGAGGCAATGATTTTATCATTGAATATTCTCACTGTTCTCAAGAATAAACTTGGTATTATGGTATTATATTATAGCCTTGAAATAATATCACATTTGTTATATACCGACAGTTTGTTGGTGGATGGATTGGGAGTGAAACTAATACAAAAAAATCTATATGACGCGTTATTGTTATGGCAAATTATATTTGTGTGACAACACGAGTTGAACAAATATTGATCCATGTCTGTTACTACTTTTTTATCTCCGTGACCTATATTATTGAGCTTAAAGATATATTTTCCAACTCTATCACTCTTGTATCTGTTGGTTGGGCGTACATTCAAATTAGCTGGGAGATCAAAATATATATTCTATGTTCTGTTTGTTGTGGGGTGTCAATACACTGCGAACTATGAGGTCTATTGTACCTCCTTCTGCCTCCTAGCCGTTTGAGATGTCTCAATGACTAGAGCAGTTCCTCCAGTCATATGGCTTGAAAAAAATATATATAATGAAAGTTTCTGGAAAAATATTTCTGCACGATGCTGTTTCCAGGGTATCATCCTAACAATAACTGTACTCTTCTAACCTACAAACTTTTCCAAAGGTTAGCTATATGTTGTCATCACAACAATATGTGCTGTGAATATATGCAAGGCATCTCTATATCTTTTATTGCTCTGAAAACTCACATAATAAACAAACCACTTGTCATTGAAACCATAACCTTTTTGAACAATATATTTTATTGATTTTCATCAACTGTGATCATTAAATGAGCCCTCATTTTGGGAAGAGTCTTCGTGTTCATAACATATCAGCTGTGGATAAAGTGTATTGCATTTCATGTCTCCTCTATCTTTTTTCCTGTAGCTATTGGACCTTGCGTTCTTCCCGACGCACTTGTTCAGCTCCCCCTCTTCTGCGACCTCGAAATCAGAGGCTTTGTCCGATGGGTGCAGTCGTCTTGTACGTAGCAATACTGCATCCGGTGTCTTTCTATGATGATTGGTGTCTTTCTATGGTTATTCCAAGTACTTGTGTCGGCTGTGTGTATTATCCATTGTTGGCGATTGCACGTATAAAAAAAGTTTTCCCAATATCAATTGCAGAAGTATAAAAAAGTCTTGCGGAGAAATCCTCTGAGCAGCAGTGGCGGATATAACTAATTTTATCAAGATATTTCGAAATTTTGAAAATACTTCATAAATAATGAAAAATGAAATGAAAATAAAGACAAGCTTCTATTTATACAAATACATTAAGAAAGAAAAATAATTTCATTCATTGTTTGATGTAGGTTATTATTATATCCTGAAACGTATTTTGATCGGCACACACCAAACCACAGACGCTACTGGTTTTCAATCTTGCAGAGCTATTAAAACGCAAATATAACGCTTGATTTATGACCTTCCATCGTATAGACACACCCCCAAGCATTCGATTCGATTAGATTGGCCAGGACGAATCGGTGACAGCAGTCACGCAGGTCCACGTTGACTATCGGCTCTTATGATCTTCCCTTGGCCGGCGGCGAATGTTTACGAGTAGTACACATTATTTTTCGTTCCGTTTCTTCGCATATACGCTAGTGTTAGCGAAATCAGTTTTTATTTGCTCCCTATAGAAACAGCTTCTGCAATTGATATTGGATGGACTATACTTATGACGGCTATGTGTGTTTAACCAACTCCATACTCCACTCCAGGAGCAGAACTGTTAATTGATCGCAACGGTGAATCGTGGAGAACTCTTCCTAGCTGAGCTACGGAATTATAGTTCAATATTTTGAATTGGAAATATATGTCCTGGCCGAGGATTGATCCCACGACATTTGGTTCCGAAATCGTACGCATTTCATGTCCGAAGCCTTGTTTACATTACTACAAATTTGTCCCGCGACATATAGGAAAGAAATTTATTTAGCATCAATAGCTATTATATAACAGTATATGAATGTTACATTTGATATCATTACACATAAACAATATAACCTATACATTGAAATACATTTTTATTAACCTTATTTTAAAATTTTTGGCATTTGCTGATGTCTTAACCAACAGAGGTAGATCATTATATAATCTTCGATGAAGAGGGTTTTTTCCAAAGCATTTGTATTAAAGCCTTGTATGTGAAATTGGTCATTGAACCTCAAATTATAATGTATCATATCTGCCCTTTCGATAATATATTCTCACAAGTGGGAAGGAGCTTGCTTATTAACAATTTTAAAAATTAGTACTAATGCAGACTCTCTAATCAGTTGGGAAATATTTACAAATTTCAGCTTCATTAACATATCATTTATCGCTGTCAACCTGCTGCAACGTTATAAAATACGCATTGCTTTATTCTGAAGTAGCTGCAAACGATGTATTTGCGCAGATGAACAGCAGAGAAATATGGACATGCAGTAATTGGAATGTGGGTATATGATAGTGCTCTATACAATTTTTCGACACCATGGGAAAAGGTTAATACAAATTCTATAAAGTGTCCGACTTTTTTGCCTATTTTTTACATAACAAATCAATATGCCCAGACAAATTGAGTTGGGTATGCCGAGGGACTTTATCTCATTAACATACATAATAACAGAATCATCAATTTTCATCACAAAATTCCCTTGATTGAACCTAGTACAATTGATTTTGCTACCTAATATCATACACTCAGTTCTTGGGCATTTATCTCAAGTTTATCAGCCCTGAGCCAACTATTCAAAATATCTAACTCATTATTAATGGGTTCAACCAAGTTGTTATAGTTTTCCCCAGATATGTAAATCAATGTGTCATCTGTGAATAGATTAATAGATGAGTTTTGTAGGTAAAGATGTGAATCATTTATATATAGTATAAACAATAATGGCTCAAGCACACTTCCCTGAGAAACCCCGTTGATATTTTCTATTTCGTCAGAACAACTACCATCAATTTTTGTTTTATGTTGCCTATTTTTTAGATAATTTGTTAGCCATTCGAGCACTGTGCCTCTTATACCGTATGCCTCACACTTCGATAACAGGTTTGTTCTATCTATTGTTTCGAACGCTTTAGATCTACAAATACACTAACGACAATTTTTCCATCATCAATGTCCTCTTTCTACTTTAATTGGCAAGCTGACTCAGTAGAATGATTATGCCGGAACCCAGATTGGCAAACGAACAGCAAATTATTTACGGCTAGGTATTCCACTAGCTGCTCATACACTAGAATTTCTATTATTTTTTCAATTACTGTCAGTAAATTCATGGGTCTCAGCTCTTCGGGCTCACTAGGTTTATTTGTCTTTGGTACAGGTATTATTGTGCTGCACTTCAGGACTGCTGGAAGAACACCAGTTTGTGAACACGTATTTGTGATATACAATGAAGGATACCCCACCACTGAGAATATATTTTTTAATAATGATACTGTAATCACATCATCACCCGTTGCTTCATTTTTCAGATTGTTCACTATTTTCTGCAATTTATTGAGAGAAATAACAGGAAACGTGTTAATACTAGAATTTACAACAATTTTAATTTCCACAAAATTCGTAGGAGCAGGTATGCTTTCAGAAATTTCCTGTATACTATTGAAATAATACTCATTCAATTCATCCTTAACACTTTCTGCCCACACAGGTGCTGACATGTGCCCGAAATTTGTTGAAATGGAAACAGTCTGTCATATGTTGCGGCACATGTAACGACGACAAAAATGTGCCATTAGACAAAACATCTGCCGCAACTTGTGTCAAGAATAATGTAAGCAGGTTGCCACATATCCCCAGGACCCTCGCATGTGCAGTAGCATTCAGTCTATACACGCTATCCCGAAAAAGACATTCAAAATGCTTGCAGTCATTCTAACCAAATTCTCATATCCACTATGGACGCGTAAGTCTAGCATCAACGAGTTATAGGCTCCTTCCGAATGCCTTTTGGCTATAAAACTTATTTTTCACCATCTCAGTCGTTTTCGTTTTTTTCTGTAATATATGGTATGCCTCAGCCATTACCACGAAAGCCAAGTTGACCATTGTCGCTCTTAACCGACAAATCACTCGAGAAACTCTGCATCTGATTCACTTTAGGACTACAACTAAACTGTAGTCTTGCACTCCAAACCTCTGTGTTTCACAAATGTTGCAGATATTCCAAGATATTGAAAACAGTAATGAGAAAAACACACAACATGTGCCGGCTATAACAATTTCCATTTAGTTCTGTCAATTTTCATATTAACAACGACATCTGCCAGTTTCTATTATAACCCCTTTTTCACGAGTTCTCCCAAGATCATCTAGCGTCAGTCAATGGGTCAAAATGAAACTTGTACCATTCGAAAACTTTTCATACCTCAAGAGACCAACCGTCAGCAGTGAATCACTCACTTTGGCGAATAAATCCAAACTCTGACAACTAATTATCCTCAGACGTCACCAAAAATACGAAGTCAAACTCTTGGGTGAAACTTTCGGGTTGTCTCGTCGGGAACAACGGATTAAATTAAATCGCTTTGTGAATAAATAGCATTACCGCACTTCATTACTCGGCTTTTATAGGGGTTCATTTGGGATCGGTTAATATGTTGTGACTGATTACAAAGTTCTAATGAGTATTGGAGTGACAGAAAGTTTCAGTATCGAAAAAAAAACAAGAATCCAACACCGAGTTTTTCTTGAAATTTTCGAAAAATTTTGTTTATACCGGTTTCTCGATATTCTTTGTATATTCATCGCTATATTTTATATTTATGTCATCGCAGGTGTTTTTTGGATTACGATATTATGAATAACGTTAAGTTATAAAAAAAATCCATAGGAGGAAAATTGCCTATATAGTGGCTCCAAATTCAAATTGAATTTTTTGGAGGCAGGGTATTTGTGTCATCGCAACCAAATTTCATCTATGGCTTCGACTATGTTTTTACCGACCCAAATGTGCAAAAAATCTCCAATATCTTGAAAACTCATTTGCTGTCGTCACTCAAAATCCCTCAGTGAAATCAGTCTAATATACGTAACTAGTTTCTCAATTTGAACCTGATGATTCATGAATTAGACCTCACAACAATCACCTATCATAATGAAGATGCTGATTATTCATAAGTACAAAGCCAAATACAAATATAAGAAATATTTAGGATACATATATATGATCCTTAGCTACATCTCCAATTTTGTCACAAAAAACAGAAAGTGAAGTAAAAAAAGTATACGAATTGGGAAGTTTAATTTAATACCGAATGTAATACTGGCTGGTTGACGTTTTGTTTGACCGTATTTCGGTAGGTTTGGTAGTTTCGTTTTTACGTCACAATCATCAACTATAGAAATATCAGGTACAGCCGGAAATATAAATACCGTGTTGAGTTGAGCAGACTTCCGCAAAACAGAAACTTCATTTGCACCTACTGATGATTTCTCCTGCACAATTCGAAAAGCATAATAGACATCATTCCTTTTTTCTGTTGTAGGTAATCACACGTAACGTAGCTATTTAATTTCAATTCATTACTATCAAAATCCTTGAAATAATTGGTTCCAAATAAATCATCTTCAAAAACCGTCACCATCAGTGACTTTGGGTTTTCCTCAGGGCACAGTTCTGGGTCCACTTCTCCTTTTGATTTATATAAATACCATCACAGAAATCAAATGTGTGAACGCATATATAATCTGTTATGCTGATTATACCGTCATTTCATGTTCAGGTAACTCTTGGAAAAAAGTTAACGCTACATCAGAATAAAATCTAACTGAAATGAAGCATTGGCTGGATTATAACTTACTTAGTTTGAATATTACAATAACTCATTTCATAACATTCTCGTCTTCACAAAAAGACCAACCTGAAAAATAAATTGTCATATTACATGGAAATGGTTCATCTTGCAACTATCCACAAATTCACAGAGTATGATCCATAAAATATCTTGGTTTGATTCTAGATGAGCATCTCAAATGGACTGACCATGTCATATATGAGTTCTACCAACTAAGAGAAATTCTGAACAAAAAACTTTGCCCCTAGTATATAATGCTCTGGCAGAATCTGTCATAAAATACTGATTATAGTTTGTATAAAACGTCTCTTGATAACTTGGAAACGACCCAGAATATTTTAATAAAAATAATCATGAAAAAATCGAAACGATATTCTACTAAAACTCTATATTACGAGTCTCGTTTATTTTGTGTGAAGAAATGTTTCATTCTCCAATGCTTATTATGAATATTCGAAAATCCACTCCCTATCAAATTCCACACTTACAACACACGACATACAGAAAATCTCTCTGTTGAAATACCACTGTGCAAAAAGTCACTCACCCAGAAGTTCGTTTTTTACCACTGCCCAAAATTTTATAACATTTTACCCATCGATCTAAAAAACTATTGAACCAATAAAATAAACAAACGTGAACTTGAAACCTCCATAAACATGAACTTTCATGATTTCATAAAAATTATGACTACATAAACATGTAAATGGAAACGAAGTTTCTCTCTCTTCATGCAATAATGAGGAAGGATAATTTGTGTATCTTTTTTATTTAATTTGAATATTTCATCTGATTAAATATCTCAGATTTTCCCTTCCTTTTCCTTTTCAACACACTCAATCTCACATTATGATATTTCAAAGAATTTTGGTTTGTTACGTTATATTTTAAACTATATAGAATTATCAGTACCTATAACAAATTTCCATATCTTAAATTCGAGTTCCACTATTATAGCTTAGGTGGCTCATCTTGAAGTTCTCTTAATACAGGTAATTATAAACTATATCACATGAATATTGATCCAATTTCATATGTTTTTATCACATTTTGTATTCTCCGAACTTTTTGATTTGATTTCTCTTAATGTTGGCTATGAGTGGAATGACCATCTAAGAGAAATATAATTGGCTCTTTTTTTGAAAATACCACTTTTTTTATGGCAAAGAGTTTACTTGTGATTCATTCCGAATCAGAAATAGTCACCTCGTTTCCTGCTGGGGCTTCCTCCATCAATTCTGGAGCAAATCGTTTCCGCTTAAAAATAAAAGTGGGCGGGATATACGAGCCCGATGCACTTACATAACAAACATATTGGTATTTACTCCCCGCTCTCCACTTCTTGCTGCTCCAATCTGATATTTTCCTTTTAGATCAACTATCTTTTGTGTCTTTTTTCGTCTACATTATATATTTTTGTGCCAGTGATTTTATGCTTGAACAGGGTGTTATGTAATGAGTGTCCGATATTTCACAAGACGATTCCTCAGTTATTTATGAGGTGAAAAGTTCATATAAGCATGGGTCCGCAAGGCCTTCATTTTTTATATACAGGGTAGGGTGTTCAAACATGATTTTTATTTTGGATTTTCGTAAATAATTTTCAAAATAATATCGATATTTGGGCGAGAATTGGTATTTGGAGATTTTTCAATATGATAAATTCAAATTTGATCTAAGTTTGGCCATTTTTGGGGAGTCACAACTTTGTCGTGCATGTATGTATCACATTTTCTAGAAGAAGAAGGTATGCTTCTCAAGCAGCCGTTTTCGGAATATTTTTATTCAAATTTAGCGATGCATGTGTTTGTCAAAAAGTGAAAGAATTTGAAAACTTTTTTTTTAATTCAACATAGAAACATTTAAAACTCTAATTTTAAAACAACAATAAACAACGGAACACTAGATATAATTCTGAATCTAAATCACAATAAATGTTCGAAATGTCCAATTCCTGCCTGTATGCACGCATCCAATCTTCTTCTCATTGATTCTTTGGAAAATTCCTGGAGTATTTTGAATCGTTCTACAAGAGTTAATTATTCGATTACTCAATTCTTCTTCATTTTGGATAGGTGTCTGTTGAATTGAGGATTTTGGATGTCCCCACAGGAAAAAATCCAAACTGAGTCTGGTGACCTAGGGGGCCATGGTTGAGGCCCTCCCCGACCTATCCAACGGTTGTCGAATGTTTGATCTAAAAATTCTTGCGCTTGTATGCTGAAATGTACCGGGGCACCGTCATTCTGCGTATAGCGTTGCGTGAGAAATTTGCTTCGTCGATAAATAGGATTTGATTTTCGAATGAAGGATGTTGAATAAGGCCTTGGAGAAACCAACGACAGAAGTTGATACGTAACGGAAAGTCACGAGGGTATAGTGCCTGAACTATTTGAATATGGTGGGAATATAACAAATTATGAACTAAAATTTTCCATACCAGAACATGAGAAATGTGTAAAATCAGAGATATTTTCCTGGAGCTTGTTCTCCTACCTGATTGAGAACTGCTTCCTCGGTTTCTGGAGTTCTAATGACCGATGTGCATCCGACATATGACTAGCTTCCTCAGAACTTCCTGTTTCCCTTAACCGAGCGTGAATTCTAGAATACGTTTTTGAAATAGAAATTGTGCGATAACGCTCCTGATACAAATGTCTAGCCTCATATGCATTACCGTTAGCAAGTCCCTATGTAAAATATATGTCAGCATACTCTGCATTGGTAAAGTTTGGCATTTTCAAACAAAAAATCATGATAATAATAATTAAAACTATTCAACTCTGCGTCAAGATATCATTTTTGACATGACAGCACAAAAAAAAAACATTGGAATAAACTTACACTAGCATACTTGATCCTTGTATTTCCGCGAATCAATAAGAAGAAGATTGGATGCATCGATTCATTCAAATCAAAATATTTCGAAAACGGCTTCTTGTAGCGACTTTTGAAGAGCATACCCTTTTCACGTGAAAATGATGGAGAAATCTATTATTCTCCAAGAAAATGTGATACATACATGCACGACAAAGTTGAGACTCTCCAAAAGAGACAAAGACCTACAATTAAAGGCCAAACTAAGGTCAAATTTGAATTTCTCATATTTAAGAATCATCAAATAACAATTCTCGTCTAAATATCAAGATTATTTTAGAAATTATTTTTTTTTTATAAAAAAAAAATATTTTCAACACCGTATATCAAAAATGAAGGTCTTGCGGACCCACGCTTATATGATCTTCTCACCTTATAAATAACTGAGAAATAGACCTGTGAAATATCGGAAACTTCTTTCATAACACCCTTTATATTAGTTCTTCTAACATCTAAAAAATGCGTATCTTCACCGAAATCTCTCATTTTCAATGTTAACCCAATGTGGAATTCCGTACATTTCTACAATATCAAAGGCGAATTTTCTTTATAGTTAGGCCAAAAATTTCCTCTTCATATTGAAGAATATGGGCCACTAACACTTATTCTATTTTTGCGGTGAATACAGACCGCCGCCGTCGGCAGGAACGTTTAGTGAGTCTTCTCTCTGGTTTTGTAGGTATCGTTTCAGCGTGGTTTTAAGTTCACCATATCGTTGAGCTGCTTTGCTACTGCATTTTCCTGACGAACTGCATTGACCACTCACCATATTTGCGTTTATTTGACATATGTATATCTGAATAAGAATACGTATGCCGAAAAATCGGCATACGTACCAAAATAATAACGGAAAATGATAAAATAACGATCGTTTCCCAAATTCGATAGGTCCAACATCGGCACCTATAACCGGACCAATTTAGGAAACAACGCCATTTTGTAAACAACTGCTTTTCGGGAAAAAATCGGCAGAGACACCTATGTCATATATGAATGGAAACGTTTACCTACATCACAAAATTATTGAATTTATCCCTACCTTCGTCACTTGCTCAATTGAAACGTGCGAACTATTACTATATGTGATGTAAAATTCAACTACCCACTTTTGGTGATGCCTGGCAAAGAGGAACTTGTTTATTATGGATGTTTCGAGCAGTACTATGGACTTGGAGAACCTTCGTTAGTGGTGCCACTGTGGCGGTATCGGCCGGTTGCGAAAATTAACCATATTCGCCCCTTTGATAAATAGAGTGCAACAGTTTGAATATGTTTGTTACAAACGTGGAAACTGCGGTTGCGTTGTGATTCGGCATGTATAACCTTTGAATTGAATTGAACCCCGGTTTCGGAAATTGCACGAGTAATGAAGAATAAGGAAGATTGAGACGAGGAGTCTGCAAACAGCATTCGAACGACTGAATTCGTTCACTGCGAATACGTAATTCGCCTGTCATCGTTGTGTTTACATGTAATTTATTGTCAAGTCAAAAAGTGTTGAATCAGTCTGTGAAAAAAGAAGCAGCCTTGGTGCGATCGGGTCATGTGTGTCAGGTGCAGGAAGTAAAAAACCATATTATTCCAGAATACATGTGGAAGCGATTAGCCGAGCAGCAGCCATAACAAATGAGTATTCTGTCGAATACGAGATGACTGGAAATTTTCACAAACAATTGATAAAAGTTAATTGAAACATACATGTCTGATGTAGGAGTAAATTACACGAATGAAAAAGAATAACAAATATGAAAAAACATGGAAGAAATATAAAAAAAAAATATTGAAAATATTGTTTTTTTTTCCTACATACATACATCGGGTCATGTGGGTCAGGTGCAGGAAGTAAAAAAAATATTATTCCAGAATACATGAGGAAGCGTTTAGCCAATCAGCAGCGACAACAAATCAGTATTCTGTCCAATAAGCGATTACTGACAATTTTCACAAACAATTGACAAAATTTAATCGAAACATGCTTATTTGATGTGAGAGTGAATTACACGAATAAAAACATAGAAGAAATATAAAAACAATATATTGAAAATATTGTTTTTTTTCTACATACATACATTTTCATATATTTTCCATATTGTTCGTTTACTGTCAGAATTTGACTAAAAAAATCATTTTGAATTTATATCACAAGAATGAAAATATGTTTGCATATTTTTAAGATTACTGTAATTATTAGTATGAAATGTTTTTATTGATTATATCAATGTGAAAATTCAACTTGCAAAATGTGTCATTCGACCATTTTTCCTTCCGTTGATTGATTGTAACAGAGAAGTTACAAAAACGTCCTGCACTTCCAGAGCGAATGCTTGTGGCTACTGTAAACACGTCTATACAGTATTTTTATAAAGGTTCACGGAGGGACGTCCAACCATTCGATTTGAGATTATTTGCAGCCGAATGGTTCATTGTCGTTAATTTATTATACGCGCACTTTCGACATTGGGCATCTTTTTGATTCGAAGCTTTTACCTGCCGAATCACAATTCAAATGCCGTTTCGACGTTTGTGACCTAAGAATTTTGACTATCGCCGTTTTAATCACAGTGATAAATGGGAATGAGTGATACTGTCTGGACCAGTTTGTCCGATTCCGCGACTGCCGCGCTGCACGTTAAACTCCATGCTCCAAGTTCATAATTCCACACCAGAATAGCAGCACTGACGCTTGTCTATATACGTTTGAAATCGCTGGTCCACTTTGGGAGTCGGTCCGATATAGCCAACTTCCCCTTGATTCTACTGATATTGTGAGTAATAAGGTTTTTCCTAAGATAATTAGGATAAGTTAGTTTTCGTTGCTATTCACGAATTTTCCATCAACATTGAATATTTGAGGATTTTTTTTGTTTTTATTGATTCATAGGGTAATTGCACCTTGGTTTATTTTGGAGATGGAATCCAGAAGTTGATTTACGTGTGGATAAATCACCTGCAAAACTCGAATCACTGAAATCTTGGAGAGAACATTGACCAGGTTCATAAACAATGCCATAGGCCAAGTTTCCTCGAAGAAACTTGAGTATTCTCTCAACTATTTCCCAGTGATTATTGTTTCTAGAAACCAATGAAAATTTTTTATTCAAATCATTCATGCACGTTTTGTCCAATCAAAACATTACTATAGTGAGAATATAGTAGGGTAGACCGGGGTCAGTTGTAACATTTTTATGTTTGCAGCCTTGTAAGTCATTATATACCGATTTAAAATAAATTCATTGTACCTGTCATAAGGTTCAGTTTTTTCTCTATCGAATGACACATTTTTGAACTTTTCAAATCTCAGAGAAAAAAGTACTGATAGATTTAAAAAAAGGTGAAATATGTTACAACTGCCCCTGGTCCTGGGACAGTTGTAGAGGACAGTGGGGTCAGTTGAAACACGTATTACAATAACTCAACAAGATTAATTCATAACATTCATAAAGTGAAATGTAAGAATAATGGTAATACTAACATTCAAAAATAGGTTTCAGTTAGATTCGCAGTTTTGGCACATGTAAAATGGAACCTTTCTGGTGCAGTCTTCATGAGACCACAATTTATATCCTGAACCCTGCACCCAGTTTTCTCCAGGTCTGCTAGAGTTGTACGGTCACAAACAAACTAGACAGAAAAATTTTCCTTCATCAGATGATACTCCATGTTTTGCGTTTTACTTTACATGGGTTTTATATTTTGCTCTTACCTTTTGGGACGTTTTATTTTTCGACGTTAGATTGAGTTTAACTTCTTTCGCTTTCATTTTCCTTTGATTTTCCTCCGCCTCTTGCTTCATTTGTCCTTTTTCCGGTGTGTCCTTGTAGATCGTTGATTTTCTCTTTTTATTCCCCTTATTCACCGTTTTTCTGGGAGGAGCTTCAAGAAAGGACCTCACCGTCTCAGGTGAAAAATTGTTTTCAGCGCTTGTTGATGGCAAATCATTGTGATGTAGAGACACTGATTGTATGTTGGTTGTATTCGCAGTCTGACTTGTAGATGGTAATGACTCATTTTCTGTGAAGGAATCTGGTGGATCTGTTTGCCCAATTTTAGCCGGACTCTTAGTAAATAGTTTGACAGATGTGTTCTCAGCTGCGGATGGACTTTCTGTTCCCAATTCACCACCAACACATAAAGATATTGTAATTTCATCTGAATCTGTAGGATGTAACTCTTCTGAATTATCAGGATTCGGTCGGTCTGTAACGAAAGATGGAGAAAAATCTAATTCAGTGAACTTTTCACGATTGAATGGATGTATCCCAGTGTTGGAAAAGCCACCTTGGATGTTAGATGGCAAAAGCTAGAGGCATGGCAGTTGCGACAATGCTCGGTATATCATGAATTGTCATAGCTTTGCCAGGTCTGCTTCGCACCAAAGCACCACATGCAGCATTGATAGCTTTCTTGAACGGCCCAAAAACTGACAGTTCCAACCGCTGCAGTTTGTGTGAACAATGTGGGGGGAATAAAAGTAACACAATATCATTGTTCTTGCAAAAATCTAAGGCATCAATATTAACATATGAAAAGTGGTTATCCATCAGCAATAATACTTTGTTGCTTACAGAACAGTTTGTATGGTTATGTTAATGCTTTAGGAACACTAAAAAACTTCCATCCCGCATCCATACAGAAGGATTGGTCCTGATACCTCACTCGTGGGAGTATGAACATAGGAGGCATAGTATTTTCCAATGCGTTTACAGCTACAGCAATAGTAACTAATGTTCCCCGCTCACCTTATGTTATGGAACCTACATGCCTTGCTCTACATTTTGCTACAATTCTGTCAGGTTTGTGCACCGTAGTCACACTGGTCTCGTCCACATTGAAAATATCCTTGGCATCAAATTCTTCTCGATCGAAAACCTTTTGTAGATTGCCGTAGGAGGCGTTTACATTTGCTTTATTGAAGCTCGTTGCTCGTGACAAGCTTGTTGCCTGCGCCGCCCTCATAGATAATTCTGGATTTCTATTCATGGAGGCTCGGAACCAGTCTTCTCCGGCCATTCTTTTTGTATCTCAGCTGCTTGGTTTTGAGAAGCTTTATTTGACGGCCAGTTCATACGCCAAAGATCTCACTTCTTTTGTCGACAGACCGAAATATATGTCTGCCGATCGTATCAGATATTTAACTAAAATTTTTCTTGGTCATCTGTGAAAATATGATTTGAAGCTCTATAACCCATTCTAATTAACGTAGCTGGATCGTTTTTGGCATCATCTCTTTTTTGCTTAAACCGCCGTAATGGAACATGGCACAAATCAAAAGCAGCTGCAGCTGCACATACATATTTTCCCTTTGTTATTCCCTCGTAGACTTTATATCTTTATTGCCTCTATGGGTTTTTTTCGGACGAGTTCTTGGCATCTACAGAACAATTACAGGACATTGAATTACATTACAGAAGGAAAATGCTACTTGATCAAGTTTAATTTACTCAAGTCATATATTAACATTGTAAATATCACCAGAAATTCGATAAAATTACCGGGTTTAGTTGTAACGTTACAACTGATCCCTTCAAATTCGTTACAACTGACCCCAGGCGTCTGTTTTTTTCTTCTATGACGTTTTTTTTTAATGCTAATCATACAAGACAACTGAAAACATCAGACCATGCTAAAATATCCAGATATTTGAATGATAAAAAACCCATTTTTATATCTACCATGGTGACGAAAATATATCAGGATTATGGAATAGAAAATAACTTACTTTTCCGTATTGCAATCGGAAGCGCTCTCGCAGACACAACGTTCTTGCTTGAAATTACAGAGCAGACTTAACCACAGGTGGATAATGCGGAAACGCGTCTGCGCCTCAATCGGCAACACGCTGCTCCTCTTAGTTCACGAGTTTTTTGAACTGTTACAACTGTCCCTTGTTACAACTGACGCCGGTCTATCCTACCCAGAGAATTGCCGCTGGAATAATTTGAAGTATTTTGTTTTCATTGTCTGACAACGTATATTTTCAATTTGACGTCTGTCATCAATCCGCATGGAAATTCAGAAATGAATCAAAACCGGTTCAGTACATTTGGTACATTGTATAATTTTGCGAGGAGACATCGCAACATTGAAAAATAATCTATAGAATACCACATGAGAGTTCGATAGAATAGAAAATATTTCTCAAGATTTCTTTCTCAAACTTGGCTCTCGTGTCTATTGCCTGGTTTTCGGAAATCTGTCGAATTAAATTCACTTTATTCTCACTCTCTCGTGGTATTACAACTGATTATATCTCGGTTTGAAAACAGCTTGTGGTACATAAAACCTTTTTAACAAAAAATTAAACCGAATTAACAAACAGGCGCCATGCATGGGGCAATCAAAGCTCCACATGAAGGGGCCATCGAAGAAAATGTCTCAAGAGATCCTGTCACTCAACAGATGGGACATCAATACTGTGACTGGGCTCCTAACGGGATACAATCACCTGAACAGGCACATGAAGCTCATCGGGATCACAGATGCAGGTGGTACCTAGAAGATGACGAGACATCGTCGCACATCTTTACTGAGTGTCCCGCTTCGATGCACCAGGTGGAGATCAACCTTGGGAGCATAATTCTGAACGTCATGGAGATTCAGCTGAAGAAATTGTAGAATTTGTTAAAGAAATCGGCATGCCCAGCTGATTCTCTGAGAACAAGTGGGGGCACAATGGGCCCAAATAGAAATACCTATGTGCACGGGGTTCTTCGAAGAACACTCGACAATTTCCGACGAAGGGACGCACCACCACCGCGCACCCCGCTGCCATGCTTTTACGCTTTACGTTATTGATTTGCTTGTTTGTTCGTTTGGCGCCGACTCCAAATTAATAAGATTTGTTATTGAGGCTGAACAGGTTCATTTTATTTTTGCATTTCAGTTTCTTTGTTCGTACTTTGAATTTTTTATTGAAGAGGTTTCACTGCAAATATAACATGAACAATACAGAAAAATGTACATTTACTGATATGATTCGTTGGCTTGATTGATGGCAATTTTAGAATTATTAAATACACTTTTTCGACTGATTTCTCCTTTTTTTCATATTGTCTGTATCACTGTGCATGTGTTCTTGTATGAGACCTGTATGTTAGGAGAGAAAGGACGTACTGATTGTATGGTCGAGGCTTTGAATATTGGGGCATCTCAGTAATTTCAATTATTCAAATGAGTCTTTCAAACACTCTCCCTTCCAATACAGTTCTTCTAGTATTTTCAGCTGTTTTGTTTCATTCCGTCATCTGACCAAAATATATACTAACATTGTCCTGAAACTATTGATATTCGTCATCATATTTGTTGTGAGACTTTTTTCGAAAGCTCCTGGAAATAATTGCTCTATCGTGGATTGGAGTCAGTGGTTTAGGGTCTGATCTCTAATTGAAATGAAATTCAAACGAATATAGCCTGAAATAATTTGCTGCCCATATACTTGTAGATTTTTTTTTTATTACTGAATAATCAATTCAATTGTAGTTGAGAGTACGACTGGCATAACTTATAGGTTTGCCATCTTGACATAGGACTGCTCCTATAGCGAATTCACTCGCATCAGCTGTTAGAGTATATATTTTCGAAAACTCAGGATGGATCGAAATTGGTTCATTGCACAAGATAGTTTTACAGGTTTCAGAAGCTTCAACAAATTCTCTAGAATGTTCTACTCCTTTACATTTTTGAGACATATTGTAAAGGGTTTTGGTGATTTTATCAAAATTTTCAATAAATGTTCTATAAAAACCAATCATCCCTAAAAATCTTAACTTATTTGTGTGTTTTTGGAATTGGAAAATTCATTATTGCATCTATTTCTCTTGGGTTCGGTACTATTCCTGTATTTGTAATAAAATGTCCCGAAAATTCAGCTCTTCTTTTCGGAAATTCACTTTTATCTGATTGTACTTTCAGGTTAAACTCTTGGAATTTCTCAAACACTTTTATGATATTGATTGTATGTTCATCTAAAGTTGAAGAAAAAATAATCACATCATGAATATTCACTAAACATGTTTTGTTAATTTGATTTGTCAGTACTTCATTTATCATTCTTTGGAATATTGACGGTTCGTTCTTGAGCCCATCAGGCATACTCAAAAATTCAAAATGTCCCGCATCTGTTGAGGAAGCAGTTTTATTAATAATATTCTCATGCATTCTTAATTGATGAAACCCGCTTGTAAGATCCAGACATGTGGAATATTGTACTCTTCCGAATTTATGCAGTATCATTATCATCCTCTATTTTGGGAATTGGAAATCTATCTTGTAGGGTCTTGTTATTGAGTTTCCTATAGTCTGTTATGATACGCCCTACGGAGTCTGTTTTCATGAATGCGATATCATGTGCATATGTGAGGTGACTTGAGTCTTTTCCCATTCATTTACTTCATCTCTCTTGTCGAAACGTGTATGGAAGATATGTTAGATTCTCATAGGATGGACGATGATAAACTACAGGAACAAGTTTAATTTCATGAAATATTTGGATAAGTTGGTTTCGTGAAAATAAAACAATTATCCACTTATGGTTATAATTTTATTTGAGTATCGAATGTTGATCGCACATGATGAGGATCAATACTGTATCAATCATGTCATATCAGGTAACACACGGATATCGGTATTGTATTCAACCCGATCGTGAGCCGTATACGAAAATATATTCACAAGACTGATATATTCGAGACTGCGACATGAACTCGGTATCCTAGAAAATTAATATGTATCTTGCGATTCCAATGTACCTGCAGGCACAGGTAGAGGCAAATTGGTATACGGCATACAAAGTAATTACTTTTTTGATGTTAAGTTCCATCGATATTTCAAGCTACATAGTTCAAAATGGAAAAAATCCAAGCATAGAAAATCTGGCACAGAAAATCTGGAACTGGATAGAGAGAGTGTTGATTAGGTGAAAATGATCCTTGTTGAATAAAAAGCATCTTCGGGATTTGGACGATGGTTCTTATGAAATTGAAATAACTTTGGAACAAGTCGACGCATCTAATTTTTTTGGTATACTCCATTCTGTCATCGGAAAATGAAAAGACTAAATCATTGAATGGAAAAAAATACCAATTTTGACATATAAAATATTCTGGAAATGACTGTAATTAGCGAAAATATTATTCGATTTTTTTTTGTGTTCCTAAAGAAAAGTGTTGATGTAGTTAAGAATATAAAAGGAGCTATTCGTGATTATTTTATGAAACTAAAATTATATTATTATCATAGGCGAATGATTATGATTTACATTTGTTGGATGGCAAAAGTCAAACAATATTGTTTTTTCATCAATTCTCCAGAAAACAGTTTTTTTTATCAACACAATTCTTCGATCTTCCATACAAGAAATCTCACTGGAAATAATACTTCATCGAATTGATTCGTAATCTCGAATAAACAAGTTCGAGAGCAACTGAAAATTTTATAAAGAATATCGCACTGTCTGTTTTATATATGCTTCATTTTCCTTTGTGCACTCCTGCTGTTCAAACTGGTTTCAACTCGATGAGGTTCATCTCTATTTTTGCCAATATATGTTTTGATAATCATTCATCATCAAGATTATATATTGATTCCAACCGAATTGAATTTCAATCGAATAAATGTATCAATATAATCGATGCAAGTTTATTCCCTAATTCCATAATTAGGGAAAAACTTCAATCTGAAAACACTTGTTGTGGATTGAAATATCAACAAAAATATCGTTATCATTGTACTGAACTACACAACCAGGATGGGCTTGGAATGAAAACGATTCCATCTCAAGAAAATCCGATCCTGAAGTTGCTCTCAATCAAGCTAATGAATCATGTGAATCATTTTGATTGGAAACAAAAACTGACTCTTTATTTTTCTATAAACTTTGAACTGTCCAATCAGATTTGGAAAAGGATCCAAACCTCTCTGAATGCTTCCAGATATTTCTATTTGATCTGAATAGAACCAAAAGAAAGGAGTATAATTATCACACAAAGATATAGACAATACTCATGTGGGCTTCAATCTCAATATCACTTTGAAAAATATTAAAATACAATGAGTATTTTCGAAGTAAATAAAATCGAATATGATTTTGTGTTTATCCCTATCGTGAGTTTTCACTAGTCACAACCCAATCAGAGGACACCCGCACAAAATGAGGTAGAATGCGAGGCACTAAACCGCAAAAGACAAGAAATATTCGGACAGGCAACGCTGACCCCCGCAGAATACAACAGCCAAACGGTGAAAAACCTGTAGAGACTACTACAAGGGACTAGAATAAGGGAGTGGGTGCTGTAAAATAAAACCGGAAGGCACAAAAAGCCCAAGAGGCTGAGGTGCAGCTGGCGACGAGACCAGCATCAGAGGGAAAACATCCCTATCGTGAGCCGTATATAAAAATATATTAAAACAAAAATTAATTGATTACGTTGAGCGAAAATGATGGCAGAGGGGTGCGCGGCGCCGGCTCGATCCTTCGCCGGACATTAG
Source organism: Gonioctena quinquepunctata (assembly GCA_018342105.1). Classification (NCBI taxonomy): domain Eukaryota; kingdom Metazoa; phylum Arthropoda; class Insecta; order Coleoptera; family Chrysomelidae; genus Gonioctena; species Gonioctena quinquepunctata. Next base: position 119,903 of record JAFIRS010001649.1, read on the forward strand.
AATACTTTATTTAACTATGTTATATACACTGTAGTTAACAAAACTGAAAGGAATAGAATATGTAAAGAAACACAAACAACACAAATCCCTGTCACATTTCAAATCGAAGTTCAAAATTCAAAATACAAAAATTTCATATTCAATTTTTTTTTATTTGAAAATTCAAAATCTAAAATGTAAAATTTAAAATCTAAAATTCAAAATTTAAAATTCGGTGAGTCTGTTCCCATCAACAAAAGAAGTTTCTGAAATGTTCTCAGCATATTCACTGATAGCGTAGGAACAGTTATTTAAGAAGTATATTCTCATAATTTGTTGGAATTTGGTAAGATCTGATATTTCAAGATGATGAGGGAGCACATTGTATAGCTTATAATCCATAGAATTTTTCTGTGATAAAGAGAGCCTATGTCGAGAAATTATGATAAAAATATCATTTTTAGTGTTATAATTGTGAATATCACTCTGAACAATGAGGCTACCTGCTCTCTTATGAATTTCAATCAGAACTTCGTAAATGTATAAGGACGGAAGAGTCATAATTTTTAATCTCAAAAATAATGGTCGGCAAGATTCTCTCAGGCCTACATTAGCCAAAATTGTAATTGCTTTTTTTGCAGAGTAAAGATGGTACTTGCTGCAGATGAATTACCCTTAAGTATAGCATAGCTCATATTAGACTCGAACAGGATAAAAATATATTGTTCTTTGAGCATCACTATTGGAAATATACTTGATCTGTCGTAAGAGAAACAATACACTAGATAGCTTGTGCTTTAGTTGCTCCGTGTGAGCATTCCAGTTTAACCTGTGATCTAGTGTGATACCAAGTAACTTAACCCTCTCTTCGTGTTGTCTGTTTTGATGTGTAGTAATGGTTGATCTCTGAGATTTCTCGTATTTCAGTTTGAGATTATGTGCTATAAACCATGTTTCTGCTTTTTTTTCAATGTCTCTGGATTGATCTAACAATAAATCGTAGTCCGGGTATGAGAAGATGGATGATGTGTCATCAGCAAAAAGAACACATCTGTACGGTGACATAAAATTGGCCGGGCGTTCAATATCAGCGAGACAGCTACTCGAACGGGTACACATATGAGGGCATTTTTGGAAAGTTATTGTTTATCGCTGGAGATTTCACATTGCATTTTTTTCAATTTTTTTTATCATTTTTATGAAGAGATTTGATGATCTTCGTTGATTGTTCGGTTGGCGCCGACTCAAAATTAAATACTTACATTAGGTTAGGAGCTTAGTTATTGAGACTGAAAAGGTTGATCTAATTTTTTCCTTTTCGGTTTCTTTTTTCGTCGGTTTAATTTTTTGTTGAAAAGTTTTTATTTTTCAAGTTTTTGTGGCTAAAATCTACTGATTGGTACCTACTCAATTCGGAATACTTTTTGAATATCCACTTACCCACCTCACTTTAACCATCAACTTTAACTAGCTGGTACCAGCGACATCGTTTACGTTGAATTTTGTATTTTCGTGACGACTATTACAAATTCACTCACCCCTTCAGGGACGGAATTTACAAAAATACCGAAACACATATTCCTTTTTTATGTAACAAAGACTTCAACAACACATTTTCATGACCATAAGTCAGGAACTAAAGGAACCCCTATACAATATTTTTAGGGGTTGAATTCCTGAAAAGACCAAAATTCCTAGTTCTTCTATTTTCAACAAAGACTTCAAATACTAATTCTTATGACCCCAACTTGAAAACTAACGGAATTCCTATACAAACTTCCAATCCCAATTTAACCTCCATTTCACCCCTTCAGGGGTTGAATTTCCTAAAACACCGAAACAAGTATTTTTTATTCGTAACAGAGACCACCAAACACAACTTTCATGATCCTAACTTCGAAACTATCTTTACAGACTTTCAACTCCATTCTACCCCATTATTTGTAAAGAAGAGCCCAAATACCAATTTCCATGACTCTAATTGCAAAACCAACTGTATTTCCACTTCCATCCCTCCTTCTCACCCACTTCTTCACCCTTAGGTCTAGCGGTTTGGTAGAGGCGTTGATCGTATATCAGTCAATCGAAGAGTCAGTCAGGACATAAAATTATATACAGTGCTCGTCTAAAGTCCGTTTTCCCCCTACTAATTTCTAAACCATCTGGTGAATGGCAACGAAATTCAGAGGTCTAAAGAAGGAGATGAAAACCTACACTTTCATGAAAAAATCACAGCTAAAAGTTTCAAAATGGTGGCTGAGCGCCATCTTCAATAATTTTTTCAAATAGAACACCCCGCATATTATTCCATTTCCGAAATCTGCTCATGATTCTCAACAGTTTTCTCTGATACACTTCACTCCTAAATTCAATTGTTTTCGAAATATCAACGTTTGAAAATTGACATTTTGGTCATATCAAATCCAACCAAAAACACTAATGTTGCTTTCAATCAAGTTTGCATTGGAAAAAATCGTTGTCGCGGTAACATCTTGTTTACTGTTAGACTGAATTGCTAACAGTCAAATAATCCGTTGAGCGACTAAATCCTTTTATGAAAAGTGTGATCATGGCTCGTAGTTTAGACGATAAATTTGAAGCAGTTTTGATATTTGGAGAAGCTGGAACAAATTATCATCTAGCAGTCCGTTTGTCCAATGATAGATTTCCCGAGAATCCCATCTCGAAGTCATATTTGCGCAAACTTTCAGATAAGCTCCAAACAACTGGTACGCTGAAAGATGCTCCGAGATCAGAAAGACCCTCTCTTTCAGAAGAAAAAGGGGTAGAAATGTTGCTGAAATGGTAATCAATCCGACTCAGTCAACGTCTGCAAATGCTGAATCCTATGGGGTGAGTTGGAAAAGGGTCCAAAGAGTCCTAAAAAAAAAATCCATCCCTATTGAATGAAAATCCTGCATGTTCTTACGGAGGATGATCCAGACCGGAGGGTTGAATTTTGTGGGTGGTTAACAAGAACAATTGAAGGAGAACGGGGCTTCCTAAAACGTGTATGTTTCGCAGACGAACGCACGTTTTTTCTGTGATAGAAAAGTCAACAAACAGAATGTACGATACTGGAGCGATACTAATCCGCATATCATTAGAGAAGGACATACCCAGTTTCCTAAAAAGGTGAATGTTTGGGCGGGAATTCTTGGCAATCGCGTTGTTGGACCGATTTTCATCAGAGGCAATCTTACAGGAGCTCTTTACAGAAATCTTTTAGAAACTGAAATTGAACTTCGGATAAAACAAATCACATTGAACAATCACGAAGAGTTTGAAAATCATGAAATCATATTTCAGCAGGATGGAGCACCTCCTCATTTCGATCGCATGGCTAGAGGGTTCCTCGATACAAACTTTCCTGGACGATGGATAGGTCGCAGGAGGAGTCCAGAATGGCCACCAAGATCTCCGGATCCTACACCTCTAGATTTTTTCCTTTGGGGGTATCTGATGTCAAAGATCTACGCCACTGAATGCCAAACAATGGAACAGTTGGAGAGTAGAATAATAGATACATGTGAAGAAATATATGAACAGACTTTCATCAACGCGAGAGAAGCTATTTATAATAGGGCACTTTATTGTCAAGATTTAGGAGGGGGCCACATTGAACACTAGATGAAATAATTATTGGGGTTGAATAAAAAAGTTATTCAAAAATAAATTATAATTTTTTAGCTAATTTGTTTTGATTGTGAATTTTCAAAACACATTCGTAGGCTTCGAGATTTTCAGGTAAGCGGTTCTGTTTATCCTTAATGAACTCTCTTTACGCCTCTTATTAGTCGAATTCATCAAGAGATTTAATCACAAATTAATGATAACGTTCAGTTAGCAAGATGTTTTACCGGAAGTGACCAAAATCCATACTTCATTTTAAACCGGAATGTCACTTTTCAAACGTTAATATTTCAAAAACAATTGAATTTAGGAGTAAAGGGTATCGGAAAACACTGTTGAGAATGATGAGCAGATTTCGAAAATGGAGTAATATACGGGGTGTTCTATTCAAAATAATTATTGAAGAACTTTTAGCTGTAATTTTTTCATGAGAAAGTAGGTTTTTATCTCCTATTCAAGTCCTCCAAATTTCGTTGCGATAAACCAGGTGGTGCAAAAATTAGTAGGGGGGGAACTGACTTCAGACGAGTACTGTATGTACATATTATCTTAAGCACTAGGTAGCTGCTGTGATCCGTCGAGAATATCCCTCGACTGTCTTCCGTCTCTAGCATCAGATTAGTTTCATCAGAATTACATATGTGTGCCATGTTTCAACAGAATCGGCTCACAGGTATGAAATCAATCAATCATCCCCCATTTTTCTACCCTTAAAGGTGTTATTCCTTTCTAATTCAAATGGGACCGACTGATAAAAACATCATCCAATTCGGATAACCCACTACAAAGTTATACGTGGTTGAATCGGTTAACAAGTAAAAATTCTGTGGGTGAATCAAAAATCATCCCCCATTTTCCTACCCTTAGTCGTGGATTTTTTTCCGAATCCAAATGTGATCAACATCAAGGTATACCCTATCCATTAAAGGAAGAATCATCAAAATCGGACTACTCTGTAAAAAGTTAGGCGTGATCATACATTAAAAAAATATAGGTACGCGTCCACGAGAGAACCTCCTCGTATTTTTTCGTCGGTTAAAGACTGTATCTTGCGATTTCAATATACATTCAGGCTCAGGTAGAGGCAGAATACAAAGTGATCACTTTCCTGAGGTTCCATTGATATTTCAAGCAAAATAGTTCGAAATGAAAATAAGCCAGGCATAGGTTTACACAGAAAATCTGGAACTGAATCCATAGCGAAACTGTACTACAACAGATTATGGAGAAGTATCCTACGGCGTTCATCGGAAAACTATTTCATCAACTGGATAGATGGTTGCTCAGGAGGAAATGATCCTTGTTGATTAAAAAACAACTTTGGTATTCGTGTGGAAATTGTCTGTATTCTTATCAAACTGAAATAAATTTGGAACAAGCCATTTTGTGGTACACTCTAATTTGCCATTGGAACATGGAATGAAATATCAAACATTTCGAAAATTACTAATAAGCGGAAAATATTTGGTAAAATTATTCCCTTTGGCTGTTCCTACAGAAATGTCTCAACGGCATTTTCTTGTCAATAGTGTAGTTGAAAATGTGAAGAAAGTAATTTTCGATTCTTTTATAAAACTAAAAGGATATAATTATAGACAATGCTGTAGATTCGTAAAATGATAAAGGACAAAAAAAAACTCAGAAACCAGTACAAATATAATGAATATGAAGATATCCACACTGTTCTGTGATCTCTCATACAAGAAATCTCACTGAAACAAAATATACTAACGAATTGATTCGAAATCTCGAATATGCTAGTTCGAGAGGAACTGAAAATTCGGTTTCGACTGGATTAGGTTCATCTCCAATTCTGCCAATGCATGTTGTGATAATCATTCATTACCAAGATGCAATGTTGATTCCAACCTAATTGAATTTCAATAGAATCAATGTCAATATAATCGATCCATGTGGAAAACTTGCCCTGAACCACTAAACTAAAATTATTCTTTCTCAAAAAAAAAAACCGATGGCGCGGCCAGTCGGAAAAGTAGTTTTCATTGGAAACAAAAACATAATTTCCATTCAAATATTCCTGAAATTAGAGACTTGGAAATTATTATTTGGGCCCTTTATTTTCGAATGAAGAGACACGTTATTCAGGGTTTCAGAAAATTGAACCCCAGAGGGGGTAATATGGGGTCACAAAAATTGGTATTTCAGGTCTTATTTAGAAATGAAGAAGTGTTTCACTGTTTTTGGAAACTTTAATCACTAATGGGGTGAAAATAGGGGGTTCCCCCATTATTTGTGAAGTAAGCGTCGTGGATATTGGGTCCTTTTTTTCGAATGAAGGAACACGTTATTCTGGATTATCGAAAATTCATCGTGGAAGGGAATAGAAGTGAAGTTGAAAATTTGTATAGGAGTTTACAAGTTAGGCACATAAAAATTGGTAATTGAGGTCTTTATTACAACTGAAGGAATACTTGTTTCAGTGTTTTTGAAAAGTCACTCCATGAAGTGGTGAAATGGGGGGCGGAAGTTTGAAAGGTGATTTCGTTGGTTCAGAGGTTTGTTTGGAGAAACATGTATTTCAGGGTTTTCGAAAATTCAACCCTAAAGGATATATAAAAAGTATGACCTTTTCGGAATCCACGCGGGCAAAGCCGCTGGCATATATATATATATATATATATATATATATATATATATATATATATATATATATATATATATATATATATATATATATATATATATATATATATTGTTATGATATTGAATTTGTGGGTGAAAATTTGCATAAACACCTGCTAAGAGATTCTATTTTTCTGAATGTTCCAATCTTTGTTACTGCAGCCATTTCTAATTAACTCAGACTATTCAAGAGTGTGGCAGATGAATTTTATTTTGATTTTCGTTATGTTTCGAATAATTCATCCAATATTCATTTAACTTAATTGAGTAGAGGAATCATAATTAAATTATTTATCAATAAAAAACACCCTGTGTGGGAATTCAAAGATGAAATGAAAATGAAATTATTTATAGTAAAAAACAATGGTTGGAAAAAATGAAGTGAAATATGACAGATGTCAAAGATTTTGTTTCAAATCAATTAAGTTTGGAGAAAAATCAGAGTATAATTAAGGAAAAGTTGTGAAAAAAAAGGATAGTTTGAAATAGGACAGTTTCCATGAGATGGATATTGGAAAAAATTAAAAGGGAAAATGCAAAAAAAAATTTAGGGAAAAATGTTTTGAAATTTTGATATCATATAATATTGAGAAAAACTGATAAATTATTCATATAATTAATATAACCACATCGAGACAAAGCCCAATCAAAACTCAGGTAAAAAAAAAGTGGAGTCATCTGATAAGAGACATACCTAATGAAAGTGAGATTGAAAATCTTGAATCCACCGATGCAGTTGCTCCTGCCAACATTGTAACCAGCACCACACATCAACCAGAGTTAAATCCACCAGGACATTCGAAGTGAGTGAAAATATTCGATTACAAGATCACAAATATTTCCCTGAAAGTATTCAAAGTATTCAAGAACTGAGTGAAATTTCCATCCGGACTATCAATAATCATCTCAAGTCCTACCAAAGTGGTAAGAATTCTAATTTAAATATTTATCAAGAAACAGACTTTCAATGATTCATAATGTAGTTTAATTTAATGATTTTGAATTGCTTGTAAAATAGTATAAGGTAGTTTTCTCCTAGTAGTAGGAAGAAAATAATTGAAATTTGAATACTGAGATGAAATATGAAATCCAAACATTTTTTTTTGAGTGAATTCTATCGAATAAAACTACATAATTGTCATTCCTGGGTCTATTGTATTTATTTATCAATACATCAAGCAAAGGAGAAAGCTCAGCTGCAACCCTCTTGAGATCAAGACAATCATCCCTGCAAAGGCGTCACTGACTGAGTGAGCAAAGGTGAAGTGAGAAGGTCAGAACTGAAAGAAAGAGATAGTATTTTCATAGCCGGGCATATTTTAGATACAATAACCAATATTAATATCGCAATTCCTATAATATTACAAAATCTAAAAATCTTAACTTTATATATATATATATATATATATATATGACCTAATCTAACCTTCACACCTTCCTATATATATATATATATATATATATATATATATATACAGACGTTGTCCTGTCCAAATTCCTATGTTCCGTAAAATATTTTTCCCGAAAACTCTCGTCCGCGTAAAATTTCTTTTTTTCTATGTTTTCCTTTATGTTGTTTCATCTAGATTATGCTTTTGACTCCTTCCGCTTCCTGTTGTCCCGTTATCTCGTTTTCCCGTTATCTCGTTTTTCCGTTATCCCGTTATCCCATTTTCCTGTAACCATTTTTTTCCTTTATCCCGGTATCCCCTTTTTCCGTTATCTCCTTATCCTGTCATCCCGTTATCCCGTTTTTTCGTTATCACGTTATTCCCGTTATCCCTTTATCCCATTTCCCGTTATCCCATTATCCCTTCCCGTTCTCCTGTTATCCCATTTTTTCGTTATCCCGTTTTCCCGTTATCCCGTTATTACGTTTTCCTGTTATCTTTTTTTTATTTATTCCGTTTTCCCGTTATTTCCTTATCCTGCCATCTTGTAATCCCGTTTTCCCGTCTTTTCCTTATCTCGTTATCCCGTTTTCTCCTTATCCCCTCATCATTTCATCCTGTTATCCCGTTTCACCGTTTTTTCGTCATCCCGTTATTCCCGTTATCCCGTTTTCCTGTTATCCCGTTTTTTCTATAAAATGGAAAAAAATAAAAAATAGGGGTTGATCGTGGAAGAGTGAAAATTAAGAGTAATATGAATTTTTCTATTCTAAGTCATGACAAAATAAAAATCTTGCCAAAAAAATTGGGGTTGATCGTAAAAAGGTGAAAATTCAGGGTTGTATGTATTTTTGCATGCTGTATCATAAAAAAAAAAATAACTTTTTTTTTACAAAAAAAAAAAACAAGGGGTGGACCACCCTTAACATTGAGGGGGATGATTTGTAAATCTAAATCATCCAGGCCGCCACCCAAACGCATACAAAAAAATTCATTCAAATCGGTCCAGCCGTTTATGATACCGACTGCAGCGCCATCTGCCGGGCTGATTTGTGAATCAAAACCATCCAGGGCGCCACCCAAACGCATACAAAAAAATTCATTCCAACCGGTCAAGCCGTTTAGGAGGAGTTCAGGGCCACACACGTACAGTAGAATTATATATATATATATATATATATATATATATATATATATATATAGATATATGTATATCTGGTTCAAATGATGTTGTTTTCGTTTTTTTTTCGAAGCGTTTGAGAATCCTTATGAAAGAAATAAAATGTATTATAATTTTTAGACCTCTCTACCATTCAACCCTTTTTGATGAACCCACAGAACGAGGTTTGAATTACCAAAGAAGTTTTACTTACTTCTGTCATGTGTACTGCTTTGTAAACCGTGCATGCGAGAATCTTGCATGGCAACACTACAACACATGGCAACACTACAATGATCGCGAAATTATTTTTAAAACAATATTCAATTGCGAATGTTTTCCCTTTACAATAGTGTTTATGTCGTTAGTTTCTAACAAGTAACTGTGATAATTATGATAAGTGCCTCAAAGCAAAATATAAAGTCGACTAATTCTGACTTTATCACCGGTTTGGATATAACAAGATCAGTTGTTTTCTTCTCTTTAAAATTGAATATATATCCCAAGCAGCCTGCGATTTATACTTCTACCACTCGATCAGTTCAGCATTCATTCTACATTATTCATATGTCGAGTTGAATGTTCATTGCATTCGGAAATTGCCAAAGTTTTCCGCTGAGTAGGTCACCTGAAAGTAGACTAGTGGCGCTATCCAAAATTTTACACACAAACAAAACATTTTTTCATTTTGTTTTTAAGATTTTTAACCACTAATTCGTTATAAAATAGCATAATACACTTGTCATCCACGGAAGGTTAGATATATATATATATATATATATATATATATATATATATATATATATATATATATATATATATATATATATATAGAAAGGTAGTATCTTGACTGGATTAATTGGCACAAAAAGGTGCTCACACTGAACCATGTGTGATTGTTCAACAAGCAAAATTTTTTAAACTAAGTAAAATATGTAAAACCTGAGCTCATGAACAAATTTGGGCTTCAAATAGTTCAGTTTTTTATAATCAATAGTGTGTGTGTGTTGTTTTTGATTTTTCCCCAATGTTTTTCAATGTATCTAACATTCCAGTGCCAAAAAAACAACTCCTTTGGTTTTTTTCTCCTATGATGTTCAAGGACATGCATCAGCAATTTTTTTTATACAAACCTCACATTAATGTCTTGAAAAAGAAAATAAAATTTTCGAAAGCTCGACAAGTTAAACAAGAGTTTTACTTTATCAGGCCAATATATTATTATATGACTGCAACCCCAAGGATTATCTTCATTTACTGAAAATTCCCGAATTCACCTTTTTGTGTATATATATATATATATATATATATATATATATATATATATATATATATATATAGAGAGAGAGAGAGAGAGCGAGAGAGAGGGATAATTCATCTAGTTAGAAATTGTTCAAGTCACGAATGATGGAATTAGATAATATAAATTCATGTAAAAATGATGTTCTTTCCAGCGAATTCACTATAACAATCTGTCGTTGAATTCGATGAATCAATAGAGGGTGTTTTCTTCGATAACAATATACACAAGTCATGTGAATAAAATATTACATGGTACAGAACCCTTGACGGCGAATCAGACTGGCCCCCTTCCCCTTTTTTAATTTTTTCATAAAATTTCGTGAATTCATGGTAATCAAATTCAGAATATATTTCCATCATACTCAATGAAATTATCGATATGATCGACCATTCAACTGTGAATAATTCCACATCACATATCGAATGGGTAAATGCTCCTGGAAATATAATTCTATTTTATTCCAAGTTGGGAAACTTCGAGGACAGCTATATATTTTCCCGGCAACAAGCAGTCCTTCTACGTGTTGGCACTTTAACGTCTCTTTTTATTCATAATCGTCCGGAAACGAATGTAGCGACCATCTGGTGCATAATATTCATTTTATCGAGGTTGTTTCCACTTTATTTAAGCTATTTCGCGAAAGAATCGCTCATATCGCGCATTCTATTCCAGTTTACCAGTTTGTTGTTTCGATATTACATTCACTCCTGATAACGAATTGAGAAAACGAATTACGATAATCATTCATAATGCTTCAATGTAATAATGATGTTTTTTTCTAAACACTTCTCAAAACTTCAACTTTAGAAACTGAAAAGAATTCGCACATTGCATTTTCAGCGGTCGTCTCAAAGTAGTCGAAACAGTGAGCTAAAATTAGTTCATTCAAGAAAATCATATTGATGTGCGCCAAAAGAAGAATTAATACAGTGGAAGTCACACACAAATACATAACTTTCAAAAATATACGGAATAGGTAAAAAATATATGGAAATGAAGGAAGAAGATAATCTCATTCTAAGGAAAGAGGATCTGGGTTGTGTTACAATGTGTCATCGAAATATCCAGCGCCTTGAAATTATACAGATAGTTATATCTCATTAACATCAGCATTGACAGGGCAACCTGAAGATGAGTGTGATGAAGCCAGAACATTTCAGTTTATCAGAATGATAGAAGTAGGCTTGATATGTTCAGTTTTTCTGTTATTTTATTTTATATATACTTCCGTGACCAATAAAAATTTGCGTGGGAGTTATCAGTCCACATGTATACTTACATATATGTCACATAGTTCCTTGAAATATATCAACACAGATGTACACCATTTCTTGGTATGAGTCTATAGTACGTATTGCATGAGTTAGTTGTGTTCCCAAGTGATCGCATTTTTTTTTAATTTATTGCTAAAGGAAAGTCATCTGCATAGATAATTGAGTCTATATGGATTATCAAGTCATTGATAAAAATTATGAACAGCAGAAGACCTTGCGGGACCCCAACGGAAGTCTGCTGGACTTCTGATGAATATAGCAAAATGTTTTTATACAATTGCCGTCTTTTCAAAAGGTGAGATTCAAGTCAGTAGAAAGGTTTGCCACATCGTCCTAATTTATCCAGAAGGCGCTGGTTTATAGTTTCGAATGTTCTACTGAAGTTATGAAACATAGCTGCGCATACTTCCCTCTCGTCGAGAGATTCTAGAATGGGTATGTGTATTTTACTGTTAGCGACTTGTATGGAGCGTTCCTTTCAAAAACCGGTTTTGGCGATTCTGAGGATTTGTTGCTATATTTTGCGTAGAGAGAGTTGTGCGAAATAATTTATATTTGTAGACCTTCATCAGAATATTTTTATTGATTTTTGAATAACTTCAACAGACTATCACGCCTAGTATACAGTTATTATGATACTGTAACGTAAATAAACTTAACTTGGTTTTACTAATGTATTTCACACTTAATCTACAACTTAATTTATATCACTACGCCACTGTATAGCTCGATCGTATGGGCTCGTTCAGACTGTCCGTGCCATCTTGAGGGCTACCTATTTATCTCCGTCACAGAATTCCCGATCTTTCGAATTCCGGCAGTTGGCGACCAGCATGTTCCAATCGTTTCCAATATCGACCGTTGCTCTCCACGGCAGAGCGACTGGACTGTTCTCGAACATCTCCGGGGCTGACCTCATCGCTATCGACGGCAACGCGCGAGGCGACAGGTCCGGCCTAGGTTCGTTACATTGCCCCCTTCTTAAAGACATTTCGTCCCGAAATTTCATCCTTGGAGTGTGACGATATCTGCATGACTCCCCATATCTGCACCGTGAAGTTCGATGGAAGTAACACTCCACGGTCTTCATGATCGGTCGTGGAAGAGGGTTACAGCAAACCAAAATCTTGACGCCGCTGGATCTGAATATCGCCTCCAGCATATTTCTTATGACTCTCCAGTCCAACCCATCAATACCACAGGACAATTTTGGAATTGCTAGATCCACCAGATTCTGGTCCACCATAGTATCTCTTAGTTTGGTGAGACTCTTCCAGACATCTTCATAGGACGGTTTATCTTGGGAATGCCTCTTGGTAACTAGGTAGTAGATGTTTCTCTGGCCTTTCTTCAACTGTAGCACCCCACCAACTTCTGGATTCTGCTCCCGCAGTGTTTGGAGTTGACCAAATTTCTTGAGAACACTACGGCGATGCCCTGGACATTCGAAGATCTTCTGCCACACAGTGCGCTAGTGCGTAGTCAGCAGGCACCTCGAAAAGGTCTCGTGACTCCTCTCTAGTAACCCCATGTAGAACTTTCTGCCCGTTTGAATACAAGGACATAAACTTTCGAACGTCATATCATCCTCCGGTGGCGAGGGTGCGAACTTGGTCATGGTTTCCAGCGTAAGGGGCCAACCTGTTGAAATGGACGACCCTTGGTTTCCCTCGGGTGGCTTATGGATTCGATACACAAGGTCGTTTATCCTTTTCACGATTTTATACGGGCCTTCCACGAGTTCCGCAACTTTGGTGATAGTCCACGACGACGTTTGGGGTTGTACAGCCAAACCAGGTCATCAACCTTAAATACTCCAGCGTCGGCCTTGATGTCATAGGTCTTCTTCATTTTATCGCTGGCACTCTGGATGTTCAACCGGACTCGTTCGTGGATGTCGTCCATTCTCTGCCGAAGTTTGCTGACGTAGTCCTCTCCCGCAGTGTCTTGTCCTGGCGGTATCCCAAACTTCAGGTCACAAGGCAGTCGCAGTTCTCGGCCCATTATAATACTAGCAGGAGTTTGACCGGTTGACTCGTGTACTGCGGATCGATAGGCCATCAGGAACAAATGAAGATACTGGTCCCAGTCTCTTTGATGGTCAGAGACAACCTTGGACAAGTGGCGGTTGATCGTCCTGTTCATCCGTTCCACCATTCCATCGGACTGCGTATGTAGGGCCGTGGTTCTTGTCTTGCGGATGTTCAGCAGTAGACATATTTCTTGGAAAATGTTGGATTCGAAATTTCTGCCTTGATCCGAGTGCAACTCCATTGGAATACCAAATCGACATATCCACTCTTTCACCAAGACGTCGGCGACGGTGATGGCTTCCTGGTTGGGCAGGGCATAGGCTTCCGCCCACTTACTGAAGTAGTCCATTGCCACAAGGATGTATTTATTCCCGTGGTCGGATACGGGAAACGGGCCGGCGATGTCAATGGCGATTCTCTCGAACGGGCTGCCTACGTTGTACTGACGCATCGGGGCCTTGGGTCGTATTCGAGGTCCATTGCTAGCAGCGCATACAGCGCACTTTCTGCACCAGTCCTGGACGTCAGCTTGACAATTGGTCCAGTAAAACCGTTGCCTCACTTTCTGCAGGGTCTTCGACACTCCCAGGTGTCCTCCAGCGACTCCATCATGGATTTCCCGCAGCACTTCCTCTCTTCTGTTCCTGGGAACAATTATTTGGCGTCTGTCTTCCCCACCAATATCGGCCTCCAACACACTTTTCAGGATCCCATTGTCCAGAATGAGAGAGTTCCATTGTGCCCAATAGGACTTAACAGCCGGCGAGTAACCTGCGACTTCCTGCCATGATGGTCTTCGATTGCCCTTCTTCCAGCTGACAACTAAGCCAAGGTCGGGGTCTTTCTCTTGGTCTTTCTGGATCTTGCTGTCATTCCAGTTGTCATCCATTGCCGCGGTTCTACAAAGTGTTGCTTCTTTCTCTTTTGCTCGTCGGCAATGTGAGCAATCATCTGGACATGGTCTTCGCGACAAGGCATCTGCATTCTTATGGCTAGTTCCGGCTCGATGTTCGATCTCGAAATCGAATTCTTGGAGTCTCTCGATCCAACGTGCTACTTGACCCTCAGGATTTTTGAACTGTAAGAGCCATTTGAGAGCTGCATGGTCAAATCTCAACAGGAATCTTCTTCCATACACGTACTTGTAGAAGTGCTCCACTCCCTTTACAACAGCTAACAGCTCTCGCCTGGTGACACAGTAATTGCGCTCTGGTTTGCTAAGCGTCTTGCTGAAATAACCAATGACCTTCTCCTGTCCCTCCTGGATCTGAGATAGGACAGCTCCAAGTCCCTCGTTGCTGGCGTCCGTATCCAAAATGAATTTCCCTTTGGGTAGGGGATAGCTCAGTACAGGTGCGTTGATCAAAGCTCCTTTCAGCTTCCTGAATGAGTCTTGACATTCTTCGGACCGCTGGAAGTTTGTTTGGCCCTCCGTGAGCCTGGTCAGTGGTTTAGCGATGTTGGCGAATCCCAGCACATATCGGCGATAGTATGTGCATAAACCAAGGAAACTTCGAAGTTGGTGAATGTCTTTTGGGATGGGCCAATCCTTAACAGCTCTGATCTTCTGGTCATCCACTGCTACTCCTTCCCCAGAGACAACGTGGCCGAGGTATCGTACTTCTTTTTGGAACAGATGGCATTTCTTAGGGCTCAGCTTCAATCCGGAGTTCCTCAGTCGCAATAATACTTCCTCCAAGTTTTTCACGTGGTCCTCGAACGATCTGCCGACCACAATTATGTCGTCGAGATACACTAGACACGTGTTCCATGAGAGTCCCTTCAGCACGGTCTCCATCAATCTTTCGAATGTGGCGGGAGCATTACAGAGCCCGAATGGCATAACGGTGAACTGCCACAATCCTGAGCCGATGGTAAAAGCAGTCTTTCCTCGATCTTCCTGAGCCAGTTCTACTTGCCAATATCCACTCTTCAGATCAAGGGTCGAGAAAATCGTGGAACCAGCCAACGTGTCTAGGGTGTCATCTATTCTTCGTGACATTATTAAGTTGGCGATAGTCTACACAAAAGCGTGTCGATCCATCCTTTTTCTTCACCAGTACGACTGGAGAGGACCAGGGACTGTCAGATGGTTCGATAACTCCTTCTCTTCCCATATCGCTGACTATTTTGTCAGCCTCTTCCTTCTTGGCAAGAGGAAGTCTTCTTGCTGATTGCCGGATCGTTCGGGCACCCCCAGTATCAATCTTGTGCTGGACCACATTAGTTCGACCTCCTTTTCCTTGTCCGGTATAGAAGATGTCTTGGTACTTTTTGACTAAATCTCTTAGTTTGGGCTGTTGAGCTGGTTTTATGTCTTTGGAAGAGGTGGCAACTAATTTTTCTAGTTCTGTGGGCAAGTTGTTGGGTTGGCTAATCGTACCTCGTACACTCCGGATCACTGAGGAAACTGACGAGCAGTGCCCCAATATTGTTCATTTCTTCAAGGTCACTGGAAAATAATTGACATTCATGACCCTTACCGGCACAAATTTGTCAGCACGCAACAAGGTCTTCCCTAGTGCAATCCCTCGTCCAATTTTCTCATCATGAAGTTTGGGCTCGAACATCACCACGTCTCCACTGCTCGCACTCCCGTCCAGGCGAGCCTCCAGAATGGTTTCAGCCCTCTCAGGTACGCTTACATCTTCAGCCAACAGCACACGGATCAACCCCTCACTTCTCCCATGAAGCACCAGCTCTTCTCCGTTGACACGTAGGACGCCGTCTTTGAAATCCAATTCAAACCCCCTGGAATTCATGATGTCCATTCCGATGATTGCATCGTCTTTGATGTCCGCTACAAGTGCCTGATGTTTCACTTTAGTGCTGCCCAAAATTATTTCAATCGGTAGCTCGCCATATACAGTAGCTGGCTCCGCTGTTGCTGTGCGTAGCTTCCAAGTTGTCGGTTCAATCCGTTCCGGTGTTCTGGCAAAGGAAGGCCCGAGAATTGTCCTAGTCGCACCTGTATCTAGCAGCATGGTGCAAGGCTCGTTATTGATGGGACCGTCTACGAAGACACCTTTGTTCTGTCGTTGAAGGATAGCGACATATGCGTTGTTAACCGGGGCTTGCCGGACACATGCCGACGATTGCCCCTTCTCGTCGACCTTTTTTAGTTTTCCTGCATCGGAGTCGATGAATGTTGGACATTTGCTACGCACATGTCCAATTTTGCCACAATTCCGGCATCTTATCTGTCTTTTCTCAGGCAACACTTCCTTCATCACTTTTCTTATGGCAGCTTCCAAGTTAGCAGGCTCCTGTGAGTCTTCCTCAATCGTTTGAACTTCACTTTGGCTTTTGCAGCATTGTTTTGCTGCTTCGAATTCCAAAGCGCGTGCCAGTGCGTCTACGAGATGTGTTGGACGAGCTAATATCAATGCTTGTCTGGTTTCTTGGTCACGGAGTCCATCCAAGAATGCCTGAACCGCTAATCGCTCCATTACATTTTTCGGTATGGCTGGATATGCGAGACGAACCAAGCGTGCAATGTCAGTTTCAAATTCTTGTAAGGATTCGCCCGATTTCTGACAGCGATTTTTCAGCTGGGAGTGGTATACGTGTTCCAAATGGGCCTGGCCATATCGTAATTCTAGATGTTTAATCAGCTGATCATAGTCCTCCTATTCTTGGGCGGTAAGAGTTCGTAGAATATTCGTCGCTTCTCCACGTAATGCAAGTGTTAGTGCTACAGCTCTTTCCCCTGCATTCCATCCATTTGCTTTGGCCGCTGCTTCAAACTGTCGGCGGTAATTTTCCCATGGAGTTTTTCCGTCGAATTGAGGCGGCTTCATGGAGAGCTTTCCTATTTCAGAAATGACCTTGACATCTCTTATACCCTTTTGAACTTCATCCGAATTCAAACTCAAGTCCAGCATTGCATTTTCGTTAACCATCTCTGTGGGGGGCGCACTATTAATTCGTTTTTCCAGCTTACTGATCGTTTTCTTTATTTTGCCCATTTCTGCCTCGACCCCATCTTTGATTTTATCTACCTCCGTGTTCATTTGCTCCCTAATTTTATCTATCTCTGTCTCAACGGTTCCCATTCTTTCTTCTTTAAAATTAGCCACACCACACAATTCTTTTTTTAGGCCTTCTGTGTTTTCCAGGAACTTCTCTTCCAGGCTTCTTGAATTTTCTAGAAGCTTCTCTTCCAGATTTCTAGAATTTTCTTCAAGCTTCTCTTCCAGATTTCTAGCATTTTCTTCCAGGCTTCTTGAATTTTCTAGAAGCTTCTCTTCCAGATTTCTAGAATTTTCTTGAAGCTTCTCTTCCAGATTTCTAGCATTTTCTACCAGACTTCTTGAATTTTCTAGAAGCTTCTCTTCCAGATTTCTAGAATTTTCTTCAAGCTTCCCTTCCAGATTTCTAGCATTTTCTTCCAGACTTCTTGAATTTTCTTCAAGTTTTTCTATTATCGGACTCAAATCACCTCCGGAAACTTCGAATAAAAATGTTTCGGGGTCCTCACCTCCTTGTATGAGTCCTTCTGCAAGTCTTTCCTGGAGTACTTGCTTTTTACCCGTTGTTTCCAGTTCCCTTTCCTCCAATTCCTGTTTCAATTCCGCTACCTTCAAGTCCGCAAGGCGCACTTTTCTTGAACACATTTTGTCTTTGACGAGGTATCAGTCTGTTTCACACGAAAAAGTTTATCAGTTTGTTAAAAATTCACTTCGCGAATTCTTTTCCACGGGCCACCAGTCTATTGTCTGTTTCACGCGAAGAGTGTATCAGTTTATATTCCCACGCACAATTGTCTACTTCGCGAAAACCGGGCCACTGTCTATTTTGGGCGTACAAAAAGGTCTATCAATTTATTTTTCTGACTATCCACTCCACGATCACTTGTTTATTTTCAAAATCTCACTTCAGACACCAATTGTAACGTAAATAAACTTAACTTGGTTTTACTAATTTATTTCACACTCAATCTACAACTTAATTTATGTTATTACGCCACTGTATAGCTCGATCGTATGGGCTCGTTCAGACTGTCCGTGCCATCTTGAGGGCTACCTATTTATCTCCGTCACAGAATTCCCGATCTTTCGAATTCCGGCAGTTGGCGACCAGCATGTTCCAATCGTTTCCAATATCGACCGTTGCTCTCCACGGCAGAGCGACTGGACTGTTCTCGACAATCTCCGGGGATGACCTCATCGCTGTCGACGGCAACGCGCGAGGCGACAGGACCGGCCTAGGTTCGTTACAATACTTTTATCATAGGTATGGAATTCAACTCGTCCCCAGTTTTCAAACAAGGTAATTTCAATGAGAACTATGGAAAATACGGTCTCCTTCCGAATATTTCCAGGCTCATCCAGCTGAATATTGAGAATCAATTGGTGTCTCTATTCTCTTCAATGATTTATCCGGTGCTTTTGATTGTGTTGACCATGAACTCCTTTTGGAAATGAAGCGATATCTTGCACAGAGCATCGCATAGGAGATGATGAAGTCATATTTAGAAGACCGGATCTGAAATGTAGTGATTCAGAAAAACCAGCAACTCCCAAATCTCCAATCCTCCAATTTTCAAATAATAGGAAAAATTGTTCGCTTCTGATTCAGTTTTTATATTTGGTTTTTATCCCAACCTTTTCTATTGGTGTTTAAAATTATATTTTCCACAAAACGAATTATATCGGATGTGAGGGCGGCAATTGATTCAGAAGCTCTGGAGTTCCAGTGTGGAATATGTGGAAGGAGACTCAAGAATGGAAGAGGTTTGAATATTCATACAAAAAAGATGCATCGCTCTTTTGATGGAGGCTTGGCTTCACAAATGTGTGATGAATCTTTGACTTGGAATGAAGTTTCTTTTTCTGAAAATGAATATTTCTCTGGCAGCCTAAATTCTCGTTTGTCGTTCCAAAAGTTGAGCTCCCATATTATAAGAAGAATTCCAAAATCAGCAAGAGTGAGCGCTGCTGAAGCATTGTACAGTGCAATTGACAACTGTGTTGAGTATAACTCTTTAGAAGCCTGGAAAAATCTGTTTTTTTTTTTGCATATAAGTCTTCCTATGTTCCAACATTCAATAAAAATCGTAAAGAATCTCTAACGTCGATCATAAAAAGTAATATAAGAAACAATAATATTTTGCAATATATATCTTAAGATATTCAGTCATTACCAACAACCACGAACCTTGCTTAGTGTATAATCAATAAAGTCTCTGATGGGGATCTCATATTCCCTGTTCGAATCTTGTCATCTTCTGACACTATCGCAAGTTTTGACAGTCATACTCTATCTGAATTACGTTTGGAACATCCAACTGATTCAGAAGTTGAATATGAAGGTGGTGAAAAATGTATTTCATTACAAGTCAATGGAAATGAAGTTTCAAAAGCAGTGAAATCTTTCCGTACTGGATCTTCTGGTGGACTTGATTCGGTGAGGCCATCGCACCTTCAAGATTTGCTTTCCAAAAGTTCTGGATCCATGGGCGAAAAGCTTTTGAGTTCCTTGACCTTCGTTCGGCAACTTCCTACTCACTGGAAAAGTCATACAGGATGTGATTCTCATACTTCACGGAGCCTCATTGGTTGCTCTTGGAAAATGAGATGGTGGCATTAGACCTATTGCTGTCGGCTTGATTTTTAGACGTCTTGTGGCAAAACTAGCTTGTTCGAAGATGAAAGAAACTTTGGGTAAATTATTCCGCCCTATTCAATTTGGTTTTGGAACCCCAGGAGGAAGTGAAACCGTTGCTCACGCTGCCCGTCGATTTTAAAATCAACATCCAGATCCTGCCTCTACCGTATTCCTGAAAATAGATTTTCAGAATGCTTTCAATATGATTCATGGAAATATTCTTTTAGAAAGAGTAGAAGAGAAGATTCCGAATCTATATCATTTCATAAGCCAGTGTTATGAGAAACATACCTTTTTAAATTTTGGAAATAACACCATTTTGTCAGAAAGAGGTAGGTGTCCAGCAAGGATACCCTTTGAGCCCAGCACTCTTCTGTAAATGCATTGATAATTTAACCAAATCAATCAAGGCTGATTTCAACTGTTGGTATCTTGATGACGGCTCCATAGGTGGTGAATCTGATGTAATTTTAGAACAGTTCAATAAAATAATTTCAACATCAGAAAAAATTGGTCTTAAACTGAATTTTGGAAAATGCGAACTATATTTCTTGGACGAACTGAAAGATCAGGGAAATTTTACAGCTCCTGGTATGAAAATTATGAATAATATAAACTGGACCCTCCTTGGTGCACCCATGTCAGAAGAATCTTTTGTACAATTCCTGAACCAAAAGACTAAATCTTTGAATTTGATGGCATTCCGCATGGATTTCATTTCAAAGCATATTGAGTATTTTATTCTGAAGAACTGTCTAACTATACCCAAATTGATATAAACATTTGAGATGTTGCCCGACTTGGCGCTGTCAAAATGAACTCAATCTCTTCGACTCAACACTCCGTATGATTTTGGAGCAAATATATACATATATATATACATATATATATATATATACATATATATATATATATATATACATACATATATATATATATATATATAAGGAGGTCTCGAAGGAGCGAAAAATTTTCAGAGCTATTATTTAAACATTTATGCCGTTTTTTTAGGAAAACCGAGGTCTGAAAAATAAGGACTAATTAACAAATGCCTAACTAGTTGAAAAAAAATTATTTTTTTCCAACGTGACCTTGTTTTTTCAAGGGTAAAAAACACCCATTATTTGATCAAATATCCAAATTGATATTTAATATTATCAGAAAAATATTTTATGCGGTGTATTCTCGCACGCGCGCATGCCGTAGCATCGCGCGGATCCCTATTTCCAACATTAACAGTCTAATGCCCCAGACCGCCTGTAGGCAGGCTATACCCAGTGAGTTATGGAATTACACGATAATTTTTCAAAGCGTGAACGATCATTTCCGCCTGTAGTTGGAACATTTTTTCATGTTTTGGTATGTTTCGTAGCGCACAATCTTGTTTCCTTCGACCGCTAGGCCGGTTGGTACCGAATATTGTTCGACTAACGTTGTTTTTCCAGAACGATAATCAACAGTTGATAAAAAATACTTATTTTGATTTCATCGAGTTGTTAAAATTATTGGTGAGTAGAAGAACATATTCTTCATCGAATAGTCTGACTGACCTCTTAGTTAAAATTCAAAAAATATACATTTGGATGCATTAAGTGAATCCGCCTGTAGGCGGGCTGTTTTCTGGCTGAATTCTGGCAGAGTTTAGAATATATTTCAGGATAGAAACAATGAAACACTTGTTTGTTTAGAAGGGTACTTGTAATCGGCGTCATGTACAGCTTACAACTAACTTGGTACCTAATACATTCAGCGCTACATAACAGGAGAAAATGGCAACCACAACTGTTGGTTTTATATATGAGTGTATAGATGGCGCAGGTGGTACCAAAATCTGAGCTATATTTTGAACTACTACCAACACGGCCATGAACTTTGGCAATGTTTTACATTGACATCCGCATTTTTTTCAGTTATACCTCATGTGGCGCCCTGAGACTTATTACAAACTATCTGATATGACAGATGAGGAGGTGAATGCACTGATTGACTCAATGACAACAGATTATGATACTGGTAGTGAAAATGAAGGTGATTTTGATAGCGATGATGATGTTGCCGATCCAGATTACATTTGTGAAGAAGATGAGTTAGCAATTGATCACTGTTTGAATTCGAATGGAATGATCGATGAGAGTCTAAACCTGAGCACTCATTGTAATCTAGATGACGTCGTCGATAAACATGAACCTGTAGATGCTCCATCACCATTACCATCAACTTCTGCACCGATATCATCTTGTGTCATTCACGACTCTACTTCTGGGGATAATAATGCTGTTGATGATCCTGCTCTTATTACAAATGCTGCTGAAACTGATCTGTGTGCTTATTCTACTGAATTTGATGCTCAACGGGTCAGAAAACGTGATCGACAAGATTTAACCGAATAACAAGAAAAACAATGTGGACCAACTCCAACTTCCACCCATGGTCGTACGGGTATTGACATGAATGAAATGAAAAATGACTCGGCTGAATTCAAATCGATACTGTGTGGAGAACAAAAAATCTGCAACTTCATGTGAACCAAATTGTGTGGCGTGGCACGAAAGCAATGCCAACTGAACTGAAGGGCTTGAAAACACCATATAATTGCTTTCGCTGTTTTGTAACGGAAAATTTTCTTCAGTTTCTGGCTGAACGAATTAATTTGTATGCACGTCAAAGAAACATCGAGTCTCGGTTCATCACCGATGAAGCAGAACTTCGCAAATTCATTGGAATTTTGTTCTTCATGTACGTTTATCGCTATCCAAATGTTCGTTCTTATTGGGAAAGACATTTGTTCGAAGCAGTCAGACAGGCAATGTATTGTAGACAATTCGAGGAAATGCGAAGATACTTGCATTTCAACGATAATTCTGGAGCCATTGAAAAACACGAACTTGTTCACGATAATCTGTACAAATTGCGTCCACTAGTAACACACTTCAACGAATGCTTTGGGCCAGTTCCGATGCTTCAACGTCTCTGTATCGATGAGCAAATGATGCAAGGAAAATGAGTAGTAATCCTACTCGTCAATATATGTCGAAGAAACCTCATAAATGGGGTACCAAACTATTCGCACTCTGTGATTGAACTGGCTTCTCATATCCATTTGAAATCTATTAGGGTGCAGGCGATAAAGTTATTCTAAAAAATTCGCCAGATCTTGGAGCTTCGTCGAATGTCGTCATTCGTTTGTCAAAGAAAATCATAAACAATGTCACCATATCGTTTACTTTGACAATTTCTATACATCGTTAGGTTTGCTGACGTATCTCAGGAGTCGTGGAATATGAAGCTTGGGAACAGTACGTGCGAATCGTGTCCCAAATATAAAACTGTCAAGTGGAGCTGAGCTAGCAAGGAGAAAGGTAAGCGCGGTTATTTTGAGGAATATGGAATCGACATAAGCAGCGTTTTGTGGCGCGACACCAAAACAGTTTGTTCACTATCCACCCATGTCGACATCAAACCATTTCTCTCAGCGAAAATGGACACACAGCCTCTGACAGCACGAGGGGATCAAAAAGTAAGCAATACAAGGAAGTCGACTGTCCATTTATCATAAAAGAATATAACAGATATATGGGCGGTATCAATCTCCTTGGTCGCTACCACATTCGACTGAAGGCCAGAAAGTGGACGAATCGGATCTGTTTCCATCTGTTAGATGTGGCAATGGTCAATTCATACATACTGTATAATTGCTCACACAAAGAACGAATTGATCTACCGATCTTTTGCACAACAGTGGCTGAATCACTATGCTTGGCTACTGTTATCCAAGGAAAACGTCCAGTGGGTAGACCATCTCATTCAGCATCACCTACACCGGCCCTACCAAAACCAAAAAAGGCTGACATTCCTGTGGATGATATTCGATTCGACAATATGGGACATTGGTGTGCATTTCTTGATCATTATGGCAAAAACATGCGAATCACCAGGATGCAAATCAGAAACCCAAGCATATTGCACCAAATGCAACTTGAACCTCAGCAATTCCACCAAAAAGATATGTTTTCTGAAGTTTCATCAACGTACATGATAGATTCAAACATTATTCGTTATAAGGAAGAATTGTTTATGATTCATTCACATCAATGAAATAAATGTCGAATCAACCCTGCTTTCTATTCTTTGCTCCGAATACATAGGCCCGCCTCAAGGCGGCTTACCTATTTCCACCTGGTACCTGTCACAAACTTGACATAATTGAATTTCTGAATGCATATTCATTCTAATCGAGTTCTTCCCGAACTATATCGAAATTATGACCACAAAAGAAATTTGGAGCATTAGAGGGTTGAAATATTATTATAAATAATGGAGGTAGAGTTCAGGGTTTTGAAACTTTTTTCATCGGAAATTTACTTCTCTTTAAAAATATTTTTGACGATTTTCGGTATCGCTTATAGTTTTTGAGTTATTTCCAACAAACTGAAACAACAAAAAAATATCTATCTCAGAATTGCATCGCGAATCGAATGAGCAATTGTTCATATTTTTTGGAGACTTGGAACTATCTTTCGCAGGAAACTCACTTCATGACTAGTAGACAGTCTATTTCAACCCGACCAATAATTTTTCTCCACATAATATACAGGGTGTCCCTGCACTTTCTCTTTTCCTTTTCGGGAATGTATAGATGGGGTCAAAATATTACCAGTACTTCATATAACTTTTGTTTCTAAAAGCCTTCGTTACCAAGTTACGGGCCCCCAAAGTTAAAAAATGAAAAATGTTTTTTTTTATAACTTTCAAACTGAATATTCAAAATCATCTAAATTTTGGTGATTGACTGAACAAATGAGCTTTCATGCAGGAGTACCCGATGGTCCACACCTCAAAACTTTGAAATGACAGATAATTTTTCAATAGTTTTCAACAGAATAAGGTTACGTAGATAATTTTCTGACTAAAAGTACTCGTGTGGAAAGTCGATCGGAGCAACGATTTTTTATAAAAATGCAGTTTTACTCGACGACATCAAACCCGTTCGTCCACCATTATTCGAAATGAAAAATTTTCACAGTAGAAATATTAATGCTAACGTTAATTCAACAACATTTATAACAGGAATAATACAAAATATTCTAAAATAAAGTCGTAAACAATAAGTACAGTACCTAGTTGAGAGTTTCATTCACAATGTAGATATTTTTTCAAATGAAATATCAAGTTATGTAGATTCGTGGTGTTTTTGAACTAACAAGCTACTTCACTATAGAATATCGAATTCAGTCCATATTTTGTATGTAAACGTGAAATAAGCACGTTTCGTGTTGTGTTATCTGAATCTCATGGAACTGAACATTTGGATGATGCAAATTCGTATTCACAGCTTAAATGTTGAGGAGTTTCACTGATAAGTATAATTTCATGGGAGAAAATCTTCAACCCGGAGATAAATTTAGCTGAAAAAACGCACATCGGAAGACATAACTAAGAAAAAGCAAACGAATAAACTTTTGTAGTTTTACGGCTGCACATGAATAGGTGAAAAATATCCGGTGAATAAATTTATGTTCCATTTCTTCCACAGATGCTGACAAAAACACCTTATAAAAAGAAATAAAATTAGTGTGGATGAAAAATGACAACTGGAATGCGATTTTCTTTTGTTGAGTGGTGCGTTGTCATTGTATCGTCAATATTCTAATAGGACAGTTTGAAATGTTTTGATATGGCCGAACAGTTTACATTCAACGAATATGCAGATATGCATGCATTGTATGGACGAGCATTTGGTAATGCTGCAGAAGCCCGTCCTCTCTATGCCGAGCATTTTCCCAATCGAACGTTACCGTTAAGAGAAACTTCCGAGCGTTTGGATCGCAGCTTAAGGGAGACAGGTATGTCTAATGGATAATTAATTGGAGCCTGTTGTTTCATTTCGATATTATTGTAGGTTCAGTTTTGCCAAAACGAGGTGGTGAGGGCGCTCTTAGGGCTGTGCGTACCGAAAAATATTTTGGAAGCTGTTGCTGATAATCCTTCAATGAGCATCAGAAACCTTTCAGAACAGTTCCATACATCCAAGTCCACTGTTCATGGAATAATTAGGGAACAACTGCTCCACCCATATGACATCCAGAAGGTACATGCCTGAAGATTTTCCAGCACGACTAGAATATGCCAATTGGTTCTTGGATAAGCAAAGAGAGGATATGACTTTCACTACTCGAGTTTTATTCACTGATGAAGCAAGTTTCAGTAGAGATGGAGTAATCAACTCTCATAATCTCCACATATGGGCTGAAAAAAATCCCCATGGGATATTGCAAACCAAACACCAACGGAAATTTAACGTGAATGTTCGGGCTGGTATCATAGGAAACCATCTTATAGGACCATTCGTCCTACATGACCGATTGAATGGAGAACGTTATTTGGAGTTCATTCAGAACGATTTGAATGGAATTTTGGAACGTGTTTCATTGCAAACACGAAGAGATATGTGGTTTCTGCATGATGGCGCTCCTCCTCATTTTAGTTTGATTGTGCGGGACCATCTGAACCAGATTGTAGATGGATGGATTGGAAGAGGTGAACCATATTCATGGCCACCGTGGTCTCCGGATTCAAATCCATTGGATTTATTTCTGTGGGCGCATCTGAAAAGCCTCGTTACCGCTACATCTATCCACACCAGAGATGCCTTGTTGAATAGAATGACATTACATTGTGAAGCCATGCTATTTCAAGTGCAGAGAGGGTGCGCCGACTAAGAAAATGTATTGAGAGAGACGGGGATCATATCGAGCAGTTTTTGTAGCGGATTTTGCATTTCTGTTTGCTCTTGAGGCTTGGGATTGACTATTCACACCATGAGTTTCGTAAGGTAAACGTGTTTGCATGATAAAAATTCGTTATGAACATTGTACCTATCATTTCTATTCTCATTACAAATTAATCTTTTCGAATAATGGTAGACATCTCAGGTTGAATGTCGTCGAACAAAAATGCATTTTCATCAAAAATCGTTGCTCCGATCGATTTTCCACATGAATACTTTTATTCAGGAAATTGTACAGGTAACCTTGCTTTGTCAAAACATATCGACAAATCCCAGTCACTTCAAAGTTTTGGGGTGTGAACCATCGGGGGTAGTCCGTTCCTGACTTCGTAGCAAAACAACTGACTCCTGCATGAAATCTCATCGAAGGAATTCATTTGTTTAGTCAATCACCAAAATTTAGATGATTTTGAATATTCTTTTCGAAAGTTATCAAAGAAAAACATTTTGCATTTTGTAACTCTGAGGGACCGTAACTTGGTAACGAAGACTTTTAGGAACAAAAGTTATATGAAGTACTGGTTATATTCTGATCCCATCTATACATTCCCGAAAGGTGAAGAGGGAGTCCAGGGACACCCTGTATATTAGACTTCCATCCCAGTAAACAATTCAATCCCAGTTTATGAGTTATAACTCAATTCAAATGAAAACTGAGTTATGAGTACCAAAATTTTTGTCCTAAAAAATATTTTGAAAACGGCAGGGAATAACTAATGGATCATATTACAGGAAAAAATTGGGAATTTTTTCAATGAAGAGTATGAAGTGTAACAAAACAATACCTAAGCAATTACAGAGTCTCTAGGGTGGTACCAATTATTCAAAGAACATATAACGGGTATCCCCAAAGTATGATATGTCCCCAAAATTGTCTAGGCTTTGGAAGTACATACAATCAAGATGATCATGAATGCAATACTTTTCACTTCTCGATAATTAACCTTCAACAAAACCCAATATCAACAATCAACTCTCAACTATGAACATTCAACTATCAACTGTTCACTCTCATCCATTTACCTTTCAACATTAAACTTTCAACTTCGAACATTCAACAATTGAAAGTCAACTATAAATTTCAACTTCTAACATACAACTTTCAACATTCACCTTGAGTTATCCAACATTTTCCTTTCAACATTTTACTCGCAAAATTTAACTTCCCTCATTCAACGTTCGATTCTCAACTTACATCCACGGTAGAGTTCAAAGAGTATATCTTTAAATCGGCGTCGGAAAATTCGAATTCTAATTGTTATACTAATATTGGTCAACTATATTCCGCTTGATAGAGCTTTTTCAGATCTTTCATGGAGAGTATTTCTCGCGAATTAACAAAATATCACTTTCTTTGACACACATAGCTTATCAGTTTGAATATCCTCCTGAGCCCTGATGTCCAATATGTTGGACATCGAGATTTTATGGTTATTCTAAGTAGCGAAACCTTCGGTCCAACATATTGGAGGAACGAACGCAGGCTTTGCGCGCGAATTCGATGTGAGGTCATGTTTATTGTGGTATTGAATGTTTAGTGATAATCGCGTTCACAATGGCGGCGTTTCGTCGTGCAACAATTGACGGTGAGTACCGATTTAATGCGTATTTTTTGTTTTAAACCACTGAGAAAATAGTTTCAGAATGGGTCTGGAATATTTTCAGTTCATAACATAAGTTACCAAACTTTTTCCATAGGTTACTGTTCCGTGTCCATTCAATTGGACATCAGGACGTACTCCAACATTTTTCTCAAATAAACAAATGTAAAATTTATTTTTCTTTTCAGCAATTTCTGGAACAAAAAAATGTCTTCGCGCTGGAGAAGACGATGATAAAATTGAGCAACTTTTTGATGTCGACTGCTCCGACCTTGAAATTGATGAAACATCTGAAGATGAGGGGGATTTTGACATTCCCGAAGTTCAACAAGGTCTTGAAGAAACAGAAGACCGTGGTGAATTTTTGGATGAAGAAGATTCCGATGGCGAGCCTCTCACTGTGGTTCAAGAAAGATTACTCGCCGAACGGGTACCAAGTGGAACAAACTGAAAAACTTTATTCCCCCAAAACTCGAATTTCAAGAAGATTTTAACGATATCGAAACACGGCGTGAGTGGAAAGTTCAAGACTACTTAAAAATGTATTTGGATGATGAAATTTTTCGAGAAATTTGCGACTGTACTAACGTAAAATTTTCAGAAGCAAAAGAAAAACCAATGAATTCAACATTACCTGAAATTATGAATTTTTTTGCCATTTCCTTACTCATGTCGTGCTTGAAATACCCCCAAGTCAGAATGTACTGGGCAAAAACAACCAAAGTAATTGTTATCGCTAATGAAATGACTAGGCATATCTTTTTTTTAATTAGGACTAATTTTAAAGTTGTAAAACTGCAAAAGGAATCGTCTGACCGTTTGTACAAGATTCGCCCTCTAATAAATCGGATCCAAAAGGGATGTTTGATGTTACCGAGGTTTCCAGAGGTTGCTATCGACGAACAAATGATTCCCTTCACCGGCGTTTGCAGGATGAAACAATTTGTCAGAGGTAAGCCAAACCCCGAGGGTCTGAAAAATTTTGTCTGTGCCGCCCCTGACGGGCTAGTACTCGACTTTGAAATTTACCAAGGTAAAAATACATTTTTACATGAGGAATCGAAAAACCTAGGGATTTGCCCTTCAGCTGTCATCAGATCAGCTGAAACCTTGAAAGAAGGTTCATATATTTCCATTGACAGATATTTCACTACAATACCCCTCCCGGAACACATATTTGAGAAAAAGATCACGGTCACTGGTACGATAATGAAGTCAAGAATTCCTAGGAGTGTGCAGTTAACATCTAAAAAGACAATGGCAAGACTTGGCCGAGGTTCCTCTGTAATGTCAGTTAGAGCAGATGGGAAAATTCCGGTGGTACACTGGTTTGAATTGAAAAATGTTCTGCTCGCTTCTACGGGCTTACATGTAGAACCTCGAGACAAGTGTGAGCGCTGGTCTAAAAAAGAGTTGGAGAACATAGTAATTCCAAGACCAAACATCATAAACGAATACAACTCCCGCATGGGAGGAATTGATTCAATCGACCGAATGATCAGTTATTATCGCATCAGTACAACAAGAACTAAGAAATGGACCGTTAAATCTATTCTCCATTTGATTGACTTGGGAGTGACTAACTCGTGGATTTTATACAGAGGCGATCAAAAAACATTAGGGAACATATCTGCCGACATTTTGAAATTGCTAGATTTTAAAATTTCCTACGCTGATTCTTTATTTGAAAAAGCTAACACTCAAACTGCTGGTGAAAAAAGATCACTGTTAATGGTAACTAGAAGCAATCTCACCCTGTCTGTTTCAAGAACCTATACGTCTGCAACAAAACAGACGACTCTACATCTACCAATTGTGGCAAGTGATCTCAAAAATGCTGTTAGATGTGAAAATCCAGGTTGAAAATTAAAAACAAAATTTTATTGCGAAAAATGTAACCTATTTTTGTGTTCAACGGGCAGTAATAATTGTTTCAGAAATTTTCATTCACCTAATAATCAGTAGTGACCTCGTCCTGATGTCCAATTTATTGGACATATTTTTTTTGTACTTTTGGGTAAATCAAAATTAAAAAAAAAATTTAGTGAAGTTTTCTTACCAAAAGAAGCAAAACTTCCAAATATTGAATTCAGATTACTTTAAATGTAGTCCCGGGACTCAGGAGGATATAGTGAAAATCTGACGGTGTTGCTAGTCAGAAGGGTAGATTTCACAATTGTCTTTTTTTCATCATTGAACGTCGGCCTATTTCTGCTACCTAGGCTGATGACCGACACCGGTGAGCACACTTTCCCCAACCGGAAATTTTGCCGAATCCTCTGTTGTTTCAGTGGTTGGGATCGTTAACGAGCTCAATATCCATGAACTTGGGAACGCCATCTTAACGTTTCTTTCGAAGGACGGCATATATATCGTCATATATCGTGCTCATTGATATCACGCCAGCAACTGCGAATTTGCTCACAATTGATTTATTGATTCTGCAATAGCCATCAATCAATATTCATGTGTCAGAATAAATTAAACATATCTTCATTGGAAAAAAATCCATAATTTCATTTTTTTTAATGAACCTTAGACTCTACAATCAGAAGATTAAAATCTCCCAATATTTCTATGTAGTTCGATTCAAATCAGAAGAAAGGATTCAATCAGTTATTAAACAAAACCACACATGATAATAGACAGTACCTACTTGGGTTTCAATCTCAATTTGGTTTCAAAAAATAACTGGGGCTAGGGTTGATCAGCGACTCCGGTGAGCAGATTTCCAACTGGAAATTCTGACAAATCTTATGGTGTTCGCAAACCAAACCAACTCAACATCCATCTTGATGTAATACCTGCAGCTGTGAATATGCTACTATAATGCAGTTATATCGTCTTCAAACGCCATTCTTTCCTGACAGGTGATCACATTTAAATATTTTTGAATTAACGTCAAAACATACTCAATATCGCTCTCGTGAGCGCAAGAAGTAGGGACGCAAAAGATAGACAATTTTTATAAAAGCCAAAACCCAGTATATGCCGAACGAGCCGCCAACACCAGCGGCAACATCCCCTACGCCTCCGCTTCAGAAAGGTGAGTTAGATGTTGGGTACTCGTATAGAAAGAACAATTCACATAGTAGTTTCAAGTAGTTTATATTGGGATAAGTTTACAATTATATCAGAATAGGCAATGAATATTCTTGAATTTGACCAGCTGGACCGTGCCCTCAAATCAAGTCCAGTTCACTGATTTGTGGTAACTCCTCACTCAAACAGTTGGTACTATAGGCTGCAGGAAATTCTCATTGGGTTATCAATTGTGGTGACCAGTACCCAGAAAAGGTTAAGGTCTAATGTGAATAAGTTCAACATTATATCAGAATAAGCAATACATATTTTTGAATTTGACCATTTGGACCGTCCTCCCAAATCAATTAACTGATGAGTTTACATTTACCACGAATGGGGTGGTAACTCCTCACTCAAACTGTTGGTACTGAAAATCCTCATTAAAATGTTCATTGTGGAAATCAGTACTCAGAAAAAATTAAGGTATGATGTGGATAATTTGAACATTATATCAGAATAGGCAATAAACATTCTTGAATATGACCCTCAAATCAAGTTCAGTTTACTGATGAGTTTACATTTACCACAAATGGGACGGTAACTTCTCACTCAAACTGTTGGTACTATGGGCTGCAGAAAATCCTCATTTGGTTATCAATTGTGGGGATCAGTACTCAGAAAAAGTTAAGGTATGATGTGGATGAGTTGAAAATTATATCAGAATAGGCAATAAATATTCTTGAATTTGACCAGCCGGACCGTGCCCCCAAATCAAGTCCAGTTTACTGATGAGTTTACATTTACCACAAATAAAATAATAATAAATAATGATATAACTTTATTCAAGAAAAAGATGGGTTTACAAGGATAATATTTCGAATGAATAAAGTAGGTTGGCGATAAGTATTTTGACACTTGTTTCGCAGAAAAAATACAATCGAATCATATACATTGGAGTCATATACAATAAAATTAGTTATAGACTATTTGAATTCAATATAAAATACAAGCACTATATATTATATGTATAGAATTTGAATCATCGACACAAACAAAGTTAGATTCAATTTGGCCTAAATACAGTAGAAACTTATACATATAATCTATTTGAATGAAGTGAATACAATAATGTTATAAACTCCAAAAAACAATGTGAATGAACTACAGTATTTTCATAAAATATAATGTTATAAAAATAATATTTATTTACTATTTTAGGACACTTCATACAATATTTTAGGACATTTACTACAATTATGAATAAAATGGAATGTTAATCGGTCATTACAAGAATTTTGATATGGGTAAGAGTATACAAGATTAAATATATATAAAATGTAAAATGTAATGAAATACCAATATTTGTTGGAGCGTATTCATATTTAGCATGTACGGAAGTTAAAAATGTATACGAAATATAACGACGAGGTTTCTTTGTCAATATTGATTGAAGTAATCATTTTCAGAAATCTCGGACTTCAGAATATTTTCAGCTGTTTTTTGAATTGTAATGAGTTGGGTATAGTACGGATTGTTTTAGGTAAAGAATTGAACATTTTTGAAGCGTTGTAAGAAAAGCTAATTTTCAGCAGTGACTTTGTTATTTGCGGTTTTTTATAGTTATTTCTTTGTCTAGTGTCATAGGAGTGTGATGGTAAATTTGACGAGTGTTTTGTTGTATAGTACTTTATGTTGACATTGTAGTAATAGAGTTGTTTAAGGTCGAGTACCTCTGGGAAGAGTAAATCCCTTGGATACCTTGAGTTTTTTCTTAGAATAATTTTCAGGAATCGTCGTTGTAGAACTTCGAGGGGTCGGATGTGGGATTTTAGTGCACCTCCCCATGCTAATAAACCGTATCAAAAATGACTTTCAATGAGTGCATGATATAGTGTGAGCAGATGATGTGTAGGAAGGATTTTTTTCATGTATCTTGATCTATAAATGGGGTGATAACTTCTCACTCAAACTGTTGGTACTATAGGCTGCAGAAAATCTTCATTAAGTTATCAATTATGGAGATGAGTATTCAGAAAAAGTTAAGGTATGATATAGAATTTTGGGAGAACGAATAATTGGGGCGTTTTAATTTTTTAACTCGTTAAGTGCTGAACATTCAGTTAACTTTTTTGGTGAAATATTTCTCTTAATGTGCGAGAGGAGATTTCCTTCCAATGGGTAAACAAACATTTCCCAATGCGCAGGAGATCGAGAGAGACAATTTTTGTTAACTCTAGCCTTCGATATTACATCACTAGATTGTTATTTCTGAGATACAGTCAAGAATGAAGTTGACCAAATGAGGCTGAGGAAGAAGAAAAACTTTGTGTTGGAATTAAGCAAGCCTGTAGCCAGATCACTATTCCAAAGCTGAGAAGAGAAGCCAATAATGACGGTAAAAGACTTGAGAAATGTATTCAAATAGAAGGAGAATTAGTTGAGAGAGGTTACATCCGATAATTACACGCTTTATATTAGCTTCACTTGTATGTTTGTATGTAACCGACTCCTTTGGGCGCGATTTTGACCCACTTCCAGACGTCCGAATAATTTGAAATTTGGCAGGTGTACATAATTCTGGTGACAATGCATTTAAACAATTTGTGTGAAGAAAAAACAAGATGGCGGCTCCAATATGGCGTACGAGTTTTGTGATTATGGTCCGATTCGCTTCAAAATTGGTATGTGGGGGTTTTGGGGTCGAATATTATGATTCTTCGTGAAAATTGAAAATTCAAGATGGCGGCTTCGAAATGGCGACCGAGTTTTGTGATTATGGTCTGATTCTTCAAAATTGGTATCCTGTGGGTTTTCGTGTTCGGAAATTATGTTTTTTTCGTCAAAATTCGAAAATTCCAGATGGCGGCTCCAAAATGGTCGACGAGTTTAGTGATTATGGTCTGATTCTATTTAAAATTGGTATGTGGGGGTTTTTGGAGTCGAATATTTTGATTCTATCGTGAAAATTGAAAAATTCAAGATGACGGCTTCAAAATGGCAGCCGAGATTTGTGATTATGGTCTGATTCTATTCAAAATTGGTATGTGGGGGTTTTTGGGGTCGAAGATTACCTAATTTGATAAGATTATTCCATTTTTTAATTTGCAGAAAAATAATAAAAATAATAGTTTTTATATATAAACCACACTAAAAAGTAGGGAATGAATAATAGTTTGAAAAAACTAAGGAACACAGTTTTATAGAAAACCAGACTAAAAAAATAGAAAATTAGACAAAAATTTATTTTGTTTTGAAAAAAGCGTGGGGTGCATGGTATCAATAATTATAAAGTACATTACACACCGAGGCGATACCATGCACCCCACGCTCTTTTTAAAATAAAATATATTTTTTTCTTATTTTCTATTTTTTCAGTCTGGTTTTCTATAAAAGCGTGTTTTTTAGTTTTTTCAAACTATTATTTATTTTTATGATTGTGTAATGGGTGATCATCTAAACTTATTGTTACTCTATACTAATGTTTTTTTCACTTATTTCGATTACGAAAAGTTTATTATTCATTAAGATTTTTCAAAAAATGTATTTTTTCCTCTAATCGACACTACTGTTCCATTGTTTTTCCCACTTTTATGGCATCTTATTCAATTTGAAATAAGACTGTAATCGTGTGTGAACTCTTCGGAAAAATATTTAAAACACTTAAAATACGAATTTTCTGATGATATTTGGTATTGTGGCCCAAAATTGGATTCTGAACCACTTTTACCTGGAATATTCAACGAGAAGCGAATTATCGGAAATTTGCTCTATTTGGAAGTCTACCGTTGCCACATTTGGGGAGCTGCCGATGCGGAATTTGAAAAATCACCATTATATCTGGGTGTCTTTATTTCAAATGATACACACTGTATTCGTCACGAATAAAAACACGTTGATCCACATTTGGTAGTGAAAATCATACCGATTGATTCAAAACAGAGTCAGTTTCACGAAGCTCCAGAAGATGGCATTACATTTGTTCACGAATTATAATATAGGACACCCTGTCAGTGTACAAATAATGCCGCATTTCTTCACACCCCTTCGCCCATTCTCTACTTCATGGAGTTATGTCGAACCGAATAATCTGATATCCAGAAGGCTTTGATGGGATCGGTTGTTTTTATAGAGGGAATTTTATTCGGACCCTTGCGAGGGTTTGGATAGGGCAGCGATAAGGAGCTGAATGTTCTACGAATGTTGAGTGAATGAATCCTATTGAGTGGAAAAAAGATCGATCGGAGGAACCCATGCTGAATTCTTTCGAGTTATCAGCGAGTTGAAATTTCGTTTGTGAGGTGAATTCTGAAACTACTATAATTTGAAGGCGCAGAATAGAGGTGGTATACTATATTAATATTGTCCATCAGCATCATACCGGGTGTCAACAAATCTATTAGATCCGGTTTTGATCTTTTAAATGGATCACACATTTCAAAAAGTTTTAACGCCTCACTTCATTTTCTTAGAGTTACTTTTAATATTGCATCTAGGTGGCCATGATTGGACGTTAACTAATCTGAGGACGTCAGGTGATGACAGAAAATTACAATCGCAAGGTTCTAGTGACTAGAATGACAGATAGGAATAAGACAAGTTGGCAAAATCACATTTTCGTGTCTAAGTATTATATTTCAAATGGCGACCACTTTTTGACAAGCAATTACCGAAAAGGGGATTTTATTTGCGACTGGATTAGAAATGGGAACATAAATTAAATATTACTGAGAAAAATACAGGAAATTCATTCATTCACTCTTTTCAAGTGTGTCATGGATAATAATTCATTTACTTTCTGTGTAATACATTTTCAAAGTGCATTCCTTCTTGTACAAGACACATTTCAGCTCGTTCAATTGTTTCTCTCATCAAGTTTCGTAAAATTTGAGGCGTTATACTTCTGAATGCCCGTGGAATTCTTCCTTCTGGGATTTCAAGAGTGGCTGGGGCTGTTGCATAGTGAACCTTCACTTCAACATATCCCCAAATGAAGAAATCGGTGAGATCCGGTAAGCGAGCGTACTGTTCCATTGGTTGGAATAATTTGATTATTAAAATGCTCTATCAAGTAATCAAGAACTTCTCTGGTATTTTGAGGCTGTGCTTCATCTTGTTGGAAGTAAATTCGCCGTATAACTGCTGACTTTGAAATAATATTGGCTCAATTATTCTGTTTCCAACAGTACCAGCCCAGACATTGACGCCAAACCTCCCTTGAGAATTGACCTCTCTCATTTTATTGTTCTTATTGAACATACCATTATTTGTAAATCGTCATTCGTCGGAAAATGGAATGAAGTTGATAAAATTTGGGTTGACTCTATGATTTTGCAGCAGCCAATCACAAAACATCACTCGTCTATCGCCATCGTCAACATACAAATGTTGAAGCAACTGATATTCGAATGCTCGATATCCGTGCTTTTTCAGTATTTTTCTTGCTGATTCGTGACTAAAATGTATTTCTTGACTAATTTCTCTTGAAGAAACCGTTCTGTCAATCTCAGCCATAGCAAAAACGGTAATCCCAGTCTCTTCATTTATGATAAACCTGTGTTACGCCTCTCGCTTTCTTTTTTGCCTAAAAGGATTCTCAACATACGGAAAATACTGATGGGCTGGATGCTACCGACTGGGATATCTCTCAGCATACAACTCAGCAGCATCTCATGAAGTTCTATGACGTTCTCTAAATATTAATAACATATCCACCTTTCACTTCGAGTAAACATTATTTTGGAAAGAAATTGAACTGAAATTCAACGAAACATTAACTGTCTGCTCATGAAGCTTATGTCACTGTCATAACCTAAGTGAGTGTTTGGTTTTCCAAAGAAGACTTGATGAAAATAACTGCAACATCTTATGCATCATGGCAAAGTAAATAAATTATTATTCAGTATTTTCCTTAGTAATATGTTATTTATGTTCTCATTTTCAATCAAATCGCAAATGATTTAGTATCGACAGATTTGTTGAAAAGTCCTTTTTTCGGAAAGTGCTTGTCGAATAATGGCCGCCATTTGAAAAATTATAGTTAGATACGAAAATATAATTTTGCCAGATTGTCTTATTCCTATCCATCATACTGGTCACTAAAACTTTGCGATTGTAATTTTCTGACATCACCTGAGCTCCACAGATCAGTTTACGTTCGATCATGGCCACCTAGTTTCGAAATGTCACAGAATTGTCTCAGAAATCCAAAAATATTACAATATACAGGATGTTCCATTTAAAAATTCAAAATTGGAGCCATTTCCGCTGAAACCGGATGTGACCGGAAAGTGAAAAATATGCGAAAACTCTCCTCTTTACATACCTTTCACCTATACCAAATCTCATTTTGATTCACCTAATATTCTAGAAGTTATGACTTGTCTAATAGGTTCGTTGTCACCCGGTCTACATCAATTAATTCATCGTAACGTAGTCCATTGGTACTCGAAGTGGATATTGTAGAATAAGAAGGAGGTGGGGAAAAATCCTGGAGTATTTTCCATGAAGTTAAAATATTTTTCAAGAAACTGGATGCATTTTGGGTGCTTAGGTTCTTTGTAGTATGGGTAACCTTGAAAAATAGAATGAAAAGATCTTAAGTCAGTAGTAAGAACCCAATGGTGAGAAAAAGAAAAAAAAAGAAGGGAAAAAACACCCTCACCATTGAGTTCTCACAACTGATCTAACAACTTTTCATTCTATTTTTCTAGGTTAACCATTTTATAAAGTTGCCATGTAATATTAATGTTCTGCTGAAAATGGGTACCTAAGCACCCGAAATGCATTCAGTTTCTTGAAAAACACTTCGTTTTATTTTGTGGATAAGACTTCAAGATCCTCCACCCCCGTCAATTTAATTTATTACTGTAATGGTATGGAGGGATTGGAAAGAGCTGCGTTTTGTTCTTCTCACTTTCACGAATATGCGTGGAGTTTGTCATTACATGGAACATTTTCAATTTCTCCAATAATATGAACAGTATGACAATGAAATCAGTAGTGGAATAATTTTGCCCGGAAAATAAAGTTGAGTCACCATCTTTCATGGATTCAAATCACCTGTTATTCAACATGAACCCTATCGGTATTATATCATGGGTCAACGATCGTTGATTTCAGGTGTTTCGACTGAAATTAATCTCAGTTTTTTTCCACAATATATGGTATAATTTTAGGTTATATCCAAATCCAACAGATGTACATTCCAAAGACAGCTGTCTTCATTCTCAGTGTTGAAAAAGCTACAATAGTAATAAAGTAAATACGAGTTTAGTAAACTGAGGTGGAGCTTACCTCAAAAGATATTATTGTATTCAAAACATGGTTGGAGGGAAAAAAATATAGTTAGGCACATTCAGTGTGGTGAAAAACAGATTTCCACTTTTGGAGGGGGAAAACATTATTCGTTTCATATTCATCATGACTAATCCCACTGTTACAGTAAAGGAATGGATATAAAGTTGAATTTGAACAATTTTACTGGTTAATGAGTTTGACAAAGTGCAGAAGACAATGTCAACTAAGGGAAACATGCTTGATGAATAATGCTCGTGCCCTCTAGTGGATGTTGGAAGGCTTCAGTGTTAACAACAAACAGATTACTTAAAGTTGACTTGAAATTCAGAATGTAGGATTCTGTAATAAGTAGGTTAGAAGAAGCACTTGTCGATGTGGAAAGTTTGAATGAGGATGAGCTTCCAAATGAATTGTGAAGATTGGAAAAAAAGAAAACACGAGGAGTCAATTTGGTCTTTCACACATATCGAGGATTCAGACTTCACATCGTTAAAGATTTCCAAGATTTCTAAAATGTTAAGTTTAATGCTCCATCAAAATTTGTGTGGCCTGGCTGAATCAAACTTTTTTTCCGATCTCTACAATTCATTTGGGAGCTTATCCCCATTTACATCAACTCCATCTTTCCACATCGACAAGTACTTCTTCTCATCTACTTATTACAGAATCCTACATTCTTAATTTTAGGCAACTTTTAGCAGTCTGTTTGTTGTTTATACTCACTTTCAACCTACACTAGAAGGCCCCAGCATCATTTATCTACCATGTTTTCTTCAGTTGACATTGTGTTCTGCGCTTTGTTGAACTCATTAGCCAGTAAAATGTTTTGAATTGAACTTTATATCCATCACCTAACTGTAACAGTGGGTTTAGTCACGATCAATATAAAACGAATAATATTTTTCCCCTTCCAAGAAAGGAAATCTGTTTTTCTCCACACTGAATGTGTCTAATTATTTCTTCACTTCAACCATGTTTTGAACACAATAATACCTTTTGAGGTAAGCTTTCACCTCAATTTACTCAACCCATATTCTCTTATTGGAGCTTCATCAACACTGAAGATGAAGGCAGCTATCTTAGAAATGTACATCTGTTGGATTTGGATATAACCTCCAATTATACCATATATTGTGGAGAAATACTTCGTGATTCCAACCACCTCTTTTCCCTATTCCTAAAACTCAACTTGAAGCATAATGGACTACTTTCACACAATCATACTAATGGTTTACCCCAATAAGTTACAGACAATCCCATGTAGCACAGGTACGTTTCCAAACTATACTGAAAACGTCCAAGTAGGACCTACTCTACATACTAGGTACGTCCAAAATATGAACATTCGATGTCTTATAGATATTTTGGGGACGTCCAGATTCGGCTATGTATACATTTCCAGTACTTTCCTCCTAGGTTCTCACCTGAAATAAATGTACCCGGAATGTACGAATTTAGACGTCCTCAAAATTTCTGGGGCATCCAATTAAAATAAATGAACCCTATCTGCAATTATTTCGAAGATTCCAGGCCATCTCTAGTATTTTCTGATTGAACATCACTACAGTCATCTTGGCCAGGCTTCTACAGTTAGCTCAATATCCCAAAAGTCAAATTCACCGGTCATGAAAAGAAGTATATACAAATGATTAGTTGAACCTATCACCAACTCACCAGATATCAAAAATAGTTGCGAATATTTCCACTTATACCATGAAAATTTGCTCGATAACAATTCAACATAAGAACCCTGAATAGATGAAAATTCTCCCAAAACAGCTTTTTCAACGAAAAATTCGAAGAAATGTTCAGCTGCTTCTCTATCTTCTTCTCACAGGAAGCATTACGTATGGATTTGTATGTATTCAGTGCATCCAAGAATTGACGTTCTCTTCACACCCTTAGAAGGATCAGGACATCCTGACCTGAAATGGACGTCCCCAGGATATCAGATGCTGTATGAAATTGCCCTGATACCTTAGTCATACGAAATTATTGCCAGAGAAGTACTATGGAAATATTTGGAACTATCAGTAATACGTTATCATTGTTGTATGTCTCAAAAATCAGAAACACATACGAAATTGTTATTGTGTAAACACGTCC
Organism: Gonioctena quinquepunctata; assembly: GCA_018342105.1. Lineage (NCBI taxonomy): Eukaryota > Metazoa > Arthropoda > Insecta > Coleoptera > Chrysomelidae > Gonioctena > Gonioctena quinquepunctata. The sequence goes on from JAFIRS010001649.1 coordinate 160,741, forward strand.
TAATGAATCAACACATGACATCACAAAAATATAGTGAAAAATGGGGTAATGGGGGCATTGCACGGCCGTTCAAAGATAGATGATATGAGCTAATTGAAATGCGAGTAACAAAGGCAGCTTTGATATTTTCAGGAATATTACAAAAAAAACTGTTATGGCGTCGTCACCGCTTTTCAATCCTAAACTCGGAAAATTACAAAAAAATTATCGTGAGATATCAATTAATACCCAATTCACTTCTCTATCGAATCTGTATTCCGAAGAAGTAGTTCATGTATGATCTATCGGACCTGATAGTGTCGAGTGCTACAACGACTGAAACACCCCATGTCCTTTCCTACTCCTGGAACTGTCGCTTGAAACAACACATCAGAGTGTAGGCGGCGTCTTGGGAATTACAAGTTTGCTGCTCTTTGTCTCTGTCTCGATTGGTATTCCAGATCTCCTTCCGCTTTTGATTCCACAATTTTAAGGATGTATGTTTTGGCCTTATTCCAATTACTTCGCGATGTTACCATATATGTAACGTTGCCCGAATCGGTTTCAGAGCTTGTTCTTAAAATTATGTTATTCACTTGAAATTTTGTGATAATGAGATATAAGTGAATTAAAACTCTTCGAACACATTTCGTCCATCTACTCCTGTAGATATTTTGTCCTTCTTCTTAGAATAATCCTTCATTTCATTTGCAACCTACCCCACTGTCGCAACAATATTGATTACAATCTTATTATATAATAAATTGATTGATATCATACAAAACATTCAATATTCAATTAAAACTTTGATTTTTTTGGTGACATTGAGATGTTTTTGAAATCGGGGCCATCATTTCTTCTTTCCGATAGCTCATGACATGGTAATAATTATACGCTTTATCGAATAGTTTCATTGAAAAAAATGCATCGAGAAGTTTGTGGTCACGAATTATTTATTTTATGTCGAAATGCAAGTACTTGAAATGGCCGTCATAATGGTGATCAAGTTTTTCATCTGATAGTCTCATTACATTCGAATTCCACGCCTGGAAGTCATTGAAGACAAAAATTGCAAATCCCTATGACACACTTGCACTTACAAGAGAAACATTGACTCACTCGATATTCCGATCTACAAATGAACATATTCCAAATATAACAAGTCCTATTAATCCTTTAACGACTAGCGTGATCATCTGATCACACTCTACATGTCTTCGGATTTTTAGGTACAACTGGTAACCTTTCATAAATGATGACTCCCGCTTCACACCTTACATTCGAGGATGTTCAGTGGGCGCTATATTATCGTGCTCTGAGGATTGTGCTCCGTTAAAACAAGTTCACATAGTTTTGTATCTACGCCACTTATTGCAACCATGACGAATTCGCACCTAAGATTTGTGTAAGTATGTTTTTGTTGAAATACAATATTGTGAATAATTTTTTGCATACAAAACTCAACATGTATCTTGAGGATTATGTAGTTTTGATTCAATCATTTTGTATTTCATCATACATAGGTATATAACGTGCCTGTGATCATATGAACAGGCTAGCCGCTAACGTGGGCGGTGGGCACTAAATATGAATTATGTAGTTTTTGAGGAAAGCACTGCAAATTCACATAATATTTGACACTTATTTGAGTTTAATTTTCATATTCTAGTGGAATCAACATGGAGGTAGCATTGGCCATGATTTATGATGTGATGATGAGCACCAAGAAATATATCAGATATTTATGAAACCTCCAGAATGCTCACTAACGAAGATTTGGGAGACGAAGTCGGTGGGATCTTGAATAATTTGTCAGGTCAGGTCAAGTCGAGTGGAACCATCAGAAAAAGGATCAGAGAATTTCCTGAAAAAGTGAATTACGTTACCAAACAAAACGCAAATCACCCTAAGAAAAAATCAAAAAAGGCTTCCATTGAGACAGAATGGATAGAAGGAGATTTAGTTCCATCATCAGGTGGTTTTTTTGATGAAGAGCTATGAAATATTCAAAGGAATGAGCCCCTACGATATATTTTGCGACATATTCGATGACGACGTTTTCGGGCATCTTCGAAAGACTAAAAAATATGCATCTTCGAAAAATCGCCCAGAACTAAATATCACTAAACAAGACCTTGGAGCCTTCTTAGCCATTTGAGTCCTATCTGGATACAACGCCGTGCCTCCAAAACGCAACTACTGGGATTCACAAGGAGATCTACGCAATGAGTACGTCTATACTTCTATGAGAAGAGACATATTTCTCACTCTTTCGAGATTTGAACACTATGCAGACAATTCGTCTCCAACATTCGATGAAAAAATGTGGAAACTAAGACCACTCATGGTTATGATGCAAAATCGATTCTCACAGCTTTATAGGCCAGAACAGCATATAAGTTTTGATGAGTCAATGATCGAGTATTTCGGTAGACACGGGTGTATTCGAAATAAACCAATTAGATTTGAATACAAAGCTTGGTGATTGAACACCCCCGAAGTTATCTTATCAATTTAGACATTTACCAATGAAAAAATCCAAACGGTGTCAATGAACACAAAGAAAAATTTGTAAAATGTGCCGCTCCAATGATTCAAATGCTAAATATGTTTCCATATGGTATGAAACAGCTTTCTATGTACATCGAATTCGATTATCTTTTCACAAGTATGGGACTACTACAAGAACTACGCAGGAACTATCACGTTATTTTACGCGAGAACAGAATTCCTGCATCTTACAAAATGAGAAACAGAAAACAAATGAAAAAAGAAAATCGTGGGGAGTACACCTCACAGTTAGATCATAGAAACGGCATCATTATAGTTGAAACGGTGGACCATTCAGCTGTTTCGGCGGCATTCACAGCTTATGATGTTGAGCCAGTGACATATTGAAACCGCTACTCTCAACAACAAAAGAATGAAATCCGTGTAGTTCGTTAAGATCTTTTTGCTCAATACAAAAAATACATGGGTGGCGCTGATGGGATGGACCAAAACATATCTTATTTTTTCAAAAAATCCCATATTGAAAACATCGGTCAACAATATGGAAATTACTGTAGAAAAAACATATCTCATTTCAGAGTTTCTATTCGAGGAAAAAATACATTGTGCCTATTTGTTGAAAAGGAAACCTGATAGCTTAATCTCACAACTAGATTTAAGGAGGCGAATAGTTCAAGTTATTCTAAAGAGATACAAAAGTGATCCCCAAAGTCTTAGCCGTCCACAAGTATCCAAACTCAGTTTGGATAGTGAAGTGCCTAATGAAATTAGACTGGATGGTTCACATCACTTGGTTGAGCATTGCAACAGGCGCAAATGTTTTGGAATGAATTGCAAGAAAACCGTTCGCACCCAATGTGGAAAATGTAATGTTGGTCTTTGTGTAGAATTTTTTGAATCTTTTCATGTTGTTCAGCTTGATAAGAAAAATATAATCGTTGAACCAGAAATTCGTCCTTTATCAACTCCTAGCGTATTCATATAAACTCCAAATAGACTTAAAAAAAAGTTTATAATTTTTTTAGTCTTATTAAATTATATTTGTTTGAAAAATTCAATATGGGGCGAATTTATTGAAAAAAAATCAGGTGCTGGAGAGTTAATGAAATTGATACCGCTCACCAATATTTAGTTATGTAGCGATCATAAACTATCAGTACCTTATATTTTTTTCGTTGTTCGTTCGTTGTTGTTTCGTTTTTTGGAAAAAACATGTTATAAGAAATAAAATTCTGCGTTCGGTCGACAATGGGTCACCATGTACTCGCATTTCAAAGCACAAGTTGTCAACGTGCTTTGGTTCTAGTTCAGCTGGTGGATGGAATACTGTGCAGTAGTGATGAAGATGATAAAATTCCGAAATTATAAAATAACATAACGTTATGTGGCACGCCAATAAATTTTGAACCGTTCTTCGGTTTGAAGAGTTTGCGGGAGGTTTCAGGAGACTGGTACCATTCATCAAAGGCGTGGAAGTGATAGACCTCGAATTACTTCAGCAGGTGATGACCGCCATATCTCTGCAATTGTACTGCGGAATCACAGATTTACTGCCGTTCAAGTGCAATGGAAGCTGCTTGAATACCAGGGATCGACAGTGGAGCGAAGACTTCGTCAACAAAATCTCAAACCTTGTAGACCTGCAACAGGTTCCAAACTTACCGTAGCTCATCGGCAACGACGACTCCAGTTTGTACGGGAACACCTTGACTGGACCATCAACCAATGGAGGACCGTTCTTCCATCTGATGAGACCAAGATATGTTTTCCTGGTAATGATCGAAGGAGACGAACCTACCGAAGAGCCAAAAAGCAGTATGCGCAGTGTTGCATGGGAGAACGGATTAGATACGGAGGTAGCTCATGCATGCTATGGGGAGGCTTATCTTTCGAAGAAAAACTGATCTTGGTTTCATCGAGCGGGCGATTAGACGCAATTGAAGGAGTCTTACCGCTAACAGGTACAATATCGAGATCTTGCCCAACCATGTGGTTCCTTATGCAGGCTTTATTGGTGCAGAGTTTCGTTTCATGCAGGATAATGCCTCACCCCACATGACATAAATCGTTCGAAGGTATCTGGCAGAAATTGGCAGGCGTGTAGCCCCAAATTGAATCCTATCGAGCATTTATGGGATAAACTGGAAAGGAGAGTTCGAGCCAAGAATCCTGCTACTATCACTCTCCCTCAACTGAAGAACGCAATCCAGGAGGAATGGGACAACATTCCCCAAGAAGTTATCAGAAACCTAATCAGATCCATTAGTGATCGTTCGAATGCTGTTATAACAGCTCAAGGGCGCAATACCCGTTTAAAACAAAAACATTTGTGTTCAATTTGTAAATGTTGAATTTGATTACCTCATTTTCTGACTAACTTTCTTTTTTATTCCCTGTATTCATTCAATGGCCAAGATTTCCAGTCAAGTTTAGGTGTAATACACAGGTAAATGAATACGCATTTTGGACAGATATACTCTGTTTTTCATTTTGGAAACACATCCTACCCTGTAATGTTTAACAAGTTAATTGTTGTAATAGAATGCCCAGACTTTTCAGTGAAGAGTGGTGTGGAGTTCTTTGGACCGCCTTGCTAGTTTCAAATTTTTTATGTTTCAAGCGAAGTTTTAGAAATTGTGAATTCAAATGAACGCCAGAATTTTTATTTAAACTAGGACAAAAATTCAAATTCCCTATTCAATAATGATTGCACATCAAATAACTTTCCCTCTGTAAATAACTACAACAATAAAACAAATACCAACTTATAACAATCTATTTACAAATTAACATCATTTCCAGATCTTTAACATATATTGAGTGAGATTTATTTATATTCCAACGCAAGAAAACTAATACTGTTTTTGTTTGCTGAACCTGTCGGTGAATCGATGACGATGTACCTTGATTGTATTTCTGTGTAGCCCGTAGCTAGACTTCACGAAGTTGTCTGACTCGCGATCAGGGGGTACCTATAACTGCTGGGCGACCGATCAGGTTGACAGAAGCATCAGCTTCTGGTCCATTGAGTATGTTCTCAGCGATTTAACATGAAAAACAATATTGTTTGTGTCAGGATTTGATATACAAAAATTCTACTTCTTGAAACTTGGAATATTTTCAATGCACTCCTCAACTCATAGTTGTTTCAATCGAGAGTAATCTCATCAAGAGATTTTTACTCAAAATTAATTCAGTATACAAATCAGTAATATCCAATACTGAAATTAAAGAATTATTTTTACGATTTAATAAAAATTGGTTTTTGCTTTATATATGGAAGATATTATTTATTCTGATCTTGAGCAGCCAATACTATACTTTACAAACAATATAAAAAACAGAATTATACGAGAATGACTTCAATTTCAATGACATTCAAGAGAAAGCATATGAGAACTATGTTTGATCAGTCATTAAATGCCTCTTCAAAAAGGTTCATATCGAATCAAAGAATATTCCAAATTTCAAGGATAAAAATATATGCATAAATATATTTTTTTTATTTATTTATTTATCAACGGACAAGCCAATTATACCATTACAAAAAGATTGTACAAAGTATACATTTTACAGATGACTAAGATTATGTTAAAACTAAAAATTAAAACTATTACAATTTTTTAACTGCTTTTCTAAAGGATGGTAAAGATGAACCGAACAGCTCAAGCTTGTTGTTGTGAGTGTTTGCTGACTTCAGTATTCTGTTAAGGGATTCGTTTTTACCATAATTTGTTCTACAAAAAGGGATCTTGAAAATGTCACTATTTCTACTTCTTCTAGCATTTACAGGAAGTGAGGTAAGCTCAACAATTTCAGGATAATCAATACTGCCATTGATAATTTTATGGAGGAATACCAGATCGATTTCAAGTCTTCTATGTGTTAAAGTATTCAAATTTAGGGTTTTTTGAATTTGTGAATAATTGTATTCATCTCTATTCATTCCTAAGTTGTATATATATATATATACAGTTCGGTGATAATCAACACCAAACATGGAACCATACCAAAGATTTACTCAAATATAAAAATCATGAAAAATATAGATCATTCAACTATATCATACCTAATACAGTAAGAGATATCATACATTTGTGAAACCCTCATCAATTCCCTATAAAGCCTTTGCAGAAAAAGCCATCTGATTAGATAAAATTGACATTAATATATTCGATATACACGTGTGGCTTTCATGAGTCTAACAAAACTCCTTAGAAAAAATATATTATGAACGGCACTGCAATCTATTATCAGATTGACCTAAATAACTCTAAACGTAATTCCCTGAACAACCCACCCAGATGGCTCCAGATATCATATCCTCTGTGAAGAGACATCTGACGTTCTCGCCAAAAATATATACCAAAATGGTTTAGATTTTTTTCTTGATCAAAGTATTTCTCACCTACTTCGACTGATATCACCAAAATTCACTGATTTGAAATCAATTTCGCGGAGGAAGGAAAATGCTCTGATTATTTAATTATTTTGACATGGCATATTCTACTCTGTTAATTGATGGCTGACGAACTTCAGAATACAATATATCTTAATCGCGAAGAGATCGGAAAGGGAAGAGAATGCCACGCACCTCCCTTTAAATATCATCGTATAGTTCTTCTTCTTAAGCCGTAATGATTGTTCCATTACCCACGGTTAGATGTCGCTTAGATTTTCAATGGGGAAGTGAATGAATCTCTGAACATATCAATAAGAAATGTAACAGATATATCGTAACATCCCTGAGTTCGAACTTAAACTTTCACGGTGGATCGATTTTCTTGCTCGCAAGTGTAGACCACTAACTAGTGCTTCTTTTTTCTAGAATAGAATACAATTGAAGCCGCTCTAATGAATGAAGTAGCCATGCATATGAGGTCAGAACATCATCAATTTTCAAGCAATGGCTCTTAATGTCTTTCATTGTATTAGATTATCTACTATTGCGGTTCTGGAGTGTCCATTGTTGACACCAGTATTTGAGTTTCTATTCATTCAGCGAAAGTGTCATTGAGCCTCTAAACTTCCGTGTTCATCGGATAGACAACTCAGGATTTGAGGGCAAATCTGGGTTTCTAGTGATGCGTTGGGGAAATCGATCGTTAGTGTTGCGGCCAATAATGTTATTGCGCCGCGAAACGTTATATCGAAGCCATCTTCCATTTGATGATGATTGAGGAGACGCTATGGGGACTGGAGTAGTTCGTTACTGTTATATCATATTGGAATGGGCATGCTACTGTATAGTGTGTGAATAAGGTAGATGTTGGGGAGTTCTGGATGTTTTCGACGAACCATTCGATGATATATTGAGCTAATAGAATAGACCTTACGAATGCAGAAAATTTTGTGATTCTATTGAAAACTGGAATATGATCGTTTGTGGAGTCGAGCATTATTTATTCTGTAATGTAAATGGAGTTAGCGGCGTTCAGACAAAAATTTTCAAATTCTAGGAAAAGATATCCACGGGCGGGGATCGACCCACAACGAGAGTGTTCGAGGAAAGTTATGATTGAATCATCTTGATGATCATTTGATAGCGAATGAGTTCCCTTCCACCTCATAACTTCCCTCAAACACACTAACATTAAATTCTAGGAAGCGATATCCCGATCGCGGTTGTGTATCTACGTCCTCGGTAGCTCAATTGGAAGAGCACTTGACTGGTAATCATGAGGTCGAGGGTTCGATCCCCGCCCGAGGATATATTCTTCTAGAATTTAATTTTTTTATCTGCATGCCACCAACTGCCCTTGCATTATATATCACACCCACAAATTTCCCTTCTTAATTGTCAAATTCAGCTTGATTGTTCAATGGTCGGAGGTTCACACCTGACTCATGCTGAATATCGCAAACTGTCGACGACGCTAGGTGAAAGGTGAATTGGATCTTGATTGTCATTTGAAAGCGAATGAGTTCCCTTCCACCTCATAACTTTCTTTAAGCACACTAACATTAAATTCTAGGAAGCGATATCCTGATCGTGGTTGCGTAGTTACGTCCTCGGTAGCTCAGTTGGAAGAGCACTTGACTGGTAATCATTAGGGCGTGGTTCATTTTCCACCCAAAGATATCTTTTTCTAGCATTTGGAAATTTTTGTCTGCACGCCGCGAACTCTCTTTATATTATATATCACAGACACAAATTTCCCTTCTTAATCATTTATTCTGTTCCAAACTGACACCCAATCTGCCAAAAGCCTTTTGATTAATTTATTAATCAGGAAAAATGTAGTTTATGAAATTTATATTACTTTACACCAAGCAGTTGCTTATTTAGATTCAATTTAAAAAAATATATAATTTTCGTGGGTTCGAGAATGCTGAGGAAGAGTTTGCCGGAGAATCACAAAGAAAATTTCCACTTATCAGAGTTACGGACACTGAAGTCCCTGGGCCATCTCGAAACTGGATGAAATCTGGATCCTGGTAAACTTTTCACTGACTTTTCAAGGTTTCCAATCGCTAAAATACCGATGAACACTTTTTTATTAAACGAAATTTTTTTATAGCCAATGAGTTCCAGACTTCCTTCTTAATATCCTCTCCCATTCATTCGGAATAAAACAACTAATTTTTGAGCCTTCGAATATTGGATATTGAATTCATTAAGCGCGTTTCAATGAATTATTCGGTGGCTTTTGTGTTTCTGAATTAGCTTGGCCATGGATATATTGAGTATCTACTCTCCGATTTGTCATCGAAATATTCTTTGATTGATATCGTTTTATGACACGATGCTCCATCGAACTGAAACCATTGCTGTTTTTTTTTCATGCTGTGAGAAGTGATCAATAATTGGCTTTATATCAAACATCAATGAATGGAAGGACATTTCATTGTTCTCGTTGTCACGGAAACAGAATCGACCAATTAATTTATTCTTATGGAAAATACCACACCCGACGTTTGTTCCAAAGGAATATTGATCCTTGCATTGTATTTTGGGTTTTTGTCGGCTCACCACTGGCAATTTTTCAAAATCAATACTTCATTTGAAGTTGAACTTGCCTCATCAGAAAGCAACACATACTTTGCAAACTGTCTATATTCTTCAATATCTCCTTGTACCAACGCGCTGAATTCAATTGTCCGTTCGTTATCTCCTCCATTCAACGTATGTACTTATTTTGAGGGTATGTTCTTGCGACGAGCAACACAAAACCACTTTTTCATCTTCAACACGCAACAAAATAATTTTCGCGCTGTTTTTCTTGTTGAATCATCACAACCAGGTACATTATACCAACAATGATTAGTTTTTGGACTTGACATTTTGAGAATTACAGTATGGATATTGATAACGACGCGAACAATAACTTCACAATATTAGGAGCAGCAACACGTGCTTGATGCCCACTGTAGAAGGGAGGATCAACGGGCCTAACAGTATTGTGACGTCAAGCTCTCTCTCCGAGGTCGTTGATTCTCAAAAATTGCTTTAGAAACGTAGGAAAAAACTTATAATGGAGTCGTAGGCCTAGATTCCAAATATTCAATGAAAAAAGCATGTCCCAACCCAATTATGTGTTTGTTTAAGGCTGTATTTGATGTTTCCATGAATTTGTGGCCGTTAAGTCGGTTGTTCGATAGTTGTGATGTCATACCTATATATTCTTCGTTACAGTCATTACATGTTATGCTGTAGATGAGGTTTGAATTCTTCATTATTGATATTTGACTTTTAAGGGGGCTGATATAATTATATGCTTTGAAACTTCGACATTTTGTTTATTCGGTATATGTTTGATAGATTCTGATAGATTCTGAACATTGTGTTGTATATCGTTTTGTGTTATGTCTTGAGCCAAAACCAGATGAGCCGACCACACCCTTTGCCAATCTCTGGATGATACTGTGCTTCTATCCAGTTATATATTTTAACTATTTCGGATTTGATAATATCAAATTCTCGGCCTTCAATATATTTCCATTTTTTTTATTTGACATGTCAGCATCATATATTCATTTTGTAATATGGTCGATTTTGGGGGGTTCTGAGTAATAAGAGGAATCGGATTCCCATTTTTATAAACCGCCTTTTTTTACATTTCTTATATGTTACATGATTCACTTTCAAATACCACTTGCTCTGTTACAATTTTGGTATTTTTCTCCTATGTTTATATTAAAGCTTCCCTTCTAAAAGCATTCCATTATTATTTTTATTCCATTTTCCATTTCTTTCTCAGTGAATTTTATGCTGTAATATTTCCTGGAGAATTTCGTGATATTTTTTACACAGAAGTTTTTTTCAGCTTCTCATGCTTTTTGATTTGAGTTTCATGTTCTTCTGGTCTTTCAGTTTTCTTGTTTTTTGTCTCTTCCTCAAATCTGTTTCGAGTATCATAGATTTATTCTATTTTCTTCTTATATTTGTAAAATATCGATAGATTTTTCAGTCCTTAAGTATTGGAGATTGTCTCTGTGTTGTCTTCTGTTTTGTTAATGGAAATTCCAATAGTTGCAGTTTTCACAGCATTTTCAACCTTTTGGGGAAGGTCAGGAGATCCATACTATTGGATTTTTCAAATCTGCTCGTCGACTCCTCCCCTTCCTTAGATTCTTTTGAATTTTGTGTATTTTGTTGTTAACACAATGTTTTTTTATGGTTTTTTTTCTCCTAGGCACTAATTCTAGGAAGTCCTCATGATTTGGTTCCAGATAGAATCTTTTGAAACGAATATCCGATTCACCAGATCAGTTCGCCACAACCTACATTTCTGCGAATGCTCTTTAGAATTATTAATCGCCCCACTTGAGACCCGTGGATCAGTCGGCAGGATAAAATATAAATTTGAATTTTGAATATCAAATCATTGTATGTAGTTAGCTCAAAATCCCATATAATGCAACGAAATAGTTTCCAAGAGAGGACAAACTACGGATTGAAAAATAATAAGGCATTTTAAAAGTTGTCTCGGACTTCTCATAAGATCTCTTGTCCGCGCCCTAAGATATGCCAAGTCAAAGGTTGCTCTGAATGATATTTGCATTAATCATAAATATTGTACAACATGTAATTATCTACAAATTCTGTCCCAAGCAATTTCCGAAACGTTCAACCGTTTTTGAAATGGAGGGCGAAAGAGTGAGGAAGGAGCACTCAGTCACACATGTCATATCAGCTTCCAACATTATTTCTTCCATTCCAATCACATGTTCGACACACTCACTCCATTTTTCGCAATCCACTGTCTTCATTCCCTCTGGCAAGATGTTTTCAACGTCTCTCATTTCAAAAGTGAAGTTATGCCTTGCTACAAACCCTTTAACTCGCGCCCACACCAATTCTATGGAGTTTAATTCACACTGATATGGCGAAAGACGAAGTACCGTTATATTTCGTGGGGCGATTTCGTCGACAACAAATTTCGTACAAATAGGTTTATTCAACTTTGCAATCTCCAGTAACTTCTTTTTCAGCATTTCTTTGTGAAATGGCTTCTTATTTGAAGTAAGCCTTTGAATAATGTCATTTTTTGCAAGAAGACGTTGGCATTTTTCCAGACTTTCTTGAGTGGTGGTTAGCCATGACTATAACAGACCGAGGAGGAATAAGATCTAGCATTCTCTGGAAGTATTCTTCGAAAACATCATCGTTCATGTCTTCATGATAGTCTCTAGTCCGTTTTGATTGAAATGCAAGGAAGCCAACACCGATAAATCCATTTTTGCCATCAATGTGAGTAATTATTGATTTTTTACCCTTTCTCGAGGATGCTTTTATTCCAGTGGACCATCCTTCCATGAAAGCTTACCACGCGCATCTTATATTTCCATTCTGCCACATTTTACCAATGGTATATCCTCCAACAAACCAAGTTTCCTCCATATAATAGACATTTCCCTTCGTAGCAGGGATTTCGTCTTTCTCTATTGAAAGTGATTTTCTGTTTTGAATTTTTGTAACGAACACTCCAGTTATATTCGAACATATTTGAACTATTTTTGTTTCTCGAGAAGTTGAGTTTTGGTGACGAACAGCGTTGAACACATTGAGAATAATAATTTTCTCATTTTTAGAAAGCGCACTAGCACTATCCGTTTTTCAGCAATAAATTCAGAAACACTAGCAATTTTCAAGAACGAACTTTTCCAACAACCGCCGGAAAGTAACCAAACGTTAGAAAATTTTGCTTCTAATCGTTTTCTTAGAAAAACCCTCCATTTGTGAAACAAATCCGACCATTTTGTTATCTCTTATCGTTTTTATGTCTACATCATATTATTTGTTAGAAAAAACTAAAGTAATGAAAAGATTTTCAGATACGTGAATGTAAATTCATTATTTCATTGAACCTGGAACAGGAAATTACAGAGCATTTTTCAGTATTAGAGGCTAATCATATGAACAGTCACTGAGCTGGTATGAAATATCTTTGAACCAACTTCAGGGTTATTCGTTATATTCGACTCGAAAGATATCCTCTTTATTTGAAGATGTAGAGAAATGGTTGAATTAGGAAAGCTGTAGCATTTTCTCTGAACCGCCAGGAAATGTGAATAGAAAAACAATTGAACGTTGCATTGAGAAGTTATGATATAAACTTTTGTTTCTTCCAATGGGACACCCAGTATATTATTGCATTTTTGGGTTCTCCGAAAATTTCTAGAAATGTTCCATCCATGATGTCCTATATCTACTTGCACATTCCTATCCCAGTTTTTCATAAGCTATCCAATGACATCAACTCTAGATTGAACCTCGTACGCCTATGGAATATGGCAAATACGACTTGGTTCCACAGTTCAAGAATGAGTTATCACTCTCTCACATTAGAACAGAGTATAGTATAGTGTTTAGTACTTCACAAGGCTGCAACGGAAAAAAAATAGAAAAACAAATTTTGTCGCGTAGGTGGCTGTAATTCCAAATCTGAATATTTTTTCACTTATACAAATAATAAATTTATCATAGGAGAAATCTATATTTCTCCACTTTCCTATCTCAAAACATACACAGCTCACTGCGAAACAGTCGAGGACCTGATTCGAAGATTCCTTGATCATAATGTGGTGACTACAACATCCCAGGAGCAATATGGTTCAACGACGAACATGGAGTGAGTGTTAGCCGTTGACTAACCTCGGCTGCATATATACTTGCTCAGCATTTCGGTTTTTGCCATCTTCATCAATCAAACTCAACTGCCAACTCAAGAACTGTTTTCCTAGATTTGATATTTACAGATATACCTAAGATATACCTAAGCTGATCCTCTGAAGATAGTATTCATCATTATGCCCTTGAGTTTGAATGATTTGTATTACTGACAATGGATTTGATGAGGATGAAGAGTTTTACTATGACTTTAGGACTGCCAATTATATCATTCTCAATAACTACCCAGCCTCAGCAGACTGGATAAGCATTTTTGAGAGCGATGATAGTATAGATATTATTGAGATCACAGAAAGATTTAACGTACCCATTTATACAGCAATAACGTATTTCATTCCTCTTACGAGGTTCAAATCATCTAATTCCCCGAAATGGTTCAACGCAGAACACTCATATGTTCCAAGGATAATCAAGACAACTCAACTTTTTCAAATCTAAGGTCAAGTTGTAAGAAACTCTCAAAAATTTTTCACTCCAAATATATCATTAATGTGAACAGCAGTCTATGGAACAACCCAAAATATTTCTGGAAATATATCAATGCATACAGCATACCCAACATAATGCATTATGGATATCAAAATACCGCTGAAGGCAGTAAAAATATAGCCAATTTGTTTGCAGATTATTTCGCAACAGTATATTCCAATGATCAAGGCCTTGTAACACTAGCAACCCGTCTTTCCCCCAGTATTGATGAACATTGCCCATCTATTTCAAAAACTGATATCTTCAATAAAAATTGTATTTATGCACTGACAACTCCATTATATAAGCTTCATAACCTTTCATTGGAATCAGGAATAGTTAAAAACGACTGAAAATGAAGTTTCATAATATCAGTTCATGAAACGGGAGATAGAGATTATGTGAAACATTACAGAAGTGTTTGCAATAGATCTTCAATTCCAAAAATTCTAGATATATGGTGAAATGGTCCTGTGAAGAACTGATTATAAACCAACAGTATGGCTTCAGTCATGGTAAATCAACGATTACTAATCTCCTTCAATATGGAACAGAATTATTGGTTTCAGATAGATCCAAGATAAACAGATATCTCTAAGGCCTTTGACGAAGTTAATCACGAGATACTAATAGATAAGCTGACATCTCTTGGATTTGACAATCAAATCATAACTTGGATAAGAAACTTCTTAACCCTGTTGTAAACAATGCGTGAAAATCGGAAGCAATTTATCTCATGGAATAGATGTTTTGTCTAGGGTTCCAGGAGGTTCGCACTGTTTCCCTCTTCAACTTATTTATGAATGATATTCAACAATGTTTGATACCCTCCGACTACCTCTTATTGGCAGATGATTTGAAGATTTTCAAAAAAATCTCTTTCATCATGGACGAGCGGTTATTGGGAGATGATTTGAATGGTCTCACCCATTGGTGCAATACCAATCAACTATTTCTAAATACAAAAACATTATGTTCTATTAGTCTTTCCAAAGAAATAAAAAATTGAATACTACTTACACGATAAATAATGAACCCAGGTTACCTCTATCGAAGACCTGGAAGTAATATTTGATGACAAATTGAACTTCACTGAACACATCAACCATATATTAGTTGATCCGTCAAAAATGTTGGGTTTCGTAATACGAAACTGTCAGGTACTCTCAATTTATTCTATCAAATCAGTATATACTTCTTTAGTTAGATCGAAATTCGAATATGGATCATTGATATGGTCCCCGTTTTATGAAGCGCATAGTAGAAGCTCAGAAAGGGTCCAAAATGGATTCTTGAGAGTATGTTCATTCAAAGCCAATATAACCCACCATCATCAGGAATATACGAATATATTACAAAACCTACAGTTACATACCCTAGAAAAAAAAATATATGGTGATATTATTTTTATATTCAAGCTTTCGAATGGAATGGTACGAAGACGTAGAAGTGCCATACTTCTTTTTATTCTACAATTCCGACTTGTAAGTCAGAATCTGGACTTGTATTTCGGAATTCCGACTTGTATCTCGGAATTCCTACTTGTAAGTCGGAATTCCGACTTGTATCTCGGATTTCCGACTTGTAACTCGGAATTCTGGCATAGACAATGAAAAAACATTGAACGAATGAGATTATTGACATTTATATATATATATATATATATATATATATATATATATATTTATATATATAGGTATCATATATACCTCAGATTTATATTTAATTTCGGCCTCCAGCTCCATTTAGCCGCACGTACTCGATGGTATCATACGCGCCTCATTTTGTGATGCGATGTTGGTTACGTACGGCGGCAAGAAAAGTCAGTCGATTGTTTATGTTCACAAGTGCACGTGCTAAGATGATGCCTCTACCGTGAAATAAAAGTAAGTAATTGTTTTTTTGGAGTTTTATTGAATATATATATATATATATATATATATATATATATATATATATATATATATATATTTGTTGAACATGTACTACAGAACATATGGAAAATATGGGTTCTGTTTTAAATATTACAAATATTTCGCAATGGGGAAATCGGTTAACGTATCATGGGTGTCTCACTGACTACAAAATTTAATTTCAATGTAAAAATCAGATATTGGGGATTTTCACGAGGAAACAAATATAGTTAACTTTTTATTTGAAATATTATTTTTTTAGGGCCTTTGACCGAGTTGGAGCTTGAAGAGATTGCTCTCAACTTATACCTCGATCAGTCGGACCTCGATGATCTTTCTTCGGACGATGATGAGGATGAGGTTGATCTAGGTTTGGAAAATGTGGTTCCCGATCCAGATGATATAGAGATCGCAGACAACATGAGCGATTCATCGGATGAGGAGCCTCTTGCCCACTACCTACCAGGTTACCAGAAAAAATGGCCACGTACTCGTCAGTTTGAACCAAGTCAATTCAATTTTCAAGAAGAAAACATAGACACTGAGTTAGCACAACCAATTGCCTACCTAAATGAATATATTTCGGATAAGTTTTTCGAAGACCAAAGCCCTTTTCACAAACATGCGCGAAGTTGCTGATAAAGGTCGTTCCCTTGAAACATCCGAATATGAAATGCGAACATTTTTTGGAGCTTCCATGTTGATTGGAATTTATGGTCTACCGAGGATTAGGATGTATTGGGCGCGAAACACAAGAGTACCTATTATTTCAGACAACATATCCAGAAATCGGTATTTCCAACTCCGATTTCGTCTAAAACTTGTGGAAGATCAGAAAATTTCCAAAGAAGAAAGGAACTTGGACATGTTTTGGAAAATGAGGCCAATGTTAGACACGGTGCAAAAAGGATGCCGCAATGATAAAAGGACTCGATATGTATCAATAGATGAACAGATGATACCATTTCATGGGCAAGTCGAAATGCGTCAATTTGTTAGAGGCAAACCCAATCCCGTATGATTGAAGAATTTCGTCATGACAACGCCAAAAGGGGTCCCATTAGACTTTCATCTTTACGAAGGAGAGGGATCGTCTGAGGACTCGTGCTTGGTGAAAATGCCCGAAAAACTTGATGTAGGTGGTAGAATGGTTCGATTCTAGGCCAGTGCATTTTGCTTCCTCTTCTTCTGGCATTGAACCTTTAGGTAGTTGTATTAGACGGTCTAAGACTGAAAATAAGTACATTACAATCAAACAACCAGCAATTGTAGCCGATCACAATGCTAAAACGGGAGGTGTCGATTCACCAGACAGGGTGATTGGAAAATATGCAATGCTTGGACGTACCAAAAAATGGACAATACGTGCAATCTACCACTTTTTCGATTTCGCAGTAGCTGCATGTTGGCTCGACTATCGTCAAAATGCCAGTACGGAAGGCTTGAGGAGAAAAGACACTTTGGACTATCCTGATTTCAAATTATCCGTTGCTCAATATTTGATTTTAACTAAAAAACGTTCTGAACAAAGTGAAGGAAATTCGGAGACACCACCTCTGGAACGAAGGAAGGTACAACCTGTTCCGGATAGACGAGTCAGGACCGTTGGTAACATTCACCTACCAGTATTTACGAAGCAAGAACAAAAAACAAGATCAAAATGTCGATTTCCAAAATGTGGTAAATTAACGTTTGCCAAATGTAACGCATGCAACATTTATCTTCGTTGTACCGTTGACAGAAATTGTTTCGCGCTTTTTCATCAATAAAATGTTTTTATAGATCTGTTGTTTTTGTATGCCTCTAGACCCAACGTATCATATGAGATACCTTATTTTTTTTACAGAAAAAAAAGAAATAATTTTTTTTTCAACCATATGATGTTATTTGCACCCAGTCTTCAATAAAAAAGTAGGTTTACTGAATAAATATATTTACCCTGGACCTTGTGTCTGAGGAGGATAAGCGTCGAAATATATATATAAACATATATATATATATATATATATATATATATAAATATATATAGGATGTATCAACGTGGGTGGACGATAACTGCTTCCCTATTTGAGATAAAAATAATATCTCAAATAAAAGTTGTCGGAAGCAATGAAAGCTATGTTCCAATTATAACTACCAATATACAGGGTGTTCGATAAATCTGTTACTCATCAAGTTATGTATTTTTAAATGAAAAATCTCATGCATTTTCACTCGATTGAATTCCTTTGGACGAGTGTTTCTCAAAAATATAAGGTTGTATGGGTTTATATCAGGCGATTCGAGAGTTATGATGGAATTTTCGTCATAAAATGGATTCACTCAACACCAAATATCTCAAAATCAATAAATTGGAATAAGAAAATGTTCTTACTCAATATTCTCGAAAATGGTGTATTTTCATTTCCTATTTATGATTTTGCCGTACACGGGCAACCAAAACTCGGAATCACTTTTTTACCAGTTTTTTCAAATGGAACAGCCTGTAAATAAAGCTATACCAGAATAGTCCACACTATAAGTTTGCAGAAAATGTACTGTTTGCCTACTAGATTTCCATCGCAAATATATCTTATTCTCAAGGAAAATATGAAAAAGTCATCAGAACACCAATAAAGATTTTTTTTATTCAATGATGGAAATTCACAGCAGATTCCCAAACAATCTTCCATTTTGAACAATCTACAAATTGAGTCTATCTACCAATTCTCTTCGGACATCAACTGATCTTGTAATAGAGCGAAAACCTTCTTTAATTATATCCTTCATGTCTTCTGGTGTCATTGGTTCCTCGCGGAAAGACTTCTCCTTCAACAGATATCCAGAGATAGAAATCTAGGAGCGTGAGGATTCGGGACTCCAGAAATGTATCATTTACAATTTTCCTTGAACCTTCGTGAATATTCTCAATACTTAACGACTTCATCGATAAGTTTTATTCTCTTTCTTCCATGTTTTGTTTACTTTTTGTGCTTTACACTTCCTGTTACCACACATCTCTCCTTCCAAAAGCAGCTTCTGGAATATCCACCCGGCATGTAGATCATATCACTCATATCAAATCATCCTTGGAATATTTCCGTGAACATAATATTGATGAAAAAATCTTCATCCATACCGAATTGGATTACATCAGGAACTCTATGAAAGGGATTATGGTACCAGAGTCTCTCTATTGCAAAAATATATCGAATTTCATTCGCGACGAACCAAATTTTGTGAAATATACTAGTCCACATTTAGAAGTAATGGGATGGTGGATAGACACAATTGCCACCACTACACGACAAAGAATCCTTATTGGGTCAGAGGAGTTGAAAACCAAAAAAGATGGTCGATAAATTTTGGGGCATGATTGGGGATCAGGTTGAAGGACCATATTCCTCTGATGGGCCACTGAATGGAGGAATGATTCACCAAATTTGTTGGGGGATGTACTGACTGACAATAGACACAGGTTATATTACCAACATGATAGCGCGCGTACCCATAATAAAAATCACGTGAGAAGATTTTTAAACATATGGAGAAGAAATAAATTGATAGCAAAAAATAGGACCATTTAGTGACCAGCAAGGTTCTCAGACCCCATGCCCCTAGATTTCTGTCTCTGGAGATATGTTAAGGAAGAGGTCGGTCTACCGCGAGGAACCAACGACATGAGAAAACATGAAGAAAAGAATTATAGAAGTTTTTCGCTCTAGTACAAGATCAACTTTCATTGATGTCCGGAGAGCAATTGTAGACACACTCAATTTGTAGATAGCTCAAAATGGAAGATTGTTCAAACAACTGCTGTGAATTCACGCTTTTTCAAATTCTTTGAGTTCATTTTGTTACCTCTTCTGTACAGCATTGAAAAAAAAATCGTTATTGCTGTTATGATAACTTTTTTATACTTTCCGCAAGAATAAGAAACATTTGCGATGGGAATCAAGTTGTTTCTTACCAACCAACCATTGTACCCCGAAATTAATAGGTACCTACTATTATGAACACTTCTCACGACAAGGTTTCTGAAACCAAATAATTCAACAACAAAAATTAAATCATTGTCAGCGGACGTTTCAGTACACGGCTAAAATGAAAGCTTGTTTTCAAAGAGGTTCTTTATTAGTTATTTTGTTCCACCCTGGACACCGTTTTAAAACTGAGAATTTCGACAACTCAAATTTCTATTATGAAAATAATTTTCTGACAAATGGATAAAAGGAAAGTTTTCCATATGGTGCGAACTTCTTGAAACTCTCTGTATATACTGTCTATATATTTTTAAATGATTTATATACAGTGCTTCTCAAAAGTTCCCTTTCCCCCTCTTATTTTTGGAACGATTATACATAAACAAGTGAAATTTGGAAACTGAATATTAAAGGTTGTAAACTTCCCTACTAGTGATGATAGATGACGAAATCGTCAAAGATGACGTCACAAGGCCATTGTGACCAATAATTTTGAATGGAACCCTACGGCAGGCAACACCTCTTTTAAAAGGTATCGGAAAACCTATTCAATGATACTAATTTTGTTTGTGTTTATGGCAGTTTTGATCACTCATTAGTAAACTTTAAAATTTGAATTCCATCCAGTATGATATTAATTACAGATTCAAGAATCAGTGACTACTCAAAGAAATTGCTCGAAGTGACCTCCATTTACTTCCTGACAGTGAAATATCCCATTTTTAAACTTTTCTCGTACTTTTGCAAATGAGTCTACTGAAACAGCCTCACATTCTGCAACAATACGTTGTTTTAAAACGTCAATATTGTCAGGTTCAGTGGCGTACACCTTCGATTCGAGGTACCCCCACAGAAAAAAAAACAAAGGTGTGAGGTCCGGTGATCGAGCTGGCCATTCCGTTGAACCTCGTCGTCCAATTCATCTACCACGATACTCCCCATCCAAATACCGTCTTACTGCAACGAAATAGTGTGGAGGAGCACCATTCTGTTGGAATGTTATTTCGAAATCGCCGAATTTAACTGGATTATCTTCCAAAATTTCAAGGATTAACGGTTCAATCGCGTTTCGCAACAGCTCCAGATAAACCTCACCAGTTAAATTAGTATTCGAAAAAAGAGGCCCAAAGATGTGGTTTCAAAGGATACCTGCCCAAACATTCACCTTCTGGGGACATTGGGTATGTGTTTCACGAAACAGGTGAGGATTTACGTCACTCCAATACCTCACATTCTGTGTAGAAAGTACTTTCGTAACTGAAATAAATTGTTTTGACATAGTATGGCTGTTGGTTAATTTTAGTTTCCATATTTTCACAAAATTCTAGTCTTCGGTCTGGGTCGTCGTCTGAGAGTTGATGAACCATTTTTGATTTGTATGGATGAAATTTGTTTTTTTTCAACACCCTGTGTACTGTACTTCGACTGACTTCACAGGAAGATGCAACGTGAGTTGTTGAAGAAGTAGGATTAACTATTACTTCTGCCAGTATATCAATTTTTTTCTCATCAGAAATTTGTGGTCTGCCAGATCGTTTCGCATTATTAATACTACCCGTTGTTTGAAACTTACGAAAAAACTCCCCTCAAATGAGTCCTCGAAACGAAGCGATCGGGAAACCTCTCATCAAAAATGCGTTCTGCTGCATGAATATTCTGTCAAGTTTCACCAAGAATTAGGATCGCTGCTACTTTATCACCTAAAGCACGTACCAGTTCGCTTCATGAAGCACTTAAACGTTCGGCTCACAACAGTTTAACAAATTATTGAAATGTACAAAAATATTAAAAGTACCAAAAGCTGCTGAAACAGTTGAACGTTCGATCAACAATACACAAATTATTAAATGTACAAAATCTTGGACAATTATAAAAACGTCGAATTAGGGAGACTAACAAGAACGTCAGCTTATTTGACAACTATCCAGAGGCAGGACTTGAATTTGGAATTTCAGTATTAACCTATTCGATTCATCACAGCTCTGCGTTTTTTGAAAGCAAGTTGCCAAAACTGCCATAAACACAAACAAAATTAGTATCATTGAATAGGTTTTTTCGATACCTTTTAAAAGAGGTGTCGCTTGCCTTAGGGTTCCATTCAGAATTATTGGTCACAATGGTCTCGTGACGTCATCTTTGACGATTTCGTCATCTATCATCACTAGTAGAGAAGTTAACATCCTTTAATATTCAGTTTCCAAATTTCACTTGTTTATGTATAATCGTTCCAAAAATGAGAGGGGGCAAGGGGACTTTTGAGAAACACTGTATATATAAACAGGGTGTAGTATAATTTCTTGCACAACCGAACAGAATAGGCACGAATTTGACAATAAAAATTGAGTTGTTTTGAATGTTTTTTTTTAAATTTATCACCACTGTAATTTGTTATAGAATGGCATCATATACCCATTACACACAAGTGTAAAAAAAGTTAGATTATACCCTGTATATATCTTTATATATATGAAATAGAAATGACATGTTTTCTGTTTTTTCATTAACAGTTTGATCCAAATATTCAGGAGGCAGTTTGTACCCTTTTCGGGATTCTGGTTTAGGGAAAATATACATATCACGAACCAATCGCTGAAATGTTACCACTAGGCAGAATGTCATTATCCTATTACCGATATTCTTCAAAATATAACCTGACTCGTGATAGGGGTAGTTCGCTATGACTGGGCTGAAAAACATTCTCAAGATGAAATTAAAATAATCTAGCTTACAGTTTTTCTGTTAAATCAACGATTCTATTGATAAATTCTATAAAATATTCAGGGGGTTGACCAAATATCATATTCATAGCACAAGCCTTGATAAAACAGAAAAAAATAGTTTGAAAAAATGAAAAACCACTCTCATATAGCGGAATGGAATGAAAAGTTGAAAATATTAATAAAAACTTTGATTAAAAAAATCCTCTTGAGTCAAAAAGTCGTGGGTTGCGTAGTATCAGTTATTTTTAGTTCTTTATCGCTAGCTATCAAATAATATATTGAAGGTAAATCATTATAAAATATTAGTAAAGAGCACCCCTCGCTTTTTCTACATAGGAGAAATTTTTTTGGCCAACGACATTGTTATTATTTTTTACTTGTTGGTCCATATTCAGTTCATATTACTGCAAACACGTGTTTTTTAGTTTTCTCAAATCATAATTCATTTTCAACTTCTCAGTGCATATTGCTAGAAAAGCGAGTTTTCGAACTTTTCGATTACGGGAGATAAACTTTGATTGATTCGTCCACATGGGATTGACGTGTTCACCAGCTTTTCATGAAAGGGCAGAGACTAAACCAGCGCATCCTCCAAATCTTTGTAATTCAAATTAAGGCTTTTTTTTTGCTGATGATCTCGGTTAGAATACTAGATCATTGCTATGGAATTATTTTATTGTCATCGATTTTAGATACGTGTTCAAAATTAATTCGAACGTCTGGAAGTGGGTGAAAATTAATTTCAAATATTCCATTACATTCATACATAGATACAAGTGAAGCTCATGAAGCGTGTGTGAAAAAATGTATTACCTACCGAAACATCCCTGTACCGCTGTTCCCAAAATTTGGACTTTTTTTTCAATTTTTAGCCACTGCTACTCGTTATAAAACGGCATTATACACTCGTCATTCACAGAAGTTCGTCAAACATGAGTTATATCACAGGCAGAAAATAATACTTTGAATATATATACAACAAAATCGAGCAATCAAATATAGGTGAAAGAGTGATTGAACTACTTCCATGAGATGGGAGATGCGATTCAATTCCTCAAGTCATTATCCCTTTCCATTATCATGTCACGATATTTCACACCTTCTTCCACATCTCCAGAATTAGCATCCCAATGTATTCGAGCATTTTGCCAATTTCTCCAGCAAACAATTACATTTCATCAACCAATATTTCTTCCGTGGCATTATCAGTAGCATTTAAGTACCTACTTAGTTTTTACGAGCTCTCAACATTTTTCTAGAAGGAATTCAGAGCCGTTTTACTCACAAATTCTCTAAATTGCAGGTAGGCACGTTCGGAACATAGATTCGAATGGAATATCAGTTCTGGGAGGCGATTTTAATCATGGTAAGTAGTAGGCTATGATAATAGTAATAATAATAAAATTCATAGTATTGATACTCGTGCAGACGATTCTGTATCCCAAACACGTTCAGTCGTAAAACAGGTTCACGTTCATAATAAAGCTGGCGGAATTGTACTGTGTTCGGAAAATTCCATTTCACGAACAATTTTCACTAAATTGGATTCTGAATCATAAAATTACTGAGAGTGGGATGGTCCTATCAAGTTTGTAGCGTGTGTGGCTACGAATGCTAACTTCCTATCTCTCGAGTGAATTCTCAGAATGTTCTAGCATGATGCAACTGTACTAGTATAGGATACCTTCACTCGTGTTGTGCTCGAATTACCCCCAAGTAAAAATGGACTGAGCTGAAATGACGGAAGTTAAGGTGTCTTCGGCCTTTCAAAATGGGAAACATTCATCGCTAGATAGCGGAGCGAGTTCGCCGTGTATTCTCTAAAACTATGAGCTACAGTTATGTCTGCGTCACACCCATCATTTCAGTTGTGATTCCATCTCACTCAATCGACGGGAAGTGGAATTCTACGGTACAGAAATCACACTGCAGATGACCGAATATAATGATTCGGTGGGTTTCTGATTCATCGAACGATTCTATGAGATATTGGTATTGGAAAAATCGAATTAAACGGTTTTCTTCACATAAAGGGTTCAATATAAAATTGAACCAGAAAATGGTAGATCTCAGGTGAAAAACAACTACTTGCCTGGCAAATACCACGCAGAACGTTGAATGATATTCACCTGAAAATCCATGCATACTTCCATATAATATCAATGGACATTGAATGCAAATGTTTCTTTCTGATAAGCTCGATTATGTTCAATTTATGTCGTGTTCACCTAACAATCCGCATACCGGTTTCAGGCTTCTTGGCCCTCATCGATTTTTCTATTCATTCCACTTCACATGGCACTTATCTTTCACTATATGCTAGACGGGCTTGCCACTCCTACTGAGAAGGAATCTTTTATTTAGAAACCTATCGAGGTGGAAGATTTTCGGAGTGTTTCTTTCTGTCACTAGGTATCTCCAGTGAAAGTTTATCTTTTCCGGCGTACCTATAGGTGTTACAAGATCGATGTTGTGTCTCACTTCAGCCAGAGTTCTTTGGACCTTTGGCTGGTTGACTACTCCGTACTGATGAGGGCCAAGAAGCTTGAAACCGGTATGCGGATTGTTAGGTGAACACGACATAAATTGAACATAATCGAGCTTATCAGAAAGAAACATTTGCATTCAATGTCCATTGATATTATATGGAAGTATGCATGGATTCTCAGGTGAATATCATTCAACGTTCTGCGTGGTATTTGCCAGGAAAGTAGTTGTTTTTCACCTGAGATCTACCATTTTCTGGTTCAATTTTATATTGAATCCTTTATGTGAAGAAAACCGTTTAATTCGATTTTTCTATTCATTCCACTTCACATGGCACCTATCTTTCACTATATTGGTATTGTTTCGGCTTATTGAAACCTTTTTTTTTCAATTGAATCATTTTACTCCAAATAACAAAATTAACAAGCGAATCTGACAAATTCCAAATATTATCAACAACAACCATATTTTGTTCCAAAATTGAAATATTAATATATATATATATATATATATATATATATATATATATATATATATATATATATATATATATATATTGTGAAATGAGATGTCACACTTCTCCCCCCGATGAGGAAACTTTTTTTTTTACATCATCCAGTTTCATCCTGCATAACTTGCTTACTGGTCCACGATAAGTGAAAGTTTTCGTTTTAACATCAGCAACTCTCACTCGCCCATTAGGTCCGAGAAACAGTTTTTCAATTTTTCCCATGCTTCATGAGTTTTCAGCTGCTTTATCGTCCACAATAATGACGATATCACCTTCCTTTATCGGCTCATTATCATCTGTCCATTTCGATCCCTTGGACAGTTTCGGTATATATCCCTTGGCCCACCTAGACCAGAAAAAATCAGCTAACATCTGAGATTTCCTCCATTATTTTCCAAGAATCTTTCCTGAGTCAGTATCACATGGTGCTCCATTTTGATTTCCTAAGCCTATCAAAAAATGATTAAGCGTAAGCCCTTCTGGATCTGTCGAGTCTACTGAAACGCGAGTCAATGGACGGCTATTAATAATATTTTCTGCTTCTGCGAATAGAGTCAGTAGGGTTTCGTCTCTAAGCGATTGAGAATAGTTCCAGCTCCAATAGTTTTCCGTGGTTACCCCAATCAGTCGCTCCCATGCACCACCCATGTGTGGTGGAGCAGGTGGAATATATTTGAAACATATCTCTCCAGAGACCATAATATCATTGAAAGTAGATTTTTATCCATTTCTGATGAGGCTTTGCGAAGTTCTTCGAAGCTCCAGATTCGTACCATTGTCACACATGATGATTGATGGTTTTCCTCTGCGTGCTATCATCCTCCTTATGGCCATTATTGCTGAATCGGTTGTGAAACTATGTGCAACCTCCAAATGTATAGCTCGCACAGCCATACAAGTGAATAGGACTCCCCACCTTTTTTCTCTGCGCCTGCCGATAGTCACTTGGAGTGGTCCAGAATAATCCATGCTGACATTGATGAAGGGACATATTTCAGGAGTCAGTCTTACAGTAGGTAACTGACCCATTATCAGAACGGAAGGCTTGATTTTTGATTTTCTGCATTTCAGACAGTGAGCAAATGTAGATTCGACTGCAGCTCTTCCATCAATCACCCAGAATTTTCGGCGAATTTCATTCAAGATCATTTTCACTCCTCAATGTCGGAACTCTCTATGGTAATACTGCAGAAGGAGCACGGTAAACCTATTTTTCGGGCTCAGAATGAATGGTTTTTCCGTATGATATTCCAAACAGGATGCTTAGTCCGTTCTTCCATCCAAAATCAATATTCCTTCTTCATCCAGGACTACATTCAATTGTTTGAAGTGGCTTGCCTTCCTTCCGTCTTTGGATATCTTCATGGAAATTCGAACACTGGGATTCTTTCATCCAGCTGCTTGTATTTCAGCAACTGAAAGATTTTTTTGGAATTCGGATTTTGACAGGTATTTCCTGATTTTCTGAACCAACATTCCGAAAATCCCATCACCCATGCCGTGGTCTCGATCAATCGAATCCATTTGAAGAATTTATTGATATCAAGAATGGGATTTCCAATTCTCCGAGATATGATAGCCACAAATTCATTATTAATCTCCAACATACTTGTTTGAATTTCTTTGTCATTTCTGATTTTTTCATTTGGCCAATTTTCTTCAGAATTCTGCAGAAATTCAGGACCATAAAACCACTTTCCCTTCAAAACATCGAACTTCTGTTTGGTCATCTTCCTTGTTGCTTTGTCAGCTATATTTTTGATCGTTGGTACCCATTTCCAATCTTCTGTGTTCGTTAGCACTTGAATTTTCCCCACACGGTGTGAAACAAACTGCTTGTATCGTCCTCCATCACTCCTCATCCAGAGTAACACACATTTCAAATCCGTCCAGAAAATCCGTCGGTAAATTTCGATTCCTAGGTTTTTTCTTACTGCACAAGAAAGTCTACTGGCCATTACAGCTGCTTGTAATTCGAGGCGAGGAATCGATAACTGTTCGAGAGGGGCAACTCTGGATTTTGCGGTTACCAAACTGACATCAATGATACGTTCTGTGACGACCCTCAAATGAACAACCACTGCAAAAGCTTTTTGACTTGAGTCGCAGAATACATGAAGCTCATTTTTCATTGAAAGGGGGATTTCTATAGAGTAACATCTGGAAATTTTGATTTCTGCAACTTTCTTCAGTCATTCAGCCAGTTTTTCCAACTTTCTCGAAGTTTTGGCGGTGGATATTCATCCCAACCGATGTCTCCACCCCAGATATCTTGCATTAGGATTTTGGCCCTGACATACAAAAAGTCCCAGAGGATCGGAAACAGACATGATATACCGCAAAACCTGGCGTTTTGTGAATTTCATCTCCATATCTATTTCAAAATTTGGCTTCATCAGGTCTTCATCAGTAATGGAGTCCCACCACACTCATGAAACTCTTTGAGCTGCATTTTTGTCATCATACAACTTTTATTTTCCAAAACTTCATCAGGAAGACTTTCACGCACCGAATTGGAATTAGAAGACCAATTCGCTAGTTGAAATCCTCCAAGTTCATGGACTTCACATATTATCTTGATCTTGCTTAGGGCTTCTTCCTCAGTATCAACAGAATCAAGGTAGTCGTCAATGTAAAATTTTGAAAGTATAGTATTGGACATTTCTTCCGAAGGAGATTGTTCGATAGCATCGAGATTTTTGACATAATGTGCACAGACAGGCGAGCATGTGGCACCAAATGTCATAACCAACATTTCGAATATATCGGGTGGCTGACTAAAATCTAGGCCTCCCTACAGGAATCGTTGGGCACATCGATCAGCTTCACGAATCCGCACTTGGTGGAATATTTCTCGTATGTCTCCACAGAATCCAAATTTGCGTTGTCTGAATTTCCACGAAACCGATGTTAAGGGTTGAAGTAAATCTGGCCCACTCAACAAATTGTCATTGGAACTCATTCTATTAGATTCAGCCGCCGATCATACACCAGTCTGGATTTTCCTGGCTTGTTAGGATTTTCAACAGAAAAGTGAGGCGAATACCACGTTCTGGATCTTTCAATTTCAGCTTTTTGCAGACTCAGTTTTCTAGCATAACCTTTCTCAATATTATTTTGGATTTTCTGGCAATACATGAGAGCAAAGTTGTTATCTTTTCGGAGTTTTTGTTCCATGCATTTCAGGCGTTGAAATGCCACTGACTTGCTTTCAGGCAGTACCACATCGTCAGATTTCCAGAGAATACCAATTTCATAAACGATTTCCTAACCTTTTGGAAGTTTCCTTCATAATTTGCAGGGCTATCATATCATCATACAGTTGAAACTCCGAAAGATTCTGTCGAAAATGATTGCCTCAATAGTTCTTGAAGTTGATCGTCGGTTTCTTGATGGTCACAAATATATCTGGAGCTCTGAAGCTTTCATTCATTTCTGAACTACTGGAAACATGCAGGGACCACCCTGATTTGCATTTTGTGGCGATTGGAAATATTTCTGTGCCACGACGTATTTGTGTGGGAACCATCAAGTTGATATTATCTTGTCCAATGAGTATCATGGGTTTCTTATTGTTGATGCTCTTGATTGGAAAGTTCCTCAGCTGTTCCAACCTTTACCATTTCTCCATATTCACTGTTTGTGATTGCAATGACAACTTCTCAACAGTTCTGACATTATTCATTTTGTAAACAACAGAGTGTTCCCACAGTCCAGAAATTACCAAGGTAACTTTCTCTGATTTGTCGAGAGTAGAAGTTATTTCATTTGTCCATTGTATACATAGTGCTCCTTTTCCACCACGAAGACCAAGTTTTTTTGGAATGTTTCCATCGACCGAAGTAACTGTTGAAGCTTCATCACATATTTCCAGGGTCTGCAGTGCTCCATTAGGTCCATAAACTTTCACTGGTAGCATTCTTAGTAAAACTTTTTGGGTTTCATGTTTCATGGAACAAACCACTTCATTTCTTGTCTCAGGTATCTCACTAACAACTTCAGGATAACTTTTGTGAAGAAGAGGATGGTTAAAAATTTGCATCCGCCTACCGTACACTTCTGCCGTTTCTTGCATCTAAACTTATGATGTCCTTTCCCAAGGCAAGAAAAGCATAACCTTTTGTCTGTTATAACTTTCCACCTTTTTCCAACATCATCTGACTTCATTGTAGGACAGACGTATTCTTTGTAAGTATTTTCACAATGAAAACACGTGTTTTTCCTTCTGGAGTCCGTATTGAGAACAGTCTCATTTCTACTAGGATTGAATTGTCTTTTTGGACCAAATTTGCTTTCTATTGCGGTAAATTGCTTTGGAGGAGTCACAAAAGACGCAGCCGTCCATCTCACTAATCCAGGTTGAGAAGTCTTCTAAACAAACACTATCACCTTTCCTCATTATAACTTCGCCCCATCTCAGTCTCAATATATCAGGCAACTTAGAAGGTCTTTCAGCAGTTGCGGGTTTTTGGGATAGTCCAGAGACAGCAAAGCTTTCATGGTCGCCACAAGGTTTTTAACGATCGTTCACTCTCTGAATTTTGGTCCATTAACCGTTTCTATCAGGCATAACTTTGTACTGGGTTATCCGATTTGGATGATTTTTTTCAAGCCACATAAAATTGAAAAATTATAACTTTTTAACAAAAAATTGAACCGACGAAATACGGAACTGAAAAGTGAAAAATAAAATAAACCTCCTTAGTCTCAATAACTAAGCTCCCAAACTAATGTAACTAATTTTGAGTCGGCGCCAAACAAACAAGCGAAAGATTTAGGTAAGGCTTAAAATGATGGCATCGAGTTGCGCGGTGACATTCTGATAATTTTTTTGAAGTAATTTCATGATCTTCGTTGATAAAATAGGAAGGTTTATTTTATATTTCACTTTTCAGTCCCGTATTCCGACGGTTCAGGTTTTTGTTTAAAAGTTATTCAGTTGTAATATCACAAGACAGTGAGAATAAAGTGAACATAATTCAAAAAAATTTCGAAAACCTGTTGCTTGGCAACAGACACGATAACCCGATGGGCTCGAGTGGCTATTGCCAATTGGCAACAATTTGAGAAATAAATCTGGAGAATTATCTTCTACATTATCGAATTCTCGTGTGGTATTCTGTACGCAGATTATTTTTTGATGTTACGATCATGAACACATTTTCTCGCGAAATGATATAATTTACTGAACCGGTTTTG
The DNA here is from genome assembly GCA_018342105.1 of Gonioctena quinquepunctata. Classification (NCBI taxonomy): domain Eukaryota; kingdom Metazoa; phylum Arthropoda; class Insecta; order Coleoptera; family Chrysomelidae; genus Gonioctena; species Gonioctena quinquepunctata. The sequence continues at coordinate 191,625 of JAFIRS010001649.1, forward strand.
ATTCATTTCTCACTTTGCAAGCGAATCAATGACAGACCTCAAATTGAAAATATAGGTTGTCAGACAATGAAAACAAAATACCTCAAATTATCCCCGCGGCAATATTCTAGGTAGAATATTCCTACTATGATAATGTTTTGATTGGCCAAAACGTACATGAATGATTTGAATTGAAATGTCAAAAAATGATCACATAAATATTTAACATTCCATGCGTAACATTCTCTCAAAGATTAGATTCTCGGTGTGGGCTGCTATATGAATCAGATGAGAGATTAACGGATGAAGCCTGGAATAGGAAAATATCTAAAGTGCTGCTGAAAGTTGGTATCAAAATGATACATTTTGCCATATTCGATGGATAATATCCATTTTTCCCTATTGCTACGAAGCTTGCTGGTGTTATCAATTCGTCTTCATGTATTATGTCATTGTATTTGACGTGTATTCTTATCAACGAACCCTTCTGGATATTTTTATATTCTCGTTAAATAACGTTTTCCTGTTGCAACTTTTGACAGTTTTCAAAATCATTAAATTATGTTAAACTGAAAATGATTGAACAATTAATTATGAATATGATGTGTGTTTATAAGATTTCAATTTTTAATCGATTTCAATACACAAAGAAACACATATTTTTATTGATCTATAATTCCCTATGATAGAATTTTCGAACATATGTTTCAAAAAAATCAGTTATGGAAATCCCTAGAACTTGACCGGCACAGGCCTGGGGAGAATTGTGTTATTCTGGAATAAAACATTGATCAAACATTTCAAGGTGCTGTACGAAGTCAATTTGATCGGTCAATTCAACAGTCAATCGATCGGTCAATTGACCAAGTGAAATATTTGGCCACAGTCAAATGAGCGGTCCTGCAGATGTCAGTTGGAGAAATAATTTTGACTGTTTGGATACAGTTTTTCCAGGGCTTGCAGATGGCATATTGCAAGTCAAGTTCGGTGGGCTATAGTTTCTGTCATTTTTTAAAAGTGACACTTCCGTTTGACAGATGACAGCCAAAACCTAATGGTCGCATTCAGGACACGAACTGTATCTTCTTACCAAATTTTGATTGGTCAAACGGTTCGGCAGTTATCGTGGAAGACAGACAGACTTCACTCTGGAAATGGTCCCAATCGTCTCACAACGGACAGTTCCGTCGATATCTCGATTACATTACTTGACCACAGTCATGTAAAATGGGTAAAAGTCAAGTATATGGGGCGATTTCTGATTTTCACAAGATTTAAACAAATGCTTTGAAACACGATGAGAATAGGACAAAAATCTAAATAAATAATAATAATATTGGAACGTTCATAGAGGGTGGTTTGGAAACATCACTCCAGGGAACTTCAAATGACTGCAGACTGAACCTTTTCAATCGAAGAAATAAATTTGTATTTTAGGCATAATAGTCATTTATGTATCAAGGACGTTAAATAGGCTCTTATGGACCGCAGCGTGTAAGTAATAGCCCGAGCGATAGCGAGGGCTATTAACACGCCTAGGTCCATAAAAGCAAATTAGGTCCGAAATACATACAAAATTTTATGCACGACCGGTATATTTGATGTCATGTAGATAGATACCTCTTTATATCTAGAACATGATAAAAATATATCAAGACTGCCGTGAGGATGTATATTCATATCGTATCGGAAACAGAATGAATCAAGGATTGATGGAATGAATGTTACCATGGCAACTCAGTCAATTTTTCGAAATAAGATTATATAGACTAGTAGCCATATTTGCTGTCAATTTTTGTGATCACAGATGATTTATTACTGATTTTGAAATGGATTCAAGCGACGAAGAAAGTGTGAAATGTACTCCACCAGAAATGAGTAAAGCAGCTGAGGATGCGAAATTGAAATAATTGCCAAGTAAATCCAAGAATATATACGACAAGGTGTATGAAGAATTCGTGAGGTAGTGCAACGGGAAAAATGTAAAAAATAAGAAATACACAGAGACTGTACTTCTTGCCTATTTTCTGGAAAAATCTAAATATTGTGAGCCCTCTACCATGTGGTCATATTATTCCATGCTGAGAGCTACTTTGAATGTACATGATAATATAGATATCAGTTGATACGCAAGATAGATAGCCTCTTTGAAACGAAAATTTGATGGTTATGAACCAAAGAAATCGAAGATTCTAAGCGGAGAAGAAATCGAGTTATTTTTGAGGGAAGCACCAGACGATTTGTATCTTATGATGAAAGTAAGTTCTAATTTCATGTTTTCTCAATGTTCAGTATGTTAATCTGAGGATTTATTGTAGGTAGCACTGATTTTTGGTATTTGTGGAGCAAGTCGCCGCGAAGAATTGGCAAATATCACAGTGGACGACATTCAAGATTTCGAGACATCCTGACTCATAACTATACGAGAAACCAAAACGAAGATAGATCGAGTATTTACTGTAATCGATGAAGAACAGAAATCACCGAGTTATTTGGATATTTACAGAAAATATTTTTCCTTGCGAGATCAGAATGATCAAAAGCGGATTTTTGTATTATAAAAATGGTAAGTGTACGAGACAGGTTATAGGAAAAAATACATTCGGTCAAATACCATTCAGAATAGCCACTTACCTAGGTATTCCTAATGCGAAAGAATATACTGGTCACTGCTTCAGACGTTCCCCAGCAACTATGTTAGCAGATGCAGGCGAGGATATAATCAACATTAAAAGACATGCTGGGTGGAAGTCGATGACTGTTGCGGAAGGTTATATTGAAAATTCAGTTGCAAATAAGCTGAAGATTGCTAAGAAAATTGTAGAAAATGATGAGCCTCCTACTAGCCATAGAAAATATTGCTCACTACTCTGAAACACCAGATAATAACATGCATTCTCTTTAGACTTCTAGTTATGAGGAATCGGTTGAAGTCAGTAACTATCTGCAACAACAGAAAACAACAAATCCAAATATCTCCATAAATATCTGTTTTAATTGTATTGTCAATATTTAGTTATAATAAATTTTTTAAATTAATTTATGTTCATTGTTTTCGTTATATTATTGTTAATAATGTTTTGGATTTGATTATATGATCCATCGGAATATAGATTTCTATCGATATGAGATTGAAATTCACTTTAGCGCCTGTTCAACGATTTTATCGCCCGTCGAGCGATAAAGTAGTCCGCGGGCGCTAAAGTGCCACTTTACGCCCGCAAATCCGGGCGCTAAAGTGCTACTTTACGCCCGGTCGTGCATAAAATGTATTCAATGGAATTGTAGCAGATCGCTCTCGACTGTTGAGTAATCATAATATACAATGTGACGTTTTATAGCCTCTCCTCATCTGTTAACGTTTGAGCGGTTCAACGTAGACTATTGGGACATGAAGTGTTTTGAATGGTATCACAGATACTCTTTTCTGAAATAAGGGATATTGTGATTCAAATAGCATGATGGGTCAAATGGCAGATCGTTGAGAAGATATTTCAATTTCCTTCTCAACCATCTCATTTTTCAAGAATTTCGTTAATACATTTTTTCAGAATATGCATTTTAGATGTCAAGTATAACTACGGATCTGGATGGTAGGTATCTTTACCCCGATAACTTTTGAACGGTTTGATGTGCAACAATGGGATGGAAAATGTTTTGAATGGTATTACCGATTCTACTTTCCAGGAACAGATGCATTACAATTATTCGACAGAGTGCGCTGGGGGCACATCAACTTACAAATTTCTGAAGGCAAAGAGGTCGAGTTGAGAATGTAAATCAATTTGATTTTCAACCATGGTTGTTCGACGGAATCACACAATTCCGATGAGTAATAAAAATTATGGTCGATAGAGGAAGATTCATGAGGTTCAGATTTTGAATCTATACATTAATCCAATTTCCGACCCAAATAATTCCCCATTCATTAATTTTTGATGACCATAATCACAACGGGTACCGTTCATTGAATTTTCTGAACTGACAAATAGGCAGTTATCTAAAGATAATATGAAGTTGGATTATTTTGTCGATGATAATAACTTACCTGCTCTTCATATTGAAAGCGGATTATAGCATTTGTATTCAGTAAAGAGTTCCACCAAAATTGAATTGAGTATCGAGACAACACAATGGTGGGTACGAAGGGGGAAAACATGAGTGTACACGATGACAAAAATTTTGCTCTATATTCTCAATAAATAAAAGTCCTACATAATTGTTTTGTTTTTTGTTATACTTGACATTTCAAATGCATATTGTGAAAAAAGAATTAACGATATTCAGAAAAAGAAATAAATGGTTGGAAAGAAAATTGAATTATATTTACAACGATGTGCTATTCGACCCCCATGCTATCTGAAATTTTAAAGTTAAATTTTCCCCCACGCCATCTTTTCGAGCAATCAGAATGTCTTTCAAAAAGTGGTATGGGTGATATCCTCCAAAACGGTTTTTGTTAAATTGTTCCACGTCGAACCGTTCAAATGTTGACAGGCGGGTCTATAAAAAGCAGCACTGTATATAAACATACCCATATGTGGGTATATAATCATCTCATTCAGTACCTCTATTATTTTTTTGTCTAGTTAAGATTCAATGAAGTTTGACTGGTGGATTTTTTTTCGCAATTATTCCTTATTTTATAATAAGAATTATAATTACAATGAGTTTTTCAATGGGGGTAACCAACTCCATGAAAATTTCTGAACCAAGGATGTAAATCAATAGTTCTCCCTCAAAATTGTGGATATATAAGCTATTGAAATAACGAACTCAAATGATATTGAAACACATCGCTACAATTTTGTTCAGGGAGTCACGGACTACGGAATCAATGTTCCCTTCACTGTTGGAATACATTGGTCGGATATACTCTTTGTAATTGATTCATTCTAGATATGACAGTAATCGACAACCACAATGGCAACAGCAGAACGAGCTAGGGGAGCCAAAGGCCATTTTGTCATTATCTGAACGGAAAATGGAATCTGTTCCGGAGGGCGCTAGTATCCCTGCAACGTACCTAAAAGATGAAGTGATATTATTGTTTGTAAACGGACGTTATCAATCCATACTCAATCAATGTCAGGCCGCTTGTAAATAGATATTTTCTGTTTCCCTAACGAATTGAATGATTATATGAGGATTCTGAATTCAGTAACATGTAACAAGATGATATTTAATCGTGAAACAGTTGAGAGAACAAAGATGGTGGGTAATCATTACAATTTCACAATAACTTGTAAATGGTAAGTTTCAGCTATGCGCTTTATTCAGAATTGACGACCATGAATAGTGATAAAAACACTTGAATTAATGAGTGTGTCGCAGAAATTATCCAAATAAAAGAGAGCATATCCCCATATGAACTTGTGAGGGATTCTGGTGATATTGATGTCACTAGAAAATCATTGTGGTCATTTCAAATCAGTATGAAGAGACCACAATATTTCGTGTAGTTTTCGCATTCTGTCATCAATATGTCCTTCGTAACATGGTTTTACATGAATAAGTATGCTCCTGTGTTGTTTATTTCGCACATGCCGGACGGTGCAACGGTCGGGGATCTCAGAAGACAAATATTGAATTTTAGAGATGTTTCTACGAACCTTCTCAAAACTGGATACCGAGGACGAGTAGTAATTTGTACCAGATAATTTGAAATGAATACAGTCTGATACCTGGAACATTTCAATAGTATACTATGACTGAGTATTTTATTGTGTTGTGGTTTCGAAGTGCAATTAGGGAAAAATATTGAGACGAGTGTGTGTTTAAATAAAAAAGGGCAAAGTTCCGTAACAATTGGCTCAGAAATGAGGATTTCTAGTGACTATTCAGAAACAATTATTGGTTAATACGAAAAGTACCCCCTAGACCTGAGATGAAGGTTGTTCACCTCAAAAGACTGAAGCCCTAGCATGGTGATCCAATGATTCTTGATCATAATGATCTGATTATTAGGGAATTATTGTTACAATAATGAGTACAGTACTCCCCCGCGTTGTTCATCTCGCTCATGCCAGACGATGTGCCGGGGATCTCCGATAATGAACATTGGACGGAGAGCTGGCTACGTGAATTCAAAGTACATGGACCTGCGTTCGATCCCCAGCAATTTTTTATTTTGTCATTTTCTATTACACTCAAATCAACTATAAAACTTCCACAAGTCCCCAAAATATATCACCTCAGAACATTCTCCCTCAAAACCTCTCAAGACACAAAACAGCATTTTCACAGAGCCGAAGGCTGCTGAAAATGTCTTTGAACCAATTTGTTTGACGTTCTTTTCTCAAGAAAAAGCTAAAATTTGTTGAACGAAAGTATCACGCGCAAATTTCGATTGTTCTATTAAGATCAAATTACATATATTTCTTATGACTGAATCGCAGGAGGGTATATATAGCTTTATTTACCTTGAAATGATTCATTTTTACATGGGGTATCGCAAAATATCGCGAGACGACCTTCTACTGCGTCTTCACGGAGGCGTACGGGGGTTTCCCCATTTTATCCTTGAAATACAGAATGAAATGCAAATAATAGATTACGAGATGTACCGTACTCAATAGTTTGAATGAAAATAACATCTTTGAGTGTAGCTCAGAAATTTTGTGTAGCTATAGTTTTCAATTGTAAAAATTGCGCAAAATTATTGCCAGAAGTCTAAGTCGGTAAAGTTGTAAGAAAATTGTTCAAATTGTTCTTCGTTATTTACATTAGTATAAAATCTTCAACTTTTGGGGGTAATTGGGGGTAATTGTGGCCATCAAACAATTTAAATTCGTACATGTCTGGTTGATTGATCTATCCAGCCACAATCAGTAGGTTCGAGATTCGTTGGAACTTCTCAAAGTGCATTTGTCTAGATATTTGCGATGTATCTTCCAAATTACTGCCGAATTGCAACTCGAATTGAGTTCTATCGACGGATTGTTTTTTTTCTCCATTATTCCTGAAAGGTAGATCGTATATACTCCTGATATTCAAAAATTTACAATGCATTTTTTTCTGTATTCCAAGAATAGAATGGAAAAACCACCGTGAAAGCCAGTAGGAGTTCGCCTCGTGATGTTTCGCGAACCCTATGTAAATAAATTATTTCAAGTCAAATAATGTCATATGTCGCTTGTTGCCATTTGCTTATGAGAAAGATCTGTAATTTGATCATAATAGAACAATTTCCGTTCGACGAATCTGAGCCTTCGGCCGTTGCGGAGCAAGTCATGCTCAATAAAAATGCTGTTTTGTGTCTTGAGGAGTTGTGAGGGTGAATGTTCCGAGGTGATATATTTTGGTAACATTTAGAAGTTTTGTGGTTGGTTTGAGTGTAATAGAAAATTAAGAAAATGAATTTTGGCGTGACCCAGCTTGGGATCGAACCCAGGTCTTTGTACTTTGCAAGCGGGCGTTTATCCAAGTGAGCTACCAGGCTCATTTAAATCAATAAAATGTTTGCAGTTATCTGAGCACCGGGCAGCGCGGCGCTCTGGAATAATTTTTGAACTCCCGCCCCCGCTTCCAGCCCCGGGACTCACTCCTTCCTGCAGAGCAACACACTTGTCAGAAGGTATGGAAGGTTTCTATGTAAAAATTTCCCTCCTACCTTATCATTCTTAATTTATGTTCCGACTCGGAGCTTCTGGATACTGAGTACTATTGTATATAAGATCGAGCGAATCGCCGAACAACAAGTGGTAATTTACACGGAACAGTTCAATAGAGAGCTTTCATAGATACAGCTCATCAAGCCAGTCATGAGACATGCATCTCCCACGCCCCTTCCTATTGCTCTTCATTGCTCCGAATGCGTTCCCGTTCTGTACGCACTCCGCGAAATCCCACGTCTCATGACTGGCTTGATAAGCTGTAAATAGATAGTTCTATCAATCACGTTACAATTTTCTCAAGTGTTTGTAGCAGTTCAGATTCTTTTTCAAATGTATAACATAATCAAATTTAAAATACTATAAAAACATCGTCACTCTCACAAAAGTACTCAACTTTTCCAAAATCACGGGCACACATAAATTAAAACAATAAAATAATCATAAAAAATCACTCAAATGTAAAAAGGAAGATTTGAATAATGGAAAAAGATAGCGGGGATTTCTAAACCAACGAAAACTAGTGTTAGAAAAAAAACTTTATGATCACTCTACTGAGAGTAAATTAGTTGAGACAGAAATTTTTGTAAGATAAGAAAACTGATAATCATAATACTGAATACCAAAATATAATCAAACATGGGTATTATTTTATAATTACAATATTTTTCCTATACAGCGATATTCACGCAACATTATATATCGGTTTAGGTTACTGAAGTAGGGTATTCTGAAGCAGAGTAACAAATTTGAAATGAACCTTTTGCTACAGAAAAAAATCATGTCATTGAATATCATGGACAAAAAATATAAACTATCATTAGGGACCTATTCAACCAATATTCTAAATTTGTGAATTGTTATTTTTTTTCTCTAAATTAGATATGATACGAATATTGACATACTGATATGTAAGTAATAACAGTAATGAAATCAATATTAAATAAAGGCCACAACAATGGTTTTTTCTCCTATTCAATTAACAAAATTCGTGATAAACATTTAATCGAATCCCTCAATCGTAGTTTAATTCCTAATCTATCAATGATACCTGGAAATATTGTTCTATTACTTATGTATGCACAATTTCTCTTGATATCTTGAATATTTTAAGACGTTTCGGGAATAATATCAATTTTTCTTTTTACACTATGGATCCGAGTTCCAAAACGATAGTTGATACTAAAGATAAAGTACCTCTCGCCCACAAATCAGGCTTCTAGAGAATTTCATGTTCACAACCTGATTGCGTTGCCCAATATGTCAGACAGAGTGGTAGAAAAATTACCACAAGAGTCTTGGAACATGTTAAACTAATTGAGAGTTCTAGAAACCCACACATAGATGATTAGAATACAATAATTTCATTTGCTAACCATCTTCTCAATTACCATCACAGCTTTGATATTGATACTGATTAAGATATTTCGCACGTTTGGCAAAAAGGTTTTCTACTCAATTTTCTTGAAATTTTTCAGATTAATTCTGCTATAAGCGATCCGAATATTGTCACTCCAAACGAACAAGTACAATTCATTTGCCAACAGTTTTTCAATTCCCTTAGGTTTCATTAGATTTATTTCTTGCCTTGATCTCTGATAAACCGATTGTTCTATGTCATTGAAGATCTGTTCCTTTGGACAGGTGTTATTCTGGTTGTCTCTGTGTTAGGTTATTCCTTTTCTTTATAGAGGTCGCACTTCAAGCGTTCATTGGAATAACTAGTCTGTCATAAACTCATTGTTCTTTCATTATACACATGTTCACTCTTAGTTATAATTATATAATTTGTTACAAATATGGATATGTGATAATTGAGCTCGTTGCACAGAATATTATTTGCTTCGTTCCGGTTCGGTTTGGATTTGCTTCCTTTTCTCCAATGTTTTGTGCGTGTTGTTTTTCTGTCATCGCTCCATGGTGGTGTTTTGACAATTCATTTTGCTTGATGGATGGCCCCTGTGTGCTGTCATTCATCACTCATTGCTCATTGCTATCATTGTTCCTCATGTCGTTTGTTCCTTTTATATTGGTTAATGGCTTTAGTCCCCCTAGAGTTGAAGAAAAAGGGAAATAATAATTGTTGATGGGAAAACTTTCGTTGTTGTTTGTTTTGAAAATTGAATTCGTTTTCTTATACACCTGTTTTTAACCACCTTTTTCTTCTCCATGTAAGTACCACATATTGTATTCCACTATCTAAAGTCTACCCCCGTTCTCTTCTTTTATTGTAGATTTTCACATTCAGCTATGATGAACCTATAGAAGTTAAACATATACTAATCGATGGTTTTTTACCGATCCACCATCACATAACTGATCGATTGCGATATTGAATTTGTGGAGATGGCTTTGAGTTTTTCCACTTCGTAAAATCCTACCATTCCACTTTGAGATACAATGGACTTCTATCACAGGTTAATATTGAATATGTGAGCAGATATGAATTCTTATACATTGTTGTAATGCTGTTCGACCAATATGGAAATTCAATATCCCTTGTACTTCCTTCTTCCAGTCAATATGGGACAAATATTGAAAACCCCATATTAAATATCAATTTGAGATACGGTAAAAATCATATAGATTTTTATATTTTATGAAAAAACTGTTCAATCAATATAATATTGAATTTGGGAAGACAATATTGCTGAACGCCAGATCAGATATGAAATTTGAAAGTAAAATGGAAATAAAATTGCACCTATGATAAAGTCAATGGCACACCTTCAGATAAATTTCAATTTTCAGATATTTTTTGCACGGTATTCGAGTTACGATAGTGCTTTCGCAGCCCTTGGTTCGGAAAGCACTACTCGTTGTTTAAAACCAATTTTGTGTTGAATAACTCTTTTTCAACGTTCACCTCTTTCGCAAAAATAAAGATTCACTTCACTCGATGCTTTTAATAAAAATTGAAAATGCAGGTTACAAGTGACAAAAATTGAATGATCAAAATACATGTCTCAGATAATTTATAACATAAACAAAGAATAAAACTATTATAGTTCTATCGCGGATTTTCGGTTTACAAGATAATTCTCGGTGTGAGGTTATTCTGCAAAAGATAAATTTCGGTAGGAGCTTGGTCTGCAATTTCTCTAGTCGCCATGAAGTCTAGGCGGCAGGGCCAAACTCAGGAACTGGGTGGCAGGCTGGACTCAGGAACGTAACTTTCGACCGATACCTCTCGATTGAACATGGAACGAAATTTCGTAAGCATTTTAGATTTTTTGTCATTTCAAGATAACCTTGTACATCTTTTATCGTTCATGATAAATCTCTTGGGAAGTTTCCATGTATCATTCTTACATGCATATTAGGAAAAAAACTGGAGATTGGGAAATATATTGTAAAAATGAAGATATTTCTTGTAATGCAGCAAAAAACAAAAAAAAAATCGTCCAAGTGGAGAATACAATTTCCTTCAAAAGCCTCCTGAACGCGCCTAATGCAAACATGGTGCTCTTGATTTTTGGTGGAAGTTTTCGTTTGTTAGCAGAAAGAATGATATTTTCGCCAGATATGGTGAAAATACTGGCAGAAGCATATGATGTATTCTATATGTTTTGTGGCTTGGACTGAACTTCAAATATACCTTCACAGCCTCGTGGGTCGAAAGAGTTATTTATAAGGTTGAATTTCACCTAAAGGTGACTAGCAAAATGTTTTCAGAATACAGGGAATACTTTCTAGTAAATATCAACCTGATTATTACCTCATGTATGTTTATATAGTCAGGGAATAAACAAGTCGGTAAACAGGTCTACTATACACTCTACATTACCTATTTTGTCACCAATTGAGTTGCCCGGGCATTTTTCGTCATAGTTTATATCAAGTGTTTCTCAATGAGGGCGAGATTACTACAATTTTTGTCTAATAATACTTAATGTCTACAACGAAGTCAAAGCTACCAAAAATAAATTCTTCAAAGTAACTTGGTCTTTTATCAGATATTGAAGTTCGAATCGATTCGGATGAGCATGACATGATACAATTTACTCTCTTCAAATAATTTATTTTGGAGCTGGATTTTAGAAATCCATAAAATGCCAACTAGAAATTCGAATAGAATTGATAAACCATTTAAGTATACCACCACAACTACTATCGATTTGCTGCCAGAATGGGGATATAATCCGAACCCTACACTTCCCAAAGTCCAAAGATAAAAGCCATTATGTTACTTATATGGTACATAAGAATATTCTACTATATGCTCCACGTCTTTAAATGACTTCAACTATTTGAAAACATTCATCATCCATTCTTATGAATGGAATATGAAAGTAAATAAGTGTTAACCATCGACGGAGGCAATACAAAACAGGCTTATGTTGGGTTATCCCGATATTGGATGGATTGACAGAATGAAGAGAATGAATGCATAGATAAGCTGCGTTCAACAAACTTCGTCTGACGCCAGCGGTGAACTACTGCCGTGACGTTTTCAACAATACGACAAAATAAAATTCAATGAAATTGGTCCAGCTGAAGCAAATGGGTAAAAAAAAAATATTGAATAAAGTGCAAGAAAACGAAAGCAAATAGCAAAACAATCAAAGATTGATGTGTTGAAACGATGACGTTGAAAATTTCAACACTAAGAATTACGGCGTCCGGAAACGTCGAATTGAAATTTTTAAGCAGATCATAATATCTCAATTTTTTTAGAGGTAGTCACAGTTGGCAGACGAATTGAATTGGATATTTCCAAGCACGGCATTCTGCGGAGTTAGCATTCTAAGAGTACTTTCAGACTATGCGGGACGTGACCATGTCAAACTACAATTTTTGATTTAAAATGTTATGATTGGCTATTTCTCTTTGGATAGAGATTCCCTCTTCACACTGAGATAACATTATCATGGATAATATTATGACAAAATGTGCACTCAATACAATTATCGCGTACTATTTTCAATGCCACTGATATTTTATGTTCTATTCCAGAATAAACACTTTGAGTAACTAGGTAAAGGCTAGACAGAGATACTTGGTTTTACCATCAACAAGAAGTAGAAAATAATGTTAATGTTTTCTCCGTATTAGGAATCAAAATTATCATTTCAGTGTTTCTGCTCAGAATATCCAAAAACAACAATATAAATTTATTATTCACGATTCCAAGCCAACCAGAGAACGGAACGTATAGACATATCGCATGAAAAAACATCCCATAACAAATTTGTCTTTCATCACGTGACCACAATGTGGAAGGTTCTCAAATGCCAAGATGAGGAAAATGGACTTCTTAGTCAGGAATGAAGGTTACTTTCGACTTTGCATGAAGCATAGGTGTTCTCAAAGTTGAAATTTCAGGAAAATGCGACTTAAAGGTCCCATATGGGATAGTCGCCATATTTTTTGGCTTGAAGCGTTTCCGCCATTGCAAAAATGATCCATAATTTTCTCGAATCCACTATATTTTAATGATAGAGAATCAAAATATTGGTGTATATGATATGTATATACATACTTCATTTATGAAATTAGTTTCTGCAGTGTTTGATGAAAAAAGTTGAGGAAGTACAAATACAAATTTGATATTTTCAAGGGGCCCACCTGTTTTACATGAGTAAAATTTAACATTATCACAAAAAAATTTGTATCGCAAAACAAATCTGAACTAGATGTGAATGCGACACCATCCCTCGCATACATTATTCTCTGTTACATATTCCTTGACAGTTTTTTTTTTCATACGCCATGTTCATCTTCAAATCTTTTACGAATAAACATGTAGGCTAAGATACGCAATATGCAGTAAATATTTATTATCTTCTAACCTTCTACTGTTTGTTTCAACATAGTGTTTATAACCTAAAATAGGTGAAATAACCTAAAATAGGTGAAAATGACGAAATTTTCACCATCAGTCGACTATTCTGAAGGCAATTCTACTTATTTATACCTTCGACTCAATAGGCAAAATCTCTTCATTGTCCAATTTTCAGGATCTGAATTATTTCCATTTTCTTTCCCATATTGGTGAATTTAAGGTTATTATAACGTAAGAATTACCTTCGCCAATTTGGGCGCTGACCTATTTGAAGGTCGAAATGACGTAAATTTTACTTTAGATGTTTGTTGGGTCAGTACTTATATAGATGACCATTGCCTGCCAAATAACATTCGAATCATCAAGCTCCATATAACTGCAGCATAGTAGTATATTCGCAGCTGCAGCCGATATCGATGAGAATGAGATATATCGAGAGATATGCCGTGATCCAGAGGATACATTTAGAGGGCGGTCCAGAGTTCATAGATGTGGAGCTCGTTGAAGAACCCTACCTCTGAAACATCAGAAACTTCGGCAAAATTTCCGGTTGGGGGAAGTGCGCTTCCCGGAGTCGGTATAAAGTTTAGAATCAGGCCAATATTGAATAAATATAAAAAAAATCTCCTCCATTTGTGTAATTCGATATCTTCAGATTCCTTTCCATCCACACAGGAATCCAAATAATCACCCATATTAAAATATTCTTCGTCGCACAGCAGATGGAGAAACCTTTCCGAATTTCTGGCATTCAAATTATCAACGAACGTGCAGAACATGAAGGATATGTTGCTCCAAAAATCATTGATTGAACTTTGTTTCGCAGAAAATACAATAGAATTAATGAACAGGTTAAAAGTACAATTCAACATTTGAAAAAAATCTCATTCATACTGGGAGACGGTAGGTCAGATCACAATGCAACGTTACAAACTATTGAATGAAATATGAATGAAATTATGGAAGTGCAATTTCGTCATATGTTATAAAATTTAGTTGAATACCATGAGAATCAATATGAATAAGAACACCACTGATGTAATGAGTGAAATTGGATCGACGATGCAATGGATTCAAAATTTGACCTAATCACAGTGGAAATTAAACACAGCCTATTGAGTAGAGTGGAAACAAATATGATAAAAACTCCGAACAATATGAGTTAACAATTGTAATGATAATAATAATATATATTCATTTAACAACAATTGATAATATATAAACTTAATACTACACAATAAAATTTGTGATGATAGGGTAAATACCATATTAAAATTAAGATTCTAAATCAATTCTTTGAAACAATATTCAGTTATGAGGTTTATAGCACGTTTGCAGACTAACATACACTCACACTCACGAAAACACACACACACACACATACATACACATTTTCGAACGTTCAAACATTTTTCATTTCCATCAAGTCAGCATTTTTTTTCCGTTGTAGCTATATATGAAGGACTCCAATTCTTTCCTTCATCGAATCAGTATTATTCATTTTTGATGACAAATAGTTGTAGGACCATTGTCCAATAGATTTGTGCCAATATGCTGAATTTTCTGCCTTGTATGGTGAGAATGACTCGGTAAGTTGAAATTATGTTTTTTTTTTGTGATATCTAATGTTTATATTGTTGACGAATATCGAAGACTTAGGTTACGGAAAATAGTGCATTAGATTAATACCTGGAATCTTCAGATATAATCAGCTTGAGGAATCTTTTTTGAAAAAGTTCCAGGGGATAGATGTGGGTTTCCAGGGCTCCTCCCCAGCCAATTATACCACATCGTAGATGGCTTCCGACTGATGCATGGTACAATACTTTGAGTTGTGAAAGTGTAATATATCTTAGTGGTACTTGAATTTGTAAATGATCATCTGTAACTTATTGCACACGAGATCAATATGAGCATCCCATTTAATATGAGTGTCTATTATCATTCCCCAATTCTTGACTTTGGTATAGGCAGAATAATATGTCGTTGCTCCATTATTTCGAATGTGAGGCTCTGAAATGATGATAAATTTGACTGATTGCAGCTGAAGGGTATGTAATTTTTTTCGAAGTTGATAGCTCATGTTTCAACCAGTTTTTTATCAGGAAAATCAGTTTCCACAATTTCCTCTAGTTCTTGCCAAAAACTTGCCTCATAAAAAGTCACAGTGTCGTCAGCAGATCCCAGAATTTGTTCACTGCTCCTGATGGATAACATGTTAGTTCACATATATGCGATCACTAAGTACATCTCACATTTACTGAGTGAAATTTCTCAGCTAGATAACTTCTGAACAGTTTCAAACAATTGTTCATAATGCTCATAAACTCTGATGTCTCATGACGAAGATTTCTGAAAAACAAACCCAAAAATCAGACTGATCACAAAAATCGGACTGATCATGAAAAAACACATCAAGACTCCTGATAACAAATTAAAACTTTTGGAGGCATTGTCAATGACTAAACGGAATGTTCTGTGTTTGTTCGGATTCGCCACACCAGAATGTGGTCCTATCATTCCGAACAGTTGCTTTTCCACTACTCAACTTTCTTCTAGTCTTCCATCTCATTGCTATATTTTTCAGAATATTTTCGTCTTCTTCGGAACTATAAATGATATGAAAATTCAAAGTGATTCCATTTGTTGAACCATAATCAACGTTTTCGTGCAATGCCAATACCAGATTTGTTTTTGTGGCTGAATGACCGTCGTCATCAGGGCCTTGACAAACTCTGCTCGCAATAGTGTCCTGACCAATGAGGATCGTGGGTTTAACGTTGATCATATCATGGATTTATTTATTTATTTATTTATTTATTAAATACAAGAGTTGAAGTTGAACTTATTAATTCTTTTAAGCTAATTTGGAGGGTTAATTGACAAATTACATTTAATACGTTAATACACACATATGGACATGATATTCATATATACATTTATATTGAATGGACTTCATGTGGAAAAATTTGGTGGTTCAATTCGTGGAACCTGTCCAGTGAGTTCTTGAATGCATTGAGAGATGGAGATGACACAACAGCAGGAGATAGATTGTTCCACAGAGCGAAGGCACGAGTTCCAAGCCGGTCAAGAGAATTGTGTCAAGGAAGGATTGGCTAGCGGCTGTGTACGGAGGAACTGTAGACAGGGTCCAAATTAATATTCCAGAAATTGAAGTCACCAGCTATTATCAGATTGGAGTAGGTTGGGTTGAGTTGTTGGATGATATCATCGAAATGCAGATCGTCAGCAGGTGAGGTAGACGGTGAGCGATGAATGCAAACAAGAACAAGGACAAAAGAATTGAAAAATAATTTCAGTCCCAGTATTTCGATGTTTGGAATAGATAAAAACAAATCACGAGGCTCTTTAGAAATGACAGAATTTTTGACGTAAATGGCCACTCCACCTCCCACTGTTGTCAATCTGTCTTGTCGAAACATGGTATAATTGGGTAACTGGTAAAGACTTAATGGAAGGCGAGAGTTCAACCATGTTTCAGACAACATGATAACGTCAGGGTTGAAACATGAAGTGACAAGGACGAGATCATTATATTTAGAAGGAAGGGAATTCAGATTAGTGTATAAGATGGAGAAATTCCCCATTAGTTTTTGGTGTTGATGGTCGTTGGGCTTCATTGAGTTTGATTATTTGCAGTGTACGGTTGATATATTTAATAGTTAGTCCAATCTCGCCTGCGTCGAGCCTCCTTTTCAGTTTACTACGAAGGTTTTGCAGGTTTCTGGATTGCTCCGGAGTGAGATCAGCGCGGATTTTAACTTGTGGGTATCGACCTCCTGCTTTTGCTTCGTTCTTGAGAATTCCAAACGAAAACTTGCAATCGGCGAATTCTATCTTGGCGAGGCGGGGACCAGGGCCTAATCTTTGACCGATTCGGTATATACTATTTACGTGGGATTCATTGTCAGGAAGTATTGAACTGATGAATCATCTTGAGGGTTATCTGATTTATGAAGGCCAGCAATGATGATGTTTTTTTCGCGGCTTATTCTCGATCTCATTTCATAGTAAATTGTGTCCGAAGGAATTACGGGATTCACAGGGGCATTTGATGGGGTTTTGATTTGGCTCTCCAGCGATGAGAGTTCTTCTTCTAGAGTTACGGCTTTATCCTTCAAATTTCTAATATTATTGTTGCAAGTAACTATCGATTGGGCGTGTTTCTCTAAGGTTACATTGATATTATTTATGCTTGCATTGCAAGTGATTAGTTGCGATGTCAGCTGGGCGAACTGGTCCATTATTTGCGCTTAGTGACTTGTATTCAATGGCTCTGGCTGGGAGTTTCCTGAGTATTGGGACAGTGTCATGCTTGGTCGACACATTGGACAGATCCAATTACCGTTAGGCAGCGTCGGAGTGGGCGTGTCAAGGCAGCCTATGTGGTACAAATCATTGCGGTCGTGACAGCGGAGCTTGGACCTTGTACTGCCCAAGGGGGCTCTACATTTCTTGCACTGAGACATCTGGTTACGGAGGACCGAACTATAATAATTGGAAGGTAGGAAGAAATCTGTATGTGCAAGAAATCTGTATCTGCTTCACTACAGTACAGGTGTGCGCCCAGGCTGGAGTGCACGTGCAATTGAGAATTCTAACTGTCACTGTATGCAAGTATGAGCTGGCAAAATATATCAATAGGTGCAGACTCACTTTATTTGATGGAGGATCCAAAATAACACAGGTATACAAGCACTAGTCTATGAGATTTCGTAGTTATTATCGGAGCGAAACGAACGATGTGTCACTAGCCCAGTGGCGTTATGTATAGTTATATATAGGATAGGTGAATCTTGCAGATGAGGATGTCGGTCCTAATCTTCCATCAAAATTGTTTGACGAGACATTGGCAATTTCTTGACAGTTCTCACATTGGACTTTCTGAGAATTTTTGCATTGTCATGAACACGAAATATATTTAATTCAAAACATTCTGAATATTCATCGTGTTACAAAATATTACTTCAAATGAAACGTACAAGAATGTGCAAGGGAACAATTCTCAATAATTTATTCAAGACAACCCCTGTGAATCGTTGTTTCTGGAGGAATTTCAGCATTATATCCAGGAAGATAGTGATGAGATCTCTCACGACTATCCATTCCGCAAGATTTGCGCGATTTGTAGATATTCCTGAATGACCATATTTTCAACATTTAAAACAATTCTTAATGCCATAATTTTTCACTAACGGACATCTACATCATTTCGTTTCATTACAGGACAGTACGAAATTGCAACACCACAAACAATTAAAATGAAATTCTGCTACATTAACTAATCCTATGCTCATACAGAACATTACATTACATTGAAGAACTCACACCAAAACTCACAAATATTTCCAAATCAGAAAATCTTAGGATTGCTAAAAGAAACATCAGAACGGTTTCCAGTCTCTTTACCAGAACAAAAACTCCTTAAACAACATCAGAATTTTCCAATGTTATATATAGTATTCCTTGTTCAAATTGTGACAAAGCTTACATAGGACAGACAGGTAGACATTCATCAGGACGCATTACGTCCCATAAAAGTGCAGAGCACACAATAGAATTCAAACACTTTGGTAATTTCAACCACCCAACCATTTTGTCCATAGTAAATAATCTTTCGAAAAGAAATCTTCTAGAAATGGTTCACATAGATAATGAACCCAACTGTATAAACAAAATATTCCATATTGTAAATTCAAGTGTGATTCATAACTATTTGATAAAAGAAAGGGCAAAACCGACCCTATTAAATATCCAGATCAACCGCCATAAATCATAATGTGGGGGACAAGCAGGTGGTTTCCTCCCATTCGGAAGTTATTCTGTGAGTGGTACATCCAAAATCATGCCCCGCCAGAATACCTATTTCATATTCGCAGCAAACTTTTGAATCTGCTACTCACAGAATAACCTAGTTCAAACAATTAAAGAATTCTTTTTTCCTAATAGTGCATTTGTATGGAAGCTTGTCTTATTTTTTTATCATTTTCATTCAATTCTTTTCAGTCGTTCATTAAATTCGTCATCTTATTGAATCCTGACAAAAATTGATAATCTCTGACCCCAAAAACGCCCACACACAAATTTTGAATAGAATCAGGCTATAATTACAAAACTTCTCGCAATCTTGTTGGAGCCGCCATATCGAATTCGTGGATTTTGCCGAAAAATCATGATCTCCGTCCCCAAGAACCCCCACATACCACTTTTTATTGGAAACAGGCTATAACTAAAAAACTCCTCGCCATATTGGAGCTGCCATCTTGAATTCAAGAATTTTGTCAAAAGAATCGTGATATATGTCCCCGAAAACTCTCACATACCTATTTTGAATGAAATCGAATCGTAATCACAAAACTTGTCCGCCATATTGGAGCCGCCATTTTGTTTGTTCTCCAACAAAAATTCCATATTGCATTGCCAACGGAATTATGGATATCCGTTGGGTTTCACGTTGATCGCACAACTAGAAATGGGTCCAATTCAACTTGTAAGATTTGATTACAAACCCGACAGACATTGGGACAGGTGAAATTGAATAAAAGCTTGTAAAATAAAAAATCGCCGTGATTTACCATTCATGAAAATTAATAATTTTTGTTCCCCCTGTATGCTACTTCCATTTGGAGTTTATTCGCACGTCAATGAGATACTATTCAAGTTTTCCTTCCGCCGACAAACAGAACATCATTGTATTTCGACATTTCTGGATTTCAAAGTTAAATATCAGATATTATTTCTCTAAGTGATATTAGGATGGATTGGCACGCCTGGACACTCCAATATTTTGGCGAAGGAGGGCTGTTCAATCACTGACATAACATCAATGTAGACTGCTGATCCCGAATGATGAGAATTCACCCAATTACAAGATATCAAAGAGCTTTTAGAGATGCGCATTTTGTGTAGGTGACGATTCAAAATCACATAATGGCTCCTCGTTAGATGTCAATGTCTGAAATGACATTATTTGTGCCTTTCTGTGCTTTGCGCAGACACGTTTACGTAAATTCTATTTGGATGAATTTTTCGAGTGATGGGGATGTGAACTCTAGCGGTCTAGATTAAGGTTATGTCGGTGTGTTCAATCCTAAGAATGGAAAGAGATAGCATCCCGCCGATTCTGAATTTTGAGAAGAACCAAAAATAATCATCCCCACGAGTGATGAATAGAAAGACGCTGCGCTCGGCAGACCCCACCGTCTCCGGATCAACCTGTTATACAGATGGATCAAGACTTGGGGAATGTCCGGCGCAGGAGTTTACAAAGAAGGAACAACGCCGGAGTATATGCGATACTCATCTGCGTTCAGGAAAGCCTCGACAACATAAGTCGAGGACCTATTTCCATCTACTCTAACAGCAAGGCATCAATCATGGCGATAGGATCAAACAAGATCACATCCAAATGGTGTCCGAGTGTAGGAACGCCATAGAAAGTTTGCAAAAAACAAGAAAAGTCAGCCTCATATGGGTACCAGGACACACGGGTGTTCTTGGGAACGAATAGGCAGACAGAGTAGCCAAGATTGGATCGAGAAAGCCTCAGTCCGACCGGAACCAATCTTGGGAATACCCAAACATGGAGGACTGGACATGGATGGACTGCTGCAGGAGCAGTTCATCAAAACATGGCAGGAGGCGCCATGCATGAGGTAATCGAAGATCCAAATGAAGGAGCCTTCGAAGAAACTATCAAGAGAGATCCTGTCACACAAAGCGGAATATCAGGACTGTGACTGGGCCCCACGACACAATCCTGAAGAGGCACATGGAACTCTCGGGATCACAGATGATCCCATATGGAGATGGTGCCTGGAAAATGACGAGACATCGTCGCACATCCTTACTGGGTGCCCCGCTCTGGTGCATCAGAGAGGAGATCAACTTGGGTAGCATATAATTCTGAACCCAGAAGATGTCAAAGAGATTCAGCTGAGAAAACTGCTGAGCTTCGTCAGAGAAATTGGCATTCCCAGCTGATTCCCAGGCCTACGTGCACGGGTTCTCCAGAACTAGCACACCATGTGCACAGAAGAAGAAGACGAACAAGAAGAAGAAGTGATATTAGGATTGAAGTCCAGGTTAGTACTGTCTATATCCTCGTGTGCTGCTTATACTTTTTTCTTACGATTTGAGTCAGATTAAATAAAAATATCAGGAAGAATTGAAGATTTGGATACTTCACCAACTTTTGATTGAAAAATTCAAGGTTTAAACAAAAGTAAATTGATTTTCTTTCATTTGAGCCAGATAACATTAAATTTTTTATTATAGAGTTGAGGTTTATAAAAAATTTTAAATGCTGTTTGTGTTTTCCATAGAATAAATTTATTTTTCTGACACGATATGTTAGCTTGATTGATGGCTTTTCTAGAATCAATAAATAAATTCCGAAATCTACCTTTCCGACTGGCCGCGCCATCGGATTTTTTACATATGTTCACATACATCAGCGAAAAGTGGAAACAGGAATCAAGAAAAAGCATTTTTGGCTGGTTAAAACATAATTGCTCCTGATTATTTTATGTAACTGTATATTTTAGTATCAGGAAAAATAATAAAATTATTTTTTCCGCGACTATACCAAACTATCTCTGACAAGTTTTCAATACAGTTTGCAGCAGAAGACATATGAATAAAGTATGAGGGTGTGAATAATATATTTTGTGTTCATGACGATTTGGGTGTCACCTGAAGAAATAATGGTTATCGATGACAGTGATACCCTATTTCTCCTATGGGCAATATCTAGCTCAAAATAAATATATGTGAGTGAATGGCGTTTGAAGTATGATAAAAAATCATTCTGGACGCTAATATTCCCGTTAGGATTTGGGTTCTCGCATGGGGATATATTTCTCATAGAAAAGAAAAACTCATTTCGAAAATTAAAATTCTATATTTTGTGTAAAATTTTGTATATTTCAGCAAAGCGCTTTTGGCCTACGGCCATCTTCAGTGCTTATCTAAAATGTATATGATATCATTTTGATGTACAAATATGAAAGATTGTTCAGTACTTGGTCATGAGAATAAAAAATGATATTGATTGAAGTGGAACTTGTGACATTTTCACATGTGTTGTATGTTCCTGGTTCAAAGAGTCACATTCATAATGTTAGTTCAAATTAATGAAGATTTTTAACTTTGGTATAATTCAAATTTTTAAATTTTAAAATTATTAGCCCACGGTAGACAGCCTTGGTGGGACATCGTGCTGTCAAGTGTCACGTTGTGTGCGATGTTGCCAGATTTACAAATTCATGATTATGGGTAATGACGTCATTCATACTTTGAAATTATAGAGAAAATATATAGAAGCAGTGCGGCTTGTATGGTTGAGGGAAATAACGAGGGGAACTAGATAGTTAATTTCAAGTTTTGTTGCGAATTTGGTGAAATAGGAGACAGATGCGATGTTGACAGATGCAAGCTGGGGTTGGTGGCGCGGAAGTAGAAGAACTGCTGGAGAAGAAGAATTAATTATGTAATATTAATGAACTTGTGGAAGGACTTTCAAATTCCTCAAGTTGTATAAGTTTGGCTTGACAAAGTCGATTTCGTTATAGTAATAACCAGGTGAAAGGACTTTGAAACTCCTCGTGACGTATGAGGTTGGCATTTCTAAGTCGATTATTTTCAATAAACCGGTGAAAAGACTTTCAAACTCCTTATTCCATTTGAGGTTGGATTGGAAGGGCTCTTCTTGAGAAGTTGGGAATTGCGGAAGATAGTTGGTTTCCATGAAACCCTTGATCCATACTTCGATGAGAGCCTGAAGTTAAAAGAAGAAATTAAGTGAAGTAAAGAGGTAGTGGATGGTATATAGGCAATTGGTTTCTGGATTGAAGGAGTGATTATTATATTTCAAGTGGGTCTATTGGTATGTTCTCCGATTCTAGTTTTGAGAGGTCTGAAAGTTCTTCCAATATAAATGACTTGGCAATCGTTACAGGACAATTTATAAATACCACTTTTGTTTGAGGTGTCAATTTTATCTTCAGAGTTTATCACATTTTGGCCTAGTGAATTAGTATTTTTGTTGGAAATATTTACATTGGTTATTTGTTGTGTGAACACTCTAGCTATTTTGGTTGATACGTTGTTAATAATCACTAAGCACCAAAGATGACCGTAGGCCGAGAGGTCTCTGCTCAAATATACACAATTTTACATGAAATATAAAACTTGAAATCGTGTATACACGCAAGGAATTTTCAAAAACTCATTCTTGTTACAAATGCCATCAGACAAGCTGAGAATGTAGAACCTTGTCTCTACCATGAAAAGTTGAGCAATTCCCAATATTTCTAGGTTATTAGACTCCGCTTCAGATCGTAAGGAAGAAGTATGAAGAAATATGGTTTCCTTTCGGTTCAATACAACTAAAACAATTTATGAAAATATCAAACAGTTCAATTCAGATGCAAAACTGAAAATACAGAAGTTCACCCAGCTATTAAGCTATAGCAAATGACCTATACTTTGCACACATTAGTAAGAAAATGAAAGATTATGATTTTTTTTCCATAACAGTACGGTGGAAAGTATAGCTGATTTTTTCACTTTGGTAAAAAATAGAAATCTAGATCTTTCGTGTCCTAAAATAGCTAGTCAGAAATAGGATGAACAAGGGATGCGTGCAAGTTCCACTACTTCACTAATAGTACGCCTATGATTGTGTTATTTATTCGATTTGCGAAAAAGTCAACTTCCCAATACGGAAATACCAAAAATTTAAGATTGTTTCGTGAAAAACCAAGTTGTTTCACATCCACTAAAGCCACGGATTGTCAAGTTTACTACTGAAATTAGGTTAGTGATGCAGAAATATTGATATTCGTTAACCTTACCTTGGAGTGATCACATGGTGTTAAGAACGATTAGATTCAATCCATTGTCGTCTCAGCAAGGAATCATGTTTGATTGATTATGAGTAACGAAAATGATAAAGATGGCCAAAGTCTCCCAAAACCAATTAGGATTTTACGAGAAGACATTCTAACAAACAGAAGGGGAATTAAAAATTCACTAGAATCTAACGAAACTGGACTCCTAATGAAATGAGAGGGAGTTCACCGAAGAGTAACAAATCTTGAGAACGAAAACGAATATCTGAAAACAAAATAAAAAATCTAGAAAGAGAAATAAAAAATAATAACTTATTGATCTTTGGATTGTACTACGATCCAATTACCCTAGACGATATTGAAAATACGCTTGAAAGATAGACATTGATACGAAAGATATCAATAATTATTATCAAATAGGCCAGTCCAAAAATGAACCAATAAAAATGAAATTCGTCTCATTTTAAAAAAAAGTCGAAATTCTCAAAAACTGCAAACAACTCAGAAGAAAATACCGATACATTAGTCTACTCGACACGTTGAAAATGGTTTAAAATAGAGATACTGCTCTTAGAATTATGTGTGATAGCTTATTGGATCCGGAATAATGCCTAGAAAAATGTACCGAAAGCCTGTATTAGCACATAAAAAATTGCAAAAGTTATAAGCAATTGAAGATGAAAAAAAAATGGCATTTCGTTTTTCATCAATATTTCATGAACTATCATTATTTGAGAAATTTCAAAAAAATATTCTGAAAGAGGAGAAAATTTCCAATAAAAAACTACTGGTTTCCGGAACTGTTGAAATGAATTCAAGAAAAATGCGAGTCATATCCATTTTCATGGATATGTTTATATACGTCACAGTCTTGTCAAACATTTTCAACTGTTAATATTCATTTTATATTTTCACTAATAAATACGTTTGGAATTCACGTTAAATTACATTCATTGGTACAAGTTGTTTGCACAACAAAGTTCTGCCCGACGCTCTGCTCAACAGGTTATGGGCCCAGGATCTGAAATCTGTTAGCCTAGAATTCGTGTACCAACTGAAGTTGACCAAGAAATGTTCTCGTCCAGTAAAAACGTATTGAAAGACTCTCATAGTGTAAAATATAAGTGATTCTGTGAATATGAATTCGGCGAATATATCCAGAATTGAAACCCTGAACAAAGATAATTATGATACCTGGAAAATGCAAATGAGCCCTTTACTGATCAAGAATGATGCATGGGATACGTAAATTGTGAATTATCGAAACCATTTCCGATTGAAGGACGCAGCTTCTTTGAGCAGTGTACAAAATTGGATAAAGAATGATTACAAAGAAAATCCGATATAATTCGTCAATCAGTCCATCAGAATTGAAACAAATCAAAGGATGCACAACTTCCGTCAAGTTTGGCTGAAGTTGGAAAATATTTACCAGTCGAAAGGACCAGCCTCGAAAGCGACACTATTGAAACAGCTCACGCTAGCAAGTGAATGATGGTGACGATGTTCGTGATCATTTGAACAAATTTTGACGCAGTTGGACAAATTGAACGAAATGGAAGTCGAAATCAATCCAGACTTACGTCCATTATGTTGTTGTACAGTTTTTCTCCAGTTTTGAAAACTTCAGATGTGCAATCGAGTCCAGAGATGAATTACCAGTTCCAGATATGCTCCGTGTGAAAATCATTGAAGAAAACGATGCACGACAAAATGAAGCTAGGAATTCAATGCAGAATGCAATGTTTGCAAATAAAAAGCATTTTCGAAGCCGATACAACAAAAAGCCTGAAGTCTATGAAGTCCCATTCGGAAGCTTATACGAAGAACAAAGAATTTAAATTTCGTTGTCACAAATGCAGAAAAATTGGACATAAAGCATCAGAATGTAAATATAATCGAAAAATCGATGAACCTTCAGCAAACTGTGCCGAAAATGTTTGTCTATGTGCCACCGAATTTATTCGAAATAGCGATATTGAAACGAAATGGTGCTCAGACAGTGGTGCAACGTCATATTCGTGTAATGAAACTGAAAATTTCACCGAAATGGTTCACATAAATAACGAATCATTGGAACAATCAAAAGGATATCGAATTTGGCTGAAAGAAGAACGGAAAATTCACATAACAAGAGATGTGAAATTTTTTGAGAAAAATCAATCAAGTCTTGATGAATATCAAGATTGCGGTAAATAATTCACCTCGAACAATTGACATTGAAGTTAGAAATATCATACCTGAAACTGACATGAATCAAACTAGTGAACCAGAACCTGAGGATAATGTTCAGGAGGATGAAGAACCCCAAATATACCATGAACAACACTCTTTACTCAGGAGAGGACCTGGCAGACCGAGAATTGAAAGATCGGGCTCTAGGTGAAGACCTCGGAAGATTTATAGAGCGATGGAAACTCAACATGAAGAAGGAAACATTGCACTTATTTCAGAAATTCCAATGAAACATGCGATGCGGACCGATAACACCGAGTGGTACCAGCTATGGTGGAAGAAATTGTCCATCATTGATACCTGGAACTCAAGGAACGTCCAAAAGACCGACATGTAATTAAGCATGGTTTTACGAAATAAGTACAGAGCGATGGAACACTCGATAAAAGGAAAGCACGACTTTAGCCCAAGGTTTTAGTCAAGAACCAGTTATAATTTAATCAAACTTTCGCCCAGTTGCGATTAAGTTGATTCGATTCCGTCACGGCACTGCCAACCAAATTAAAATGTCACTTCGACACTTTGATTAACTTGGTACCTTTTTAAAGGCGAAACGAGGAAGAAATATTCAGGCACCACCAAAATGTTGAAAGAAATTTGGAAACGACGCGGCGGGTTCGAACTCCAATGTTATCACGAAGCGGTGATATGTTGGATCAACTGTTAGAAACCAAGATTGTTTATTAAAAAATACATACGGTCTTCGCGCCGGAAGAAGGGAAACAAACTGAATAGATTTTGAATATTGGAGCCAATCAAATCCAATCCATGCGTCCATGAATAAACGGGGAAGACTTGGGAATGATTGTAATTTTGTTGACGAATCCTGGTAGTTTGAAAATCCAAGTACGGCGGATGATATATGAAACTATTGAACATTTTGATGTGAAGGACTTGAGAGAAGGGATATTGCCTTGGAATAGAGTTTTCGAAGGAAGAAATGGAATAGCAATGCATCAAAGAGGATACATCAAAGAATTACTGAACCGTTTTGGGATGACAGATTCGAAAACCAGTGTAAACTCCATTGACCCAATTGAAATTAAAAAAGTCCGAAGGAGCCCCAAACGAAGATGTGCACAAAATACCGTATCGTGAATTAATTGGGCTTTGACGTACCTGAGCACTACAACGAGACCGATATTAGCTTGCAGTTAGTTATCTGGGCAGTACAACAATTGCTACGATAAACTACATTGACTGCGGTAAACGTGTACTACGCTACCTGAAAGGAAACATTGATTTGGGACTTGTTTATTCACCAGATCAGGAAGTTTTGACAGGTTTTGTGGATGCTGATTGGGGGTCTTGTCTCGATGACAGAAGATCCTATTCACGATATACTTTTATTTTATCCGGAAGTCCAATTTCATGAGATTCGAGAAAGCATGCTAGAAGTAAACACATCGATCTGAGATATCATTTCATCAGAGATTCGATTAGAAACGAAGAATTCACAGTGAAACATGTGTCAACGAGAAACATGACAGCCGATATTTTCACAAAGGGTTTACCGAAAGCAGAACATGAAGCTTGTGTGGAGATGCTCGGACTAGGTCCTGTTTTTCATTCAAGAAACTGGAATTGCCTCGAGGGGAAGTGTTGAAATGAATTCAAGATAAATGCGAGTCATACCGTTTTCATGGATATGTTTATATACGTCACAGTCTTGTCAAACATTTTCAACTGTTAATATTCATTTTATATTTTCACTAATAAGTACGTTTGGAATTCACGTTAAATTACATTCATTGGTACAAGTTGTTTGCACAATAGAGTTCTGCCCGACGCTCTGCTCAACAGGAACTCTATCTACATTATTTATAATTTTAAATTAACGCTGAAAATGGGTCTCCGAGCGACATTTTCATGTTGCGCGCGCGGCGTCAAAAGCGAGTACGACACATTAATTAATTTATTTAAGGTATTAAATATATTTTTTTTTCATTTGAAAAAATTATGGTGTATTCGGAACACTATAAATAATTTATTCCCGTTGAACATTTTACTTGAAGTTGATTTTTCAACAAGTTAAACGATTGTTAACTAACAAAATTTTCTCGAACTTCTGTCTCAATTGTAAATGAAAAATTTTTTTTAAATAATTGTCGTAAAGATTTTTCGCTTCGTAGAGCCTTTCTTATGAACATACTCAACAAGATCACGCAATAAAATTTAAAAAAATATTCATACTTTGTTTATAATAATTTTTGAACTTGAACAAAAACAAAAAAATCCAAGTGATAATGTTAAAAAAAAAATTCTTCTCATTCATCATATCGTTTTTTTATTACCACAAGATATAAATTGATTTGCAAGAAAACAAATTCCCGCCGTTTGTTGATAATTTTTTTATAAACAAATTGATTATTTCAATAAAAAAAAAAAAAATCACAACTTTATTATATTACAAATATTATGATTTTTGAAAAAAAACATTCCTCAATAACCATTTTTAATTGTTTATAATCGTTTTTTAATATTTTTATTGTTTAAATAATTAGTTGAGAAATATTTTTTTTTAAATCATAATTGACAGTCCTCTATAAAGTAACAGAAAAAAAATGTTTCATCACATTGTTTATTAACTTACCAATTTGTTATAAACAAATTTTTACCTTTGTTAGATTTTTTTTCAGAATTTTCTAAAAATTTACAAAAACAACCATATATAACAAAGTATAGAAAAAAATAATCCAATTTTTTATTGTACTTTGGGAATTGGAATTGGGAAAAATTGGGATTTTTTTTTTTATATGGTTGTTTTTGTTAATTTTGGAAGTTTCAGAAAAAAAATCTAACAAAGTTAAAAGTTTGTTTATAACAAGTTGGTAAGTTAATAAACAATGAAATTGTTGATAAAAAAAATATTTTTTTTGTTACTTCATAGAGGACTGTCAATTATGATTTTTAGAAAACAAATAATTCCTCAACTAAATATTTAAACCATAGATATATAAAAAAACGATTTTAAACAAATAAAAATTGTTATAAAGGAAAATTGTTTTTTTCAAAAATCATTATATTTGTGATATAATCAAGTTGTGAAAAATAAATTTCAAAAATATTGGAATAATCAATTTGTTTATAAAAAATGTATCACAATTAGCGGGAATTTTTTTTT
This sequence comes from Gonioctena quinquepunctata, assembly GCA_018342105.1. NCBI lineage: Eukaryota > Metazoa > Arthropoda > Insecta > Coleoptera > Chrysomelidae > Gonioctena > Gonioctena quinquepunctata. The sequence continues at coordinate 221,235 of JAFIRS010001649.1, forward strand.
TGCAAATCAATTTATATCTTGTATTGATGAAGAAACGATGATATGATGATTAAGGAAAAAAAAAATTTTTTTAACAACATTACTTGGATTCTTTAGTTTTTGTTCAAGTTTAAAAACTATTATAAACAAAGTATGAATATTTTTTTAACTTTTATGGCGTGTCTTGTTAAAAACGAAAAATTTTTACAACAATTATTTAAAGAAAAATTATCATTTACAATTAAGACAGAAGTTCGAGAAAATTTTGTTAGTTAACAATCGTTTAACTTGTTGGAAAATTAACTTTGAGTGAAATTTCCAACGGAAACGAATTATTCATAGTGTTCCGAATACACCATAATTTTTTCAAATAAAAAAATTTTTTTTCATACTTTAAATAAATTAATTAATGTGTCGTACTCGCTTTTGACGTCGCGCGCGCAACCTAAAAATGTCGCTCGGAGACCCATTTTCACCGTTAAATTAAAATTATAAATAATAGAGATAGAGTTTCGGGAGCTCATAATTTTTCATTTTAAATTTCCTCCTCTTTCAGAATATTTTTTGAAAATTTCTTAAATATCAACAGTTTATGAAATATAGGCAAAAAACACAATGTCTTTTTTTTTCATCTTCAATTGTTTATAACTTTTGCAATTTTGTAAGTGCTAATACACGCTTTTGGCACATTTTTCTAGGCGTTATTCTGGATCCAATGAGCTATCACAAATAATTTTAAGAGCAGTATCTCTACTTTAACCATTTTCAACTTGTCGAGTAGACTACATCTTCCAAGTATGAAGAAACCGATATACCGAAGGAAACAATTGGAAGGAAAGAAAATCTTGTTATAACACCAACTATATCTTAAAGCACACTCTCTTTTCTCAACAACAAAAACCCCAAGCAATAATCAAGAGCGGAAGAAATAAAGTCAAGAATTCGTTCCTGAAGCAGATCCTAGATTTCTTCATTATTCCCTAGTAGGCGGACTCTAAAAAATACTAATCTCAACATTTTCAACGAATTTTTTTTTCAGTTCCTTTGTTTCGATGTTTGACTGAGCAACTGAACTGTTCATAAAAATAATTCAGTTATATTTCTCTGGCACATGGTGAATCCATAGATAGAAACAGGAATCGAACGACGAGATAATTAGATAAATAGAACGATTTGTTTCTCCATTACGAGCAACATTTACGAAGGCAATATCGGATGACATGTAAAGGTTTCCATTTCGAATCGACAGCCCTCTAATTGAGCTTATGGATTTCTGTTTTATGATGGGTTTTATATTACCGGTTTTGATTTGCGTGTGGGAAGAAAATATTGTTCAGGCTGGAAAACATATATTTAGACGGAACTGCCATATACTGTTGATATATAGTGATGTCCCGAATATAACAAAATCATTGTGGAGGTGATATCATATTTTATATCTTCCCGTGAAAATACTGAATATAAAGTACCTAAATGTTTAGTGAAAGCCACTTGTTATCGATGACACAAGGAATATTGGGAAAATATATCAATATTTATGGGTTTAAATAAGCTCCACACTGTGGCAGAACATTCTCATACAAGAAATTGATAATATTTAAAATGCATATATTCAATCTAACAATGTAAGGTATTCACGAAACAAAAAGAAGCGAACAAGACAAAACAGAAAAAATCCATTGTGAGAAATAATAATAACCTGTTGTTGCGACAGTGCAGATAATAATTTATCTACAGTAATACAGGCAAAATTTCTGACTTTTCCAAAGGTATGAATATAGAAAAATGTTCGTCATGGATACCATCCTATACAGGATAACTTTTTGTTGCGCGGAGTATGATGATTACTAACTCAAAGCAAAAAAAAATTAAATTAACTTAAAGGATTATTAGACAGATTATTAAAACCAAAGAATAGAAAGATAGAGAGAGATATAGAAATAAATGACAAGTGTGACAGCTCCCCCATTGAAGTAATACATAAGCTGTTTCAATGGACAGAGCTAGAAGAGAAGAAAACAAATAAGTCGGTAGAAATTTGACCGAATCGAGGTCGTCTCATGTAAAAAAAATTATTAATAAAAAACCTTTTTATAGACCAGATGTTATTCAAATGCACTGAAAAGTAAAAAAATAATTGCTTTGGATGTGTGACGTAGGTAATGCGACAAGCTTTTGGATCTAACTCACGGAATAACCTACGTCACACATCCAAAACAATTTTTTTTACTGCATTTGAATAAAAGCTTTTCTCCAAATGGTTTTTTCATTATTTTATTTTGTGTTTTTTAGAACTTGAGGTCGCCTCAATCTATGCATTTTGGTTGAAGAATCGTTAGTATGAGGCCTTTTTTTTTCTGTAAGTTCTGAGCTATCTATTCCTTCAATGATGAGATTAAAGATTAAATCATCCGCCATCTTGGAGTTGACATCTTCAATTTATGAATTTCTACTGAAAATCAATAAAATTTGACTGAATTCATGATCTCCGACCCCAAAACCCCCGACAAACCAATTTTGAATCGAATCGGCCCATAATTACAAAACTCGTCCGCCATCTTGAAGACGCCATCTTAAATTTCTCAATTTTAAAAAAAAAAATTCATAACCTCCGTCCTTGAAAACCCCTACATACCAATTTTGAATCGAATCGTACCATAATGACAAAACACGTCCGCCATCTCAAAGCCGCCATTTTTTTTCTCTAACAAAAATTTCGTAATGCATTGTCACCGGGATTAGGGACACCTGCCAAATTTCAGCTCAATCGGATGTCGGTGAATAGATTACAAATTTTGAACTGGAAAGAATGATAGAACGAATGACATACGAACGAAGCAAGTTTAAATAAAACCTTGTAAAAAAGATGACTTGGATTACAATTGACTGGTTTAGGTTACTGATAATAGTGATAATTATTGTGTCTATGTTTGCAAAAAACAAAACTTGATTGACCTATATTTAATGAAAAAAGTGGTTCTTAATTGCACTCATCTGTCATTCTACATCTGTCATTCGTGATCATGACAAATATAAACGTCAAATCGACGCCATTTTTTGTACGCTTTTTATTTTCCCACACCAAAAAAAAATATTTTTTTGGTTTTTGCATGATCGTAGAAAAAATACTCTATTGACCTCGACGTGTTGTCCAACCGGTCCAACTTCACGTCGAGTGCAATAAACACTTACTTTTTGCATTTGTTGCATAAATAACTATGTATGCGTTGATCATATCATTCAGCCCCAGATTAGTCCACAAAGTTTCAATTCGTTTCATATACGCGTGATCAAGAAACAATTCACTATCGGACATACCTTGATGAAATTGTTATCTTCGGAATAATATGGGAAAATATAAATAATAATGAAAGTACTTTATTGGTTATGCATTCCAGCAAGGTGTTTGCTGGTTTGCAGGGAATTTTGTGGGGTCTTTTGGATGCATTAGGTTTGAATGATTTGTAAGTTGATTTCTTTGCTGGCAAACTTCTCTCTAATCGTTGTACCTCAGTGAGTTGGTAGAGGAGTACATTTGGAGGGTTATGAAGGGTTATGGTGGTGTCGTATTTTGGTGGTTAGTAGGCTACATGGGAATTTAAAATACGAAGTTTGTCAGTATTATTCTGACTCATCTGAACTAGGTTTCCAATTCTCGAAATCAGCATTATGCGATTGTAGCACGACTCCCCAAAATTTGATAGGCAAGGGGTGCTATTTTTGATATTGATTCCTCAAGTAACAATTTTGTTATTGTGTACTCAAAAGTTCTGAGTAAAATTATTTTGTTGTGTTTACCTATTTTGAGTTGGGGTGAGAGAATGTAACTTCATCTTTTTTTTCAGTAGAAGAAACATCTGCTTTTGAGCAATATTTGAAAGTGATAGCTTCGTCAAAATTGAATTGCTTCCCCCTGAACTTGATGATTGGCTCACCCGTATCAAAATCAGTGACCTGCCCCACAAATTGCTTGATAGTTTTCTTGTCCAAAACTTTGACGAGAACCCATTCTTCAACAGCCATGTCATCAATGTCTTGGAAGTCCGTAGCATCCTGCTCTTTTTCTTTTATCTTTGGCATGTAAGTCATCGCACTAGATCCACAGCAGATGTTCTCAATATCCTCTGATTCTGATGATGAGAACAATATCTCAGTAGTTTTTTTCTTATCTGGTTGGTCAGATTTTCACTCGTTGATTTCTCCTCGTTGTTGAGCCTTGTTTACTCTCTCCACCTTTCGAAAAAAAAAACGTTCATCTGTGCCCCTTTTCTCTTTTTGTTCTATCATTCTCTGATAACTTCATCAGAGGTGATCACTTCGGATCCCTTGGCATTTCTTGCCTTCTTTACTGCCGTCATTTTGTGCAATTTGATTGTTTTCAGAAGGAGTTCCGGAAATGTCTTTCCCACTACCGGGAATCCTGATCTCACGTGAAAAGTCGATGCCTGCGAATCGTGATTACTACCGGTAGATGCAAACTGGGGCTCTTCAATAGCAGCACTTGGTGAAGTCATCATCTTCGATACCGGTATGGCAACATCAGGATACTGACTGGTAGCTGGTTCTGGTCATTCGTAGCTGGTTCTTGATCCCTGGTAGACATATTCTCAAATTTCATGTGGAATAATTAATGTCATCATCTAGGTTTCAACTTTCAATCATATTATGCATTTACCCTGTTCAAATCAGGGGAAAGTGCGTAACATTCCGCACTTTTACCACTGATGACTGGCGCACTTGCTCCGAGTACTCCTTTTTTGTGGTGAGTGCATAGTATGACCTAACCTAGGCAAAATGAAAAATTAAATGATATCTATGTTTTATTGTTATAATACAACATCTGAAGTATGTACGTACCATAAGAAATATTGAAAAAATTTTGAATTGTGGTCGATGAATTTGGCAGAATCTAGTTCTATTCATCTTGACATGCAAGACTAAACCACAAAGTCACTTTGAAACGTCCTATCTACTGACGTGACCTACACTGAAGCGCCCTAGCAGACAGGTTCCGAAGGATATATGATTAGAAACAGAACACACAGAACGCAGCTCTCTGACTCAAACCTGGCAGGGCAGGAGGAGGAGCTATTCTGCACTTATCCCGAAAAGGCACTTGCCCCGCCTTACCTTACTGTAAGGTGAGCAAATCTCTACAGGATTGATAGTGGTGCATGAATTCATTATTCACTAGTAATTTAATATCTACATTTCAATATAATTTTAAAACTGTGTTTCTGCGATGTGAGATATTTCAAATTTGTTTCGAATATAAGTACAATGTCGACTATTTTATATTGACTCTTCCAATAACATGTAACAATGATCTTACCGGAATCAAATTATTTTATTATTATTATTATATTCCTAATCATGACGGTCCAGTTGCCATGTATACGAGCTATCCCTTACGCTACTTTCATTTCCGAAGTTCTGACCGCACTCTACTATGCATGGACATCTGGGACAGAAATGAATCTGGCTGCTTTCCACAATTACGTTGGAAAAAACCTGACGACTTCCCGTTATTCCATTTTCTTTCACACTCAAGGATCCTCAGGGTTTCATGAGGGTTCACAAGAGCATGGCGGTCGCCCCACTTTGCCTCTTTCAACGTGTACATTCGCTATTCAGATCCCGCAGGAATATGGGAAGAGATGCTCTTCAATCCGTAGAATCGCATGATTCATTCAATACGAATTTGTATTGGTCTTCAAACTGGCGGAATTTCATGAGGGATTTTTGGGAAATGTATGCGGATGTTTCAGTTCAACGGTCAATGGAAGTTAGTACGGGGCCAGTAGAAGTTGTTTCAATTCACAAGATACAACCATATGGATAACGATATCGACAATGAGTGGATAGTACTTAAGTAGGGAAAGCGTGGCGTGAAATAACGAGTCTGATGAAAATTTTCAAGATTTTTCTTGTATAGTGCTGTCACTCCTAATTGCTGCCGTCATTAGTAGCAGCAGCGTGATGAGTGATAACCGCAATTTAACCTCCGAGTACCGTCAAACTTTGTAAAAATAAAAATCCCGGATAAAACATCTCTAAGTTCTGTGTAAAAAAACCACTGCTGCAATAGCAGAATTCCAAATGGCTGATCCAACATGGTGACTCATTTTTGCAGAATTTTGGATGCACAGCGCACAAGGCCGGTCTCATGCGTGCAGGTTTGGTGTCTTTCAAAAAGGATGAGTTTCATCGTTTCCGCACAACGGAAGGTAGTGACAAATACTTATGGAAATGAAAAACATCGTGTTTTGAGCAGCCTTCTGATTTTTTTGCATTGTCGTTTCGCAAACGAATCCTTTTTGACATTTCAATGAATTCAATTATTATATTCACGACATGGAGATCCTTGATATAAAAAGTGTGAACGGTCATAAGGAGCACAAGGAAACTCCCGCTCTTTGCAAAAACATCGGTGACATGAATGAAACCGTCAATGAGCGTTTACAAAATGTTCAAATATCAATGTTGAATCTGTAACACCCGTTGTAGTGAACACAGATATTATTGATGGATTATTCTTGTGCACACCATTGGTGTATCTCTCTATTTTTTTAAAATAAAGTCTTAGAGACAATCCTCGCCAGAATTTGTAATTCATAAATTCATATGGTATTCGACCAACATTTCTCCTATTTCATCAAATATTGCGAATGTGATAGAATGTAGATTGTAGGGGAGTCGATATGACTCCTCAGCATCTCCGTACCTCAACATATGGTGTATCATAGAGAAACTAAAAATAAAGAGAGTTGTCAAACATGCAGTGAAAGTTGGCACCACGTTTAGACAGTGGCGACATATCTCGCAACTGGTCGAACTAAGTACAGTTGGTAAAACCGATTGAGATAAGGCGGGTTTTTCAAATGTGTTACTTTTATATGATTGATATGGTATATATTTTATAAGTGATCGATTTGCCATTCTTGTATTTCAAATGAATGGTTGTATCATATGAAATACAGGAATAGCAAATCGATCACTAATAAAATATATACAGTAATCGATTCGTAGAATCTGATAGTTCGTTCATGGTTAAAATAAAGTTTCAAAGTAAATCTTGATTTCATGATATCAAGAAGAAAATTAAAGATCATATAAAACAAGAATATTAAGTTGAACACAATAAAAACACATTTAATTGTATCTAGGACAAGGTACAACTACAGACAAAACAATAATAAAACTCCGAAAAACAACAAAATTAAAAATATTCTTCAGTCTTCATCAAATCAACCTTCAATAATTTTGTTCATTTATTAGCACAAAGGAGAACGAGTCGGTATACTCAACAAATACTCCAGTTTGATGATAATCTTCGTACTTCCTCAAATGGTGATAGGAAATGGAAACTGATGGACGGAAATAAGTATCAGTTTGTGAAAAAATGTCTGCAACTGATGGATGGAAATAAGTATCGGTTTGTGAAAAGCAGCTTATATTTTACCTTGTGAAGGAATATTTCGAGGAATTTCAGTGTCAACTCGAATAACAAAACATTCCATTTTCGACGTTGGGTTCATAATTCAAGTTCATAGTATAATTTCTATAATTAATTTCTCGATGACAATTAACAGTAGAATTATTCTGAAATTATTACGTGGTTTGTCATTTTCTGACAAATGTCTAAATTGGAAAATGATCATGTCAGTCGTCTGTTGATTGCGGGCAGCGCCTCCATACGCGACTGGCCGTACCAAAAACTTGGTGGTCAAGATCGCCAATGTTTCAAACAGTCTCTTTATTTTTAATTTGTCTATGTGGTGTATTTTGTACATTACCCTCCTCTAATCAAAACTCAAGATTCCGAAAATCCTTGCGAAGCGTATAGTTTCCTGGGAGCTGGTATTGAGCTTTGAAACCTTGCCTGCGCAGGTTTCCGTCCAGCAGTTTCGCAGTTCACAGTTCATTGTCTGATCTATCAGTTTTTGAGGTGATCCTCAGAGAAATGTCCTGTGAGCGGTTTCAAGATTTTCTTGTCCAGTTTGAGAAGCTGTTCAGATTTCTTTGGCGCTGGGCTCAGAGGCCTTTCTGCTTGTCCTTGCCCTGAAACCTCATTCCAGTGGGTTTTAATTTGGTCGGCTTCCCAGTGCCAAAATTCTCCATTGATGTGGGCTTTGGAATCTGTAGAAATAGCAGAAATTTCTTCAATTCTAGGAAGTCGATGTTTAACATCGTTTACATATTTATCAATAGTTTTTCAATCAGCACATAATCTAATTTTTCCATTTTCTTTAGGAACCGGTACTTAAAGTGTTCACCATTTCGAATCCTGAATTGAAGACCTCACCCTTTTCTATTTCAACTCGCTCAGTTCCTCATCAACCTTCATTTTGAAAACCATTGGCCGTGGTTTACAAAATATAGGCTCAACATTGTCCTCAACTTTCAGTTCAACCTTTTCAAATCTATATAAACCTCATTCCTCTTTGAATAACTCATTATACATTTCCAATAATATATTCAACCCCTTGAATTCAATTTTGTGTACCTCTTCGACACCACCTATCTTCAAATTGGGAACATTCATCAAATCTCCTACAAGCAGACATGTAGAACCATTTTTACCACTATAAATCTGAATTTTTTTGGCAAATTCCATTATACTTTCCTTTAAGGAAAATGTCCCTTCATTATTCAAAGTGGATACATAATTTTTCTGCTGTCATTCATAGACTCGCAAGTTGTATGTCCTTTCCTCTCACTGAAAAACTTCTTTCCACGACTTAAAAAGTTTGAAGGATGAAATCCTTGAATCAGCAGTTACTTCGATTGAAGATTTCATTCCTTTTGTGGTAGAAACTGATGGGTCAGAGCATTCTATTACTGCCTTTCTTATTCAGTCTGGTAGACCAGTAGCATATAATTCCAGAATGTTATCGAAAAGTGAGCAAATACATTCTCATATATAGAGAGAAGCTTATGCTGTTGCCAAGTGCTGAGTTGAAACCTAGATATATTAAAAACAGTGAAACACTGATGAAAGCCGCTTCCCTCTCGTAAGACTCAATATAGATTCCAAAGTACCTTTCCATTCTGATTCATAGATCAAATATCTACTTGTAGTCGTAGAAGTTCAGTTATTAGAAGCTAATCCTCAGTACGCACTAGTGCGTCATGACGATGGACGAGAAACCACTGTTTCTTTGAAACACTTTTCTCCACGAGGAAATATAAATGCAACTGAGTTGTCAGGGGGAGATAACTGTAATGCAGAAGTTTTGAAAAATGATACTGAAAATGCCATTGATTTTCCAGACCACTCACTAGAAAACTCAACGGCAGAAGATCAAAACCACTCAACAGAAGAAGTTCAGGTCCGTAGTCGATATCCTGCGGAATATCTTGTGGAGATTATGTTCTCTAATATACCTAGGGAGAATGTACTGAAGATTTGATCCCTTTATATTGTTCTTATAGAGTTACTGTCAGTATGCTATGTCCATATTTCACCCCTTTTGCAAGATTGCGAAATCAATCTTAATTCCAATTATCTGAATGATATTGTGAATATGAGTGAATTCTGGAAGGACACAATCCTTCCAGAATTCACTCATATTCACAATATCTCCACTTTTCATAGATGAAGTCACTATGCAAAACTTTCTCGCAGGCGATTGTTGATTCATTACATACAAATATGACACGTATACCAAAGAATGGTTGAATTTGGAAAGGATATTTACCTCTTTTCGAGTTATCACCCTTATAACAGTAAGTAGAGTGAGCACAATTTCAGAGGATGCGGTCACAATGTTGTGCTAAGGGTTGGACAGAAACTTCCATCATTGCATTTGTTGTATACTACCCTGTATTTAGGATTTTTTGAAACAGTCTGTCATGAATATATATTTTGCGGAAAAGTTGGCGAAAATGGGGACAACGAGTATATCGATGAAACTTTCACAGATGCTTTAAAACATGATGAAATCATATCAGCTATAGTAAATTTGGCACGGGAAGCCCTTTTAATTATTTTTTTTTCGATATAATGTCAGGTATCAATCTGATGTATCTACGTGTATTTGTACTTATTGACTTGAGTTTTCAACTGTTCAAATTGAAGCTTTGATAAAGTCTATCTATCTATCTATCAAATGTAATGTTTTCAAATGTAAACACTGGAAATTATGTATTTGTTACACTTCATTCACTGAAATTATTTCAATAAGTATTTTTTTAAACCAAGTAAAAAGCATAAATTTCAAACTAGGTAATCACTACTGAACTGACAGAATAAATAACAAGTTTGACAAATGACAGCCAACTTGAACTGACAAATACTTTGGAAGCAGATAATGCGACGTTGCCGATTTGTTTCTAGAATAAGCAGATTTACTTTAACTGTTTACAATGTAAGGCCCGAATAAAAAAAAAATTCATTTTCTTGTATGCATACAGGCATACAAGAAAACATCCAATTAATTTCTTACGTAAAAAGAAGGAACATAACCTGACCTAACTTATCTAACCTTACAAGGCAACGCTTCGCTCCGCTCGCGAACATTTCGATCAAATCAATTTCTAACGTAGAAATAAGGAACACAACCTAACCTAACTTGGCTAACCTTGCTATCCAAGTTGAATGCAAGCTAATCAACCTTATAAAGCGACGCTTCGCTCCGCTCGCGAAAGTTTCGATCCAATTAATTGCGAAAACTCGGATTGGCCAAATTCACTTGAATAGTTGGCAACGTGGCATGTCCATAAAATGCCAAGATCAATGCACAATGCAACTTCCTGCCCTTTTCGTGAAATACTGCAATCGCCTTTTATTCTGGCGAAGAAGTTATATGCGCAGTGATAGTGACGGTGGCGAGTAGTATCTTAGTTTGCACTGTACTTTGGTGTTAAAATGACATGCACGCCCATGGCCACAACGGAGTACCAATAGAATGAACCGGAGCGTTCGACAAGTTGCGCAGTCTTTCGCCAGAATAAAAGGCAAACCAAAGGCAACTCATGTGGCAACACTGTAACCAACAGAGCTCCACGGGAGTCTATGTTACTAGTTTTTGATTAGATATATAGATGGAGCCAAAAGTAATTAAATTGACGTTTGGAATGTATGAAAACTTTTTTCAAAGATAGAAAGTGTAATGGTGTTTATATCAATGCATTTGTGAGAGGAAAAATAAGATAATTGAGTGAATTAGTGGACAGTTATTGTGTTGCTGGAAAATCAAACAAGTAAGAGTCTCCAGGATCGTCTATAAATACTGACGTTTCAATGGTCAATTTTTTTAACTTCAGAGGTCAATATTTCCCAAAGTTGCTTTTTCCGCGCCAAATTTTTGATAGATGCGGTGATTTCATCATGTTTCGAAGCATCTGTGAAAGTTTCATCAAAATACCAGTTGTCCCCATTTTCGCTACCTTTACCATATTTTGCGTAGAAGTCAGTTACATGTTATTGAAAATAAAGTAGATGATTCAGTAATTTACGGCTAGCAGACTCGTATATCTATATTGAATAGTTTGACCTCTAGAAAGAAACTGTTGATAACGACAAGTTTTCTAACATTTGGCGACCGTGATGAAACATCCTATTACAAGTATGGACAAAACGAAGAGAGCCCTTGATCTACACCGAATTGCTGTCAAGAAGATATGTATCAAGATTGAAAACGATTAACAACACACATATACGATATAATAGACATCCAGAGTAATATCAAAGTTCTGGAAGAAAAAATGCTTCAAATAGCTGAACAGAATCAGTTTTTTTTCGATTTGATGTTGGATTCAGATGACCACGAATACGTTATGAATATTGAAGTTGAAGTTATGGATAGTTTGAGTTCCAAGTACCACAAATTGAAGTTTCGTTGTGAAAATTTGGTATGTCATGAATAAAACTCAAAGGAATCGGACTCGAAAGGTAAACTGAAGATTCCCAAACTAGAATTTCGCCAAAATGAGGTGATTTGAAGGGATGGCTGCATTATTGGAATTAATTTAGTAGGATTGATGAAAACTCTGATTTAGAGGAGGGAAATAAGTTTCAGTATCTCATTCAGGCTACTACACCAAGTTCTAGGGCGAGATGAATTGTGGAAAGTTACTCTGCAACAAAAGGTAACTATCAGAAGGCTGGTGATAGTTTGAAACGAATATTCCAACAAGTTTCAACCTTCATACCAATAATAGGCTATAAACTTTTTTTGATAAAATCGAGTCATAACTGAGAGTTCTAGAGACTTTAGGTGTGAAATATGATACTTGTGCCGCTATGTTGTATCCGTTAGTGAACTCTTGCTTAGGGGAAGATTTGATGAGAGCTTGGCACAGAAGTCAATTTTATTAAATTGAATCAAGTTTAAAGGAGCGTCTTGATGCTCTGATGTATTTTGATGGTCAAGAAGTCAAAAACGAAGATATCATTTCTCCAGCTATGAACAGTTTTGAGGGTAAGAAGGAGCAAGAAGATACAAATGCGAGTGAAAATACAAACAACGTACCCACAGCATCTGAATTGTTCAGTAAAGGTGTCCCGCGATGTGTTCTTTGCAAAGGATAACATTCCTCTTATCAGGGTGAAAAAGCCTTGAATTTGAGTTCCGCAAAGAAGAAACAGAAGTTGTCAGAGTTCGCATGTTGTCATTTGTGTACTAGATTTGGCCATATAGCACGACGATGCCGTTTAAAGAAAAAATGTGACATTTGTCAAGGAAAACATTATACTCTTATGTGTCCCAAACAAGATTTGAATGCATCCAACGCAATTGAAGCCAAGTAAGATGGTCATAATAGAAAGAAAGCTGAACAGAGTCAAAGTTTTTCTACAAACCATGGTAGTTGAACTAAAAGGGGGAAACCAATCAAAACAAGTAAGACTTCTGATCGATACTGGTTTCCATGAGTCTCATGTAACTAAGAGGGTTCTCGAAGAGATGGGTATATTCCGATTCCGAAAAGAAGAAATGGTACAACCGCTTCTTGGAGGCCCCCAAAGCGGAATGGTAAAACATGCGTGTTACAAAATTCGTCTCCACAGCCTCACCGAAGACTACATCTGTAACTTTGAAGTTGTGGATCAGCGACTGATTTGTAGCAAAGTGAGTTCTGTAAGAAAGGAACCCTGGTTGGACATGAATTGAATCTCATGGGCATTAAAATTACTGATACAACAGATGGACCCATATACGTATAAGTTGGAGCTGATGTAGCTGGCAAACTATATTCTGGACGCAAACATGATCTGGAATGTGGTTCAGAAGCAATTCGCACGTTATTGGGTTGGACTGTTATGAGAAAAGTTGAGTATTCTGATCGTCATACATCATTTATGTTCATAACTTCGATGTTTCCAAAGGATGTTGCCATATCTAACTTATAGAGTTTGGACATGCTTGGTATTGAAGATCTCAAAAGAATGAAGACTCCACAAGAACAAAAACAAGCTGTCATGAAATATTTCTTGAGTTCTATGAAACAGAGAATTGATAAGCAATATGAGGTGTGCATGCCATGGATCGGAGGTCGCCCTCCCTTGCCTTCCAATTCTGATCTTTTGTATAAGAGACTTTTGAATACTACAAAAAAGTTGAAGAAAGATAATTTTTACAATGTCTTTGATGAAGTCTTTGATGATTGGTTGCCAGAAGGTGTCATAGAATGTTTACCCGATATTGATTCTATTGAAAAGTTTAATCAAATTGGTAATTTCCTACCTCATCATCCTGTTTATAAACCCAATAGTAGCGCAACACCTGTGATTCCAGTATTTGGTGCTTTTACAAAAGAAAAAATCAACTCTCATTGAACCAGTATGTGGAAAAGGGAGTTGATCTTATTGGGTCGATTACTTCCATGCTACTACGGTTTCGAACAGAGAAGATAGGAATTATAGCTGATATCATATCAGGCGAGCTTTCCTCCAGATTGGTTTGAACGAAAATGACCAAAATTGTTTGAAGTTCTTATGGTATGACAATGAGGGGAAATTAAAAATTTTTAAGAAATGCTCGCGTTGTTTTCGGAGTATCATGCAGTACTTTCTTGTTGGGAGCTATTATAGAACACCACCTGAAGAAAACTCTAAAAAAATCATTCTGCGGAGAAAACACCTACTCTCTAGAAGACATCTCTAAACTGATGAAGTCTCTTTACGTTGACAACGTTGTATCAACTGTAAAAGATGGAGAAGCTCCCCACCAATTTATAGAGCAGTCAAAAAGCATTCTGGTGGATGGAAAGTTTGAGCTGAGAGGGTGGGATCATTCTTCAAGAGAAATCGAAAGAGAGGAAAAAAGCAATGTTCTGGGTTCAATATGGAATCGCAGTTTTGATACTTCAGAACATTCTTCAGAATGGTTTGACAAGATGAACACGAACAATGTTACCAAAAGAACCATTTTGTCTGCAGCACACAAACTTTTTGACCCCATTGGTTTTCCTTGCCCAGTATCATTGTTGCCGAAGTTACTACTTCAGAAGACATGGTCTATGAATTTGAGTAGGGATAATAAAATCGATGGTGAAGTTCGAGATGATTTTTTGAAATGGTTTTAAGAATTACCTTATTTGATAGCTACCAAGATACCACGTTGGATATTCTGTTCAAATTCTATTGTATTGGTTGATCAATCTCTTCATATTTTCTATAATGCGAGTGTTACTGCTTATGCAATTTGTATCTTTCTCAGAACATAAAATTGTGGAGAAATCAACGTGAGATTGCAAGAAGCAAAATCCATGTTGGCTCCTATCAAAAGGTTAACAATCCCTCGACTTGAACTTTCTGCCGCGACAATTGTCGTTGGAATGTTTGAAAATTTCAAAATAAACTATGAACCGCAAATGCGAGTTCACTATTGGTCAGATTCTTCAACAGTGTAATCGTGGATTGAACGAGAAGATCAGTGAAAACCTTTTATATGTAATCGAGTAGAAGAAATTAGAAGTTATTCCAAGTCTCAAGATTGGTATCACGTCCCTGGAAAGATGAACCCTGCAGATCTTCCATCAAGCGGTAGTTCTCCTGAAACATTGGCTGATGGAAGATGGTCCTAAGTGGCTGTATGATTCGATTTCATGATGGCCGAACTAAAATGTTGGTTATGATGGAAAAGAAATTGATAAAGAGAAAAGAAAAACTGTGGTTTCTTCTCCTTCTGTGGCCAAAGAATGTACATAGTAATGCATCATTTTTTTAAGTTCAGCAAAATTGTAAGTCTCGTTGGATGGATCAAACGATTTATTACGATTATCATGAAACGAAATGGTTAACGTAATGGAATTTTGTCTGCTGAAGAATTGGAAGATTCAAGAAAATCAGTTTGGAGTCAATAGAAGATTCCAAGCTATAATAATTGTGTCCGTATTATGATAAGGATGGATTGATATGATTTTACACCAAGATTTCTGACAGAAATTATATAGTAGATTTTTGTATGCCATATTCTTTACCATCAAACCACGAAGTTATAAGATGTTTGATTTACGTGGAACATATTAAAAATGGTCAAGTTGGTATTCAGTCATTGATGCGAATTCTGAGAGAATACTATTGGACTATTAGACGAACAGTGAAATTTGTAGTAAGACAGTGCACTGCTTGCAAAAGATACAAAGGTTGAGTACTCGACACACCTGTCATAAGTTTACCAGAAGCTAGAGTCCTTGGTATAGATTTGGCGGGACCATAATACCTGAAAACCAACCTTTACACGTATGCTGAATACAGAGCAGTTCACCTCGAATTGACTTCCTCCTTGTCAAGTAACGCATTTTTACAGACAATAAGAAGATTTGTCGCTCGTAGGGGAAGACCTCCAACGATATACACAGATTATGGCATGAACTTCATTGGAGCAGAAAATGCTTTCCGTAATTTAGACTGGACAAAAGTAGCCAAAAATTTTTCCACCATATACCAAATCGACTGGCGATTCAACCCTCCGACAGCAGCATGGTTGGGTGGTTGGTGGGAGCGTCTCATAAGGCTGATGGAAAATGAACTGCGTGAGATTCTTGGGAAAACCAGTCTTAATCGTAAAGAATTGCAGACAATCCTTTGTGACGGTGAAGCAGTATTGAATGCTCGACCATTAACTTACATGTCTGAAGATCTAAATGATTGTATTGTCCTTACATCGGCGATGTTTTTGCAAGACATTGGAGAAGTTGAAGTAGCAGACATTGACTTAGTTGAAGCCATGGATTCGACTAAACACTACAGCTATCGTTTAAAATCGAAAAGAGATTCGGACAAACAATTTAAGTCAGAATATTCGGGTCAACTAACACTATTTTCTAATAACACTGTAAAGGTGAGTGATGTTGTTTTATATCAGATTATAATTAAAAAAAATTGAATGGCATATGGGTCGTATTGTGGAGACGATACCTGGACGTGATGGAGAAATAAGAGTTGTAAGGCTGAAGACTGACTCTGGGGAGCTCTTGCGACCAGTCCACCGATTGTTAGTGTGAGAGATGGAAAGTTCGCAAGATCTACCAGTGGAAGTTGTGACAGAGGGAATCAAAGAGTGGTTTCAAAGTAACTGTGGAATCACTGAACAGGAAGTACAGACAAGATATGGAAAAAGGGTGAAACTTTCATCAAGATACAAGGGAGTATGTTGTATATTACCCTGTATTTAGATTTTTTTGAGACTGTCTGTAAGAATATATATTTTGGGAAGAAGTCAGTTACATGTTATTGGAAACAAAGTAGATGATTCAGTAGTTTCCGGCTAGTAAACTCGTATATCTATATTGAATAGTTTGACCTCTAGAAGGAAACTGTTGATAACGACAATTTTTCTAACGGCATAGATAGTTTGGTATAGAAATGAATCATTTTATTTGATCGCAATTTATAACAGTAAGTAGAGTGAAAACAATTTCAAGAGATGCGTGCTACTAGTTGGACAGAAACTCCTACCAGTGCATAGATAGTTTGGTATAGAAATGAATCATTTTATTCGATAACAATTTCAAGTTCCCTTGTGATTAACCTTTCTTGACTATGTATATCATGCCTTGGTAACATATTTTGTACAATGTCATGTCATACTCTATTTTTCCAACACAGGGTTTTCAATCAGGGAAAAAAAATCCAGATATTTGTTCCTTTCTGAAACAGGTTCAGAACCAATTTCATTCTATGTTATTCTTTATCAAAAGAAGGTATTTGTTTTATGAAAAAAATATATGTCACCATCGCTGAAAATATTGTGGAAATCCTCAAAACTATACACAGAGAAGTTGATTTTGATATTTATACATGTTTTTCAGTCCTCTGTTGGGTAAATGAAAAAATAAACGAATAATATAAGCTGGAAAAGTGGTCAATGGTTCCAAATAATTGGATCACTTTAGCAACCATAGCCGTATGTTAACGGGTGCGTTGAAGCAGAAGAAAAACAAACTCAAAACAAGATGCAAAATGCAGCTATCAAACTGAATTCATTGGAGCAAAAGCAGGTGTCAGTGCAAGCCTACGAGCCGGTCAAAGGAAACTCGAGGTGGGTAACAGTTTGCAATTGTTCGTGTGAACTGCATCTCAGTGTATTCTCAGCCCTACCTGAGAGCTTTCTACTGTTAGTGAAATGGGGCCCAGGTCCATGGACACCACTGACAGCCTTCTTTTCTTTCGGCGACTCCGCTAATCAGGAAACTGAAATACCTATCCCTACGAATATCCTTCACGACTTTTAGTCGGATGAGGTCCAGAATCATCGACTCTTTCGGTTAGCTATAAAAATAAAAACCGGTGAATCTCACTCCTACTATTATTCTGCGCGATTTGAGTAAAATGAGGCCTAGGGCCGTCGACTCCACTGACAGCTTCATTCCTTTTCGGCTAATTGAGGTCAATAAGTTTGATACATTCCTTCTGGATCACCCACTCAATGTTAGAACTTTGCAGACTCAATCCGGGCTCTTCTGTGAGTATTGCGGATCTGTCCATAGGAGCCTTCGCATGTGGCTTAGTATTCATGCGCACTACTCAACTTTCAACTGATTGCCCCTTTAAACCTCAATGTTCACCGGTTCTTCGTACTGGACGACCCCGACGGTGCTTACACAACTAATTTTTTTCACGTGACACTCCCGATCTTGATTACACGGTTCGAGTGAAGATCAAGCATTGATGATTTCGAGTACATCGGAAGAAAACCCGAAAGCATTTGAAGAAAAACGTTATAGAGCCAAGTGACTCACCCTGGTGAGCTTGAGTTTTGATTACCTCAGACGCTACACATATAAAGCGAATACATATTGATGATTCTCAGAGTAGATTTCAGCAAGAAAAAATTTAAAACTGAAAACTTCTCAACAAGGAATTGAACCGACGAAAAAAAAAAACTGAAAAGCTATAAATGAAATAAACTTCTTTAGTTTTAATAACTTAGCTCCTAAGCTGACGTGAGTGACTAATTTTTTGGGTGCCAAACAAACAATCAACGAAGATCATAGGATTATTTCGAAGGAATGATCATCCCGCTGCATTATTTTACAATTTACGTATTTAATCTGCTTGTTCGTTTGTTTGGCGCCAACTCAGAATTAGTTAGTTCCATTACTTCAGGTGCTCAGTTATGAAGACTAATGAGGTTCATTTCACTCTCTGCCTTTCAGTTTAGTTTTTCGTCGCTTCAAGTTTTTGTTAAAAAGTTTTTATTTGACTCACAACTTCACGATCAAACAAATAAAACACACTCTTGTCAGTGATGAGTTGAAAATAACGGACAGTTTTGAAGTCTCTCTCCTTTTCACACGCTTTATATCAGCTTCACTTGTATGTTTGTTTGTTTGTTTCTAACCGACTCCTTTGGGCGCAATTTTGACCCACTTCCAGACGTCCGAAAGATTTGAAATTTGGCAGGTGTACATAATGCCGGTGACAATGCATTAAGAAATTTTTGTGTGAAGAAAAAACAAAATGACGGCTCCAATATGGCGTACAAGTTTTGTGATTATGTTCCGATTCGCTTCAAAATTGGTATTCAAGGGTTTTTGTGGTCGGAGATTATGATTCGTTTGTCAAAATTGAAAAATTCAAGATGGCGGCTCCAAAATGGGGGACGAGTTTTGTGATTATGGTCTGATTCTATTCAAAATCGGTATGTGGATGTTTTTGGGATCAAATATTATGATTCTTTCGTGAAAATGGAAAAGTTCAAGATGGCGGCTTCAAAATGGCGGCCGAGTTTTGTGATTATGGTCCGATTCGCTTCAAATTTGATATCTGAGGGTTTTTGTGGTCAGAGATCATGATTCCTTTGTCAAATTTGAAAAATTCAAAATGGCGGCCCCAAAAAGGTGGACGAGTTTGTGATTATGATCTGATTTTATTCAAAATTGGTATGTGGGGGTTTTTGGGGTCGAATATTATGATTCTTCTGTGAAAATTGAAAAATTCAAGATGGCGGCTCCAAAATGGCGGCCGAGATTCGTGATTATGGTCTGATTCTATTCCAAATTGGTATGTGGGGGTTTTTGGGGTCGAATATTATGATTCTTCTGTGAAAATTGAAAAATTCAAGATGGCGGCTTCAAAAGGCGGCCGAGTTTTGTAATTATGGTCTGATTCTATTCAGAATTGGTATGTGGGGGTTGTTAGGGTCGGAGATTATGATTACCTAATTTAATAAGATCATTACATTTTTTAATTTGCAAAAAAATTATAAAAATAATAAAAACTGAAAAAACACGCTTTTTCAAATAAACCACACTAAAAAGTAGGAAATAAATAATAGTTTGATAAAACTAAAAAACACGCTTTTATAGAAAACCAGACAAAAAAAATAAAAAAAAAAAAAAAAATATTTTATTTAAAAAAAAGCGTGGGGTGCATGGTATCAATGATTATATAGTACATTACACACCGTGGCGATACCATGCACCCCACGCTTTTTTTTTAAATAAAATAATTTGTTTTCTTATTTTCAATTTTTTTTGTCTGGTTTTCTATAAAAGCGTGTTTTTTAATTTTTTCAAACTATTATTTATTCAACATATGAATGCCCTCTTTCAGTACTAGAAAACTATTTGGGAAAACAGGACTGGTTTGCTGATTTCAGCGAGTTGAATTTTCTATCGCATCAATTTCCACAGTGAACATGGAAAAGTACCTTCAAACAGCAGTTGATTTGAAATTCTCAGTATCGTGTTTGGACTGGTGCGGATAGCAGGTTTCATCGCTCCTTGAAATATGCTTACCGATCCCGGTGCTTTTCTTGGTTTCATTTCATCGGCGGCCTCAAAAATATCTTCAAGGGTGGTGGTTCAGGTAACAGGGGGTGGTGGTTCAGCTCAAGCGTGTCGTAGTGAGAAAACATGTATTCTATGATTTGGTCTGGCATGACCTATCTGGTCTACGAGTGGTCGGCCAGAGTGAGGTGGCTTATATTCATTAATATGGCAACAACCATTTGCAAAGTAACCTTGTAAAACTTTGTTCGTCATGGTATTTGTCAGGGAAGTGAATATTTCCTGATAGAAATTTGACATCACATACACCTTCTAAACAGAGGGGGCCATTGAAAACGAAACAGCGGCTCTGTAGGTCGGCAGAATATTATATAAAAACGCTCGGACACGTCAACTACATTTCGAGGGGGACATCGTTCGCGATGAAATCCACCCGAAATACATTCCATCCCTCGGAGCTGTGACCGCCACCCCTAAATTATCAGAAGGCAACATATGGCAAGTGATTTCTCATAAGAAAGGTATTTTCCTTCTCAATATCAAACAACAAAAGTAAATTAACTCTATCGATTCGTTTTCGAGATATAGGAACATGAAGTTGGGAAATCCCTTTTTATTCACTCAATCAAAAGAAACAATATCTGATAAAGCAACTGTCGCAATAATTATTATTGTCAATGAACTTAATGTTCAAACTGTCTACCACCCATATCCATATAATAGTACTGTTATAGTATTAGTATTTCAGTTATTTGCTCCTTTACTATTTCTCATAATATAATAATATATAGATGTCAAGTATGACAGTTCTTATATGATTAACTTCAGTAAACGTTCAACACTAAAGTCGAATAGTTTCATATATATTTACAACATATAACATGGTGGCAGCGTAAAACTATTGGAAAATACGATGCAATCAATGGCAAATTTGTCTCCTCCGAAAGCTTTCGAACCAGGAACTGATCCTGCATCATGGGCAAAGTGGAAACAGAAAATAGATCTGTATTGGACAGCAACTGAGATGGAAAGAAGAAGCGAAGAGAAGCAAAGGGCAACTTTACTTCATATTCTTAGCGACTATGGAATCGATGTGTATAATACACTGAATTTTGATGAGAAGGAAAAGAGAACTGTTGAAATAATTTTGGGAAAACTCACAGATCATTTCGAACCGTATAAAAATGAAACATATATTAGATTCCTATTCTTCACATGTAGTCAAAAAGAAGACCAGACCATTGACAAGTATATTACACTGCTCAAACAAAAATCTTCCGAATGTGGATTTGGAAATTCAGTCACTTCACTAATAGGGGATAGAATAGTGTGTGGTATACTTAATAACTCTTTGAGAGAGAAACTTCTCAGAGAGAAGAACATCACATTGGCAAAATGTGTGGATATATGCAGAGCTGATGAAGAATCTAGAAAGCAAGGCCAAATTATGACAGCAGGTGTGAGTAGTCTCAATATCAATAGCATGAAATGGAGACCAGAAAACACAACGATGAGTCGAAATGAAGAACGAGAAAGAGCAGGAAAGCAGTACAACAGGAAAAGTGCATCTACAAAGGAAATGAAGCGGTTCACATGTCAACGTTGTGATACAGCACATAACTTCGGGAAATGTCCAGCATGGGGCAAAACTTGTAAAAGATGTGGGAAACAAAACCATTTTTCTTCAAATTGTATGGAAATGAAAATCTTCGAGATACAGTATGATAGAGAGAGTAAAAATGAGGGTGATAGGTATGAAGAGGAAGATGTAAACTATCTAGAAATAGGAAGTATTGTAGAAAGTGATGAGGTATGTGCTATTCATCACAATGAAAATGATCATTGGTCTGAGATGATTTCTGTGAATAACGTAGCAATCAAATTTAAACTTGATTCAGGAAGTGAAGCCAATATTCTGCCTATGGAATTTTACGAAAAACTGGCACTCAAACCTAAAATAATAAAAAATGGAAAGTCATTATTAGTTTATAACAGAAACAAATTAAATGTGCTGGGTGTTTGTAAAATCAATGTTAAACATAATGGCCTGGAAAAATTGTATGATTTCTACGTTTTAGAAGGTAATTTTGAACCAATTCTCGGATTGAGAGCTTGTGTGGAATTAAATTTAATCAAAAGGGTCCACTATCTTGAAAAAGGCCAGACTTCAAAAAATATAATTGATCAATTTTTAGATGTTTTCAAAGAACTTGGTTGTTTCGAGAAACCCTGTAGCATGAAAGTTCGAGATGATGCAGCTTCCCATGTAGCAAGATGCAGGAAAATTCCGATTGCCCTACATGAGCCTGTGAAGAAAGCACTGGAAATTATGGAAAAACAAGGGGTAATCACCAGAGTTGAAAAAGCAACGGAATGGGTAAATGCCATGGTAGTGAAAGAAAAGAAAGATGGTTCTATACGCATATGTATGGATCCAAGACCACTGAATAAGTATATTATTCGTCAACATTTAGAATTGCCCACCAGTGAAATGATATTTGCTCAAATCGGTTCAGGTAAATATTTCACAGTGTTGGATGCATCTTCAGATACTAATGGATGAAAAATGTTCCGAATTTTGTACATTCATAACACCTTTTGGAAGATACAAATTTGAACGCCTTCCTTATGGATTATCAAATGCTTCAGAAATATTTCAAATTTATATTAATGATCTGATAGAGGGTCTTGAGGGTACACTAGCCTATATCGATGATATTCTGGTTTTTGGGAAAACTCTTGATCAACATAACCTCAGACTGAAAAATTTATTAGAAAAAGCTAGAGAGAAAAATATCAAATTTAAAAAAGATAAACTGCAACTATGCTCAAAAGAAATATCTTTTTTGGGTCATATAATATCTAATGAAGGTTTAAAAATTGATAAATCAAAAATTGACGCAATTGAGAATATTGAAAAACCTCATAATGTCAAAGATTTACAAATGTTCTTAGGCATGGTAAACTATTTGGGTAAATTCATAAAAAATATTGCTGCAGAAACTGCACCACTGATGTCACTATTGAAAAAAGATACTGTGTGGTCATGGGAAGACTACAGTCCCCAAAATGAAGCTTTCAATAGATTGAAACAGCTCATAAGCCAGGCACCGGTTCTGAATTTTTTCAATCCTAATATACCAGTTATCTTAACCACAGATGCCTGCCAATATGGTCTTGGGGCATATAAGTCAGAACAGTCATCCCATCGCTTTCTGGTCAATGTCTCTGAATCAGGCCCAAAAGAATCATGCACAAATAGAGAAGGAACTACTTGCAGTTGTGCTTGGATGTGAAAAATTTCATTATTATTTATATGGCAGAAAATTTTTTGCTATAACAGACCACAAACCATTATTAGGCCTGATAAACAAACCAATTGATTCATTGTCCCCACGTTTACAAAGAGTAGTCATACGTTTATTGAAATATGACATTGAACTGAAATATCTCCCTGGGAAAGAATTATATATTCCTGATTTACTCTTCAAGAAGGTGAAGAAACTGTTTTTTTTTGACGATTTTTGTGTAAGATCAATAATATTAGCTTCTGAGGAGAGACGTCAAGCCCTATTGGAAAGCGCGGAACAAGATGAAGAATTCAAAATACTGAAACATTACATTCATAATGGATGGCCAAAACAAATAACGTCTATAGCAAAATTAGTAAAGCCATATTATCCATATAAGGATGAAATTTTTGAAATTGAGGGTTTTCTTTTGAAAGAAAACCAATTGATAATTTCCAAAAACCATAGGATGGACATTCTCGATAGTATTCATTCAACTCATCAAGGAGTAATTGAATCCCCAAGGAAAAGACAAATAAAACTTCTTGTCAGATATAAAGATTATATTTGTCATTTTTGATATACTTCGAATTGAACTTTTTTTATTTGTGTTTCTTGTTACAATGTTTGCAAACTCGAAAGAGGACGTGTTATAGTATTAGTATTTCAGTTATTTGCTCCCTCACTATTTCTTATAATATAATAATATATAGATGTCAAGTATGACAGTTCTTATATAATTAACTTCAGTAAACGTTCAACACTAAAGTCACATAGTTTCATATATATTTACATCATATAACGAGTACAAATTCTGTTCAAAACGAGACCTCACATTTCGTAGCATTTCCGGCGTTATTCGACGGCATTCTTCAATAATTCTCCTTCCTAAATCCTTCAGAGATTCTGGTTCGGTTGCAAAGACTTTGTTTTTCAAGTGACTCTACAGGAAAAAGACGAGTGGGGTTCAATCTGGAGATCTGGATGGCCACTCTATAGAGCCTCTTCCTCCAATCCAACTTCCAGGAAACATTCTATCCAGAAACGCCCTAACAAGCTGTGCATACTGTGGAGGTGCCCCCGTCTTCCCCCGAAATTCATTCAATAATTCCAAATAAGTGTTTTCCATCAGATTACCGTCGAGAAATACTGGTCCAATTAGAAGGTCCCCAAAAATACCGGCCCATACATTGAGTTTTTGGGGAGTTTAAGTATGGACTTCCTGGAAAACATATGGATTGGCATCTGACAAATAACGACAATTATCACGATTCACAGTCGAATTCAAAAATAATGTAGACTCGTCAGAGAAGCAGATGTTGAAAAGGAAATTCTCATCAGCATCTATTCTCGTAGTCATAATTTCACAAAATTCCTGTCGCCTATCAAAATCATCGTCATTCAAATGGTGTACCAAATGTATTTTGTAGGGTTGGAATCCATGATGTTTCAGGATTCGGCGGATACTGGTTCTGCTGATGTTGGTAACACTAGCCAATTTCCTTGTGCTCAATGTTGGGTCTGCATGAACTTTTCCTAAAAGTGCAACTTCAACAGCTTCATTTCTCAACGGAAATTCACATTCTGGGTCTCGTTTCTTGTTGGCTACTGATCCAGTTTGATGAAATGTTTGCATTAATTCTAGAACGTTTTTTCTAGCAACAAGTTTACCTGGATGCGTTTCATTGAACAAATTAGCTGTACGGTTACCGCACTCATCATTCTCAAAAGAAATTGTTATCATTTCAACTCTCTTCGCGATCGTAAACACCATTATTGCGGAAAGATATTCTGCAGCTTCAGTCAAGTAATTAACTCTGATGTCGTTCAATCAAAGATCAGTTTGACACTGATAGACGTCCACAATTGCGATTTGCCGATAAAAATCATCTCAAACATGTTTTTTTTGTACTCGCATTTGGGTCGAATTCGAGGAAACGTCTTTTTATCGATTCTTGAGGACCTTGAAATTTTTTCGAACAAGTAAATGAGAATGAAATGAAAATTTGAAACGGAATTGCTTGTTATTTGTTGGTAAACAGTTAGATCATTCAATTCCTTGACAATGATTATGATCTTCAAACAGTTGCATTGTTAGATGTTATTCTTATCGATTGAGTGAATAAAAAGTGATTTCCCAACTTCAAATTCCTATATCTCGGAAACGAATCGATAGAATTAATTTATTTTTGTTGTTTGATATCAAAAAGGAGAATGTCTTTCAAATGAGGTATCACTTGCCATTTGTTGCCATCTAAAAATATAGGGGTGGCGGTCACAGCTCCGAGGGATGGAATGTATTTCGGGTGAATTTCATCGCGAACGATGTCCCCCTCGAAAATGTAGTTGACGTTTCCGAGCATTTTTATATAATTCGGTTCTGCCCACTCTTCATTGTTAGTAAGAGTGGACTGTTTTGAGGAAGAAGACATTGTTGGTTTTCTATGAAATTATCTCAACCTATTTTTATATAATGTTATGAATAGACACTGCCGAAAGGCGTCTAAGACTGATATGTATTTACTGTCAGCCTGCCCAGCATATATAGTATCAGACTATATTCATTATCATAACATGTAATTTCGAGAGTAATGTCATCATCCCCTGCACCTGCATGGTAAAGGCGGCGAGAATGAAAGATGCCCACTACCGAATTCATTTATTTTCTATGTACAGGCAAATTGAGGTCAATAAGTTCGATACATTCCTTCTGGACCACCGACTCAATGTTCGAACTTTGCTGACTCAATCCTGGCTATTCTGTGAGTTTTGCGGTTCTGTCCATAGGAGCCTTTGCATGTGGGTTATCTTCGGCCCATACATGATTTTTATGGAAATTTGTAATCCTTTGCCTTGAATAGTTGGATTCGTCAGTGAATATTACTTTTTCTGAAAATTGAGAATTTTGGGTAATCATTCGAAGACTCCATTGACAAAAGTCTACTCCTTGGGGAAAATCTCGCGGCAAAAGTGCCTGGACTCGTTGAATATGGTAAGAATACAATTGGTAATTCCGGACGATCTTCAATCATATTGAGAACCTATTTTTCCAGTGCCACCGTTCTCTGACAGAGACGTTGGTGAAGGTGTGCAAAAATTGTGTGATGAGGTATCACGCACTGAGGATACATCTCTGCATAGAGCCATCTAGCTCCCAAATAATTTCCATTGGCACGACCATACATAAAATGCATATCGGCCATTTCAGCGTTAGTGTAATTATTCATATTGGAGATTCAAAAGACCAAATTGAAATTTTAACTTCCACATAGAAATCAGAGCGACTTGACAGCCACCTTCTAGATTTTTCCTATTTTAAAATACTACGATTGATGTCACAAGTTGTGCAAATATAACGTGACAGCACAATGTTGTATTTAATTTCTATTAGAAAACAACGCGGGAGATGAAGAAGTTAGAATTGAGAAATTTTGTTTCGTTAAAAAGTTCTGGTAAAGAAAGAAATAGGGGTTGCATGTGAATGTATCGCAGTAGATAGTCGCAAGTTTGGTTGCTCCTGCCTTAATAACGACAAATCACTGGCTCTCAAGATTTTAAACGTCCACTCGCTTCGAGTGCTTTGCTGAGATTCAAGAAACAAAATTCACAATGTCAGGCATAAGGAATAAAGTTGAATTATAAAACCTAATACAGGAAACAATTAACAAACTATTCACCAATCAAGACTTCATCAGCCAGATCACAAAAACGATTGCCGACAACATCGAAGAAAAACTGAATAGACTTGAGGGCGACATAAAAAACATGGATAAGAAGTTACCAAATGAGGAACAAAAACTAGATAACCTCGAACAGGAGGATACACTGAATAACATCTGCATTTAAGGGATGTCCGAAGAAATTAATGAATGTTTGAATGTTCGACCATTACGCATCCCCAGTCAGAACTCCGAAAAAACTCAACCGTGAATCGATTCAATCGGCCTTCAGAATCGGAAAACACAGTCCTCACACACAAAGTTAGCCAAGACCAATCATTGTAGAATTCAGAAACTTTGAGCAGAAATTTCAAGTCATGAAAAATGTTGGAAAAATGAAAGGTCACAAAATCTTAATTTCTGAGGATCTCACCAAATATAGAAAAACACTCCTGTTTGAAGCCAAGGCGGTTCTTGGAGTTGAAGCTATTTGGACATTCAAGGGCCAAATCTACACTTAATATAATGGAAATAATGTAAAGATTAATGATAAGGCAGGTATTAACAAGTGCGTACAGTAGATTTCTCAACGTATTATTATAACTATTATTGTTCTTTCTTTCATTTCTCATTGTGTTGTTTCTCCGCAATGGAATTCATTTTGTTAAACATGCTGATTCGGCTTAGGGCAACTATACTCTATTATATACATATCTTCTTATCCCTTCGCTTTATTCTATATTCACATACTTTTTTTTTTCTCATTATTGATAAATGTTGGTATGTTTGAATATCTTGATGAGCTTGAGAATAGCGAGGAGAGAGATGCACTTTTATTCGACAACATTGATGAAAACATAAAAAACTTCACTAATAATGAATACCTGAATACAATTCACGCTAATATACGAAGTATAGGTGAGAAATTTCATGAGTTTTTTCTATATGTTGAAATATTCAAGGAAGAAAATCAGGATGTTATTATCCTCTCAGAAACTTCGTCGATCAGTAACGCAAGTGATTTCAAGATACCTGAATTTGAAATAATATACAATGACTCTCACTTCAATCAGAACGATGGGGTTATTGTATACCTCAAAAGTGATAATGACTTTGTCACTTCTATTTGACATTTCACAGAAATGAAACTCTTGGAAATTGAATACACCTGGAACAAGTTAACATTTGCCACGATAGCATGTTACCGCCCTCCGGCTACAGACTTGAGTTTATATATGATAGAACTTGAACAATACTTGTCTGGGAAAAAAGACGCTGATGTCAATATAGTCATGGTTGACATAAATATAAACACCTTAAATATAACTGACTCCAACGTAAATATATAGACCTGTCTGATAGCAGAGCAAGGATACTTTTACTACTTTAAGAAACCTACCAGAGTAACAAAAAATACGTCAAGTGTGATAGATCACATTAATATAAAAATACCTACCTAACAAACTTTAAATGAACTCTTACTGGAATGTTACATTTACAAAACAAATTCAACTGACCACTACATCATCATGCTCTCAATGAAAATATTATCCTTTTCATCTCAAACGAACAAAAGTGCCATGAAAACCACTAACACATTCATGAATGAAATTAAATCACAAAAACTTCTTGAAAGGGAAAAATGGAACGATATACCCGTCTCATATGAACCAGAGGTTGCTTACGATCCATTCATTAAAAAAAATCAACAAAAATAATTATTAATGTACTCAAACTATCTCGAAGAAACAAAAATATAACTCTAAACTGAAATCCTGGATCCATAGAGATCCTAACTTTAATGAGGTATAGAGATAAACTGAAAGAAAAATTAAACACACCTCACTCAATTGAACTCCACTCAGAATATTAAAACTGCAGAAACTACCTCAACAGACTCATTAAAAATCACAAAAATAATTATTACCTACATTAATAAGATCCAAGAAGCCAACAACGAGTATAAGAAAATCTGGTCAAACATAAATGAAATGACCAATATCGACTCTAAAGGCTCAAATTAGTATATTAAAGTATAAGGAGATGAAAAGGGCTTCAAAACACGTGCGAAATAGAGCAAGTGTTCTTAAGACCAGTTATCCACGAATACTTTACGCTATTTTTTTTATTGGTGCACTTTGAAATCATATACACTGGTATTATTACTACAAAAAATAGAAATAAGAACTAATGATGCGAAATGTTCGTTGAATTCGTGATGTGACATCAGTATACCTTTCGTTGTCTTGGAAATGAGAAAAACAGATATTCATTTGCAATTTGTTATCAAAGATCAATATTTGTTGTCACCAGAGCTCAAAAATGAATTATTCTAATATCGATTTTTTGAATAGTGAGGCAGAATCGCGGTTAATACCGCGAAAATCCAGTGATATATAAAAAAGAATATGAAAAGTTCATCAAATGGATGGAGGAGCAAGAGGTATCACATATAAATGAACGAGTTGTTAGTAATATTTCATTTGAGATTACAAGGTACTCCTGTCAGATCAATAATCAAAAATTTGTCATTTAGACTTCACGTTTCTCGATTTGTTGATGTTGCCATGGTAACTTTAGAAAACGCGTGTTTTTAAAGTTTGATTTAAACACGCTGAGGCGTGCTTTAGATGGGTTAAATGGGGCACCAATAAAAAAAAAATATATAACGAACGAAAATGGAGAAAATATTCCTAATAATGAAGGAAAAGCTAATCACTTCAATCACTTCTCCGCAAAAATTGGAAAACGAATGGCGGACAACATTGACAGACGACTTGACCCTTTTCCAGAAAAACAAATGCCAAACATGAAAGATTCACTCTTCGTAACTCCAGCAACAAAACATGAAATCGTAAATATAACATCCTCCCTTGAAAACAACAGCTCACCAGGACCAGATGGTATATCCGCAAAATTCATAAAATAATATAATGCTTTTTTCCTATCCCCTCTGTGTCACAGCATAAACTTGTGCATTCATAAATTCATTCACGACTCCCATTTCCAAATCTGGAGGCAAAAAATTTGCCACAAATTATAGACCAATTACCATAATCAAAATGTTTGCTGAAATCTATGAGAAATGCCTGAAACACAAACTGGTTGACTATTTGGAAAAAAATTATATATTATCGGGTTGTCAGTATGGCTTCAGAGAAGGCATGTCTACAGAAAATGCCGTTTTCCAACACACTCATAACATTTGGAACAACTTCAATAATGAAAATAAATGTTTAACGGTATTTCTAGACTCAGCTAAAGCATTTGACACGGTCAACCATGAAATCTCACTAAGAGTGCGAAACCGCTACGCACTTCAGTTATTTGAAAACTACCTATCGAATAGGAATAAAATGGTAAAAATTTATAGTGAACTTAGTGATCCATTACCGGTAATTATGGGCGTACCTCTGGGTACAGTACTGGGTCCTATCTGATTTCTAGGTAACATCAATAATATTCATAACCTTGGACAATTTAATGACATAATAATTTCCTACGCAGATGATACGGCACTCGTATACAATGCGAATACTTGGGACAATATTCATCAGAACGCTGAATGAGCACTAAAAAATTTATACAACTGGTTGAACACAAGTCTTCTAAGCCTAAGTTCGTAATTGAAAAAACGTACTCCTAGCGCTTCTGATGGACGGATGCATCGTTACTTCATACAGTTCAAAGTTTTACCGCTAGGGTTCTCAAAGTATCAACTATAATTTTATATCTGTCTCGTATATATGTTGTAGTATTATTTTATATTAAGTAATTTCAGTTATTACTGAAACATTGAAAGAAAGGATGAATTTATGTTTGCGTTGTAAGAAATGGTGTTGTCTCTCAATATTCCTGAAATAACCGCATTTGGTGCTAGTGTTTGGGGGAAGTTATTTGAGTGAAGATCAAATCGAGTTTGAATAATTGAGGAGCAACTTTGAACCTGATGATTTCGACCAAATGTTGAGATTTCAGAAATTATATTCACCAAATCGAATTTCAAAGAGCCTGATGCAAAATAAATTAAAATAAAATCATTCGTGTTCCCTATTGAAAATGTCTTTTTTTCATCCCATTTGAAAACATACTTCTCGCGCCTCTGATAAACGTATGCATCATCACTCCACATACTCCAAACTCCAGTTCTCACAGGACATTTCCACTGAGATAGGATTCCATCCTTTTTTAATTTTGTTCGTCTTGCCTAGTACTCTCCTCTGTGTATTTCTACACTATGCTTAGGGCGCGAATGGAAAATTCCAGTTTCCAGCCTCGATTTTTTACGAAAATTATCTGTCTCTTAATTGTAGAAATTTCTGTGGAATGGTATATGAGAACGGAACATTTTCAGTTGATATCTTAGTTTTGGCCATGAGTATGAGGTCCTAATTGAATATTTTATTGGCAGAAACTTGCATCATTTTTTATTTTCAGGGATTTTTTCTGGCAGTAATTTCATGCAGCACAAAAGTAAACTGAATTATATCTTGGAATTTTTACAAAAAAAAGGAGCTATCACGACAAAATTTCAGAACAATTAGGGCAAATAAAGAAAAATTGATTTTCCATGAAAAAAATCTAGATTTGAATGGTGGTGTTATTATTAACTTATAAATTTAAAATGAGATTTTCACACCCCGCGTTTGGTAAGTTGAAGGAAAAAATCCTGAATTGAAGATAAATAAATGACACCACCACCCATTTGTCAGAACTGAAAAGTTCGCGTTTGGTTTCATTAGTAATTCAATCTGGTTGTATTCTGACTAAATAAAAGTGTGTAGATTATTTTTGTTTTGGACGTCCATCGTCCTAATGGATTGAAATGGTTTTCACGACGTTTCGAATGCTTGTATCTGCAATCGTCTCCAGTTTTCACCTGAAGACGATTGCAGATACAAACATTCGAGACGTCGTGAAAACCTTCAGAAACCATTAAGAGGATGGACGTCCGAAACGAGATCAATCAAGTTACCACATCGTCTACAACCTTCAAATGAAAGTGAGTAGGTGAGGGAAAAATGTAAAATTCACAGAGTGTACGCTTATGAAATAATGAATGTATTCAACAATGTTCACTCTCAAGTGCTAATAGTGAATGAGTGACGGTATTATGTTTAAACTTAACCCAAAGTATGAGTGATGCGGACGGTATTATATCGAATAGATCAGAGATCAGGAAATAGATACCGATTAAAAGATACCGTAACAAATAATGATGAAATTGGTTGTTTTTTCGTTGTTATTATGAAATAGATTTCGGAAAATTCATTTATTTCATTTGATATAGTGTTCACTTGTTTCAGATCAGGCATATCCACGCTTCGCGGAACCTATACCGAATGTAACCGTAACTGTAGGAAGAGACGCATTACTTGCCTGCGTTGTGGATAACTTGAGAGGATTCAAGGTGAGTTCATTGAAATAAATCATATGTAGAGAGAAAAACGGGTAGCATGATTCCATCCAAAATACTTTCAGATATATACGTCAATCTTCCTGGAGCTCAACTACCTTAGCCACGTTTGGCTTCAACATTTTGTTCCTATTTTTGTTCGCTCGCGAATTGTATTTCCGAGCGTATATCGAGAACTCGGTTTCATATACTATTGGAAATAGCAGTTTGGGTCCATCTTTGGTATTGAATGACAATGAACGCTGGGAAATAAACTGACAATACGTTGACCTACTCTAGATATTTCAGGAATATCTCAATATAACCCAAATACCGTATACCTCAGATATGGTCATGTATGCTTCCCAATACAACAGCCAAAACTCCTGCATTACCATGAACATACTTACTATGAAACGTTTTGATCGCTTTCTTGACTGGTTAGAATTCATCAGAGTTTCTTGGATACCAGGAGGGTCCCAGTTATTTGTTTTGAACTCAAATTAGTTTGATTTCATTTCCATTGGCACATTTCCAAAGTTGGATATCCTGAAGTCAAACCAAACTCCAGAATTCTCACCAAAAGTCCAATAATGGTGTTTATATTCATCTCATTCGACTCTTTCTTCCTTTTATTGCTCCCTCCATTCCAATTGGAGTTTTGCCACGATTTTTTTTTCAATGGTAAATGAATCATCTTCATCCATAAGAAGTGATCCTGATTCATTTTCAATAGTGAATGTTACCTGAATAGATTTAAAATAATCGAGTTCGATCTTCCAATTCTGAATCCAGTCAAACAACTGTTCAACTGAAGATTTGGAATGAACCCAAATATCCGATCTAGCTGAGATTTCGTAGCCATATTGAAATAATCTTTTCCCTCACCAATCGATTTATTTTCTTACTTGAATTCTGGAATCTCAATCGTGAATGAAACTTATCTCTTGTTTCCACCCTGAATAAATTATCATTATTTTGAACCGCAAACAAAGAAATTATATCTATTGAAGAATTACCAATGAGATAACAAGTTCTGGAAGTTTTTTAATTATCTGCTATAAGCGCAACTTTCCTTTGTGAAGTTTTCCCAAAAAAAAATCAGCATTACAATTTTCGATGGGTAATTTCATCAAGTTCCCATCAGTTGCATGTTTACTCTGTTAATATTTGTACAAGAAAGATTTCAGAATAACGTATTTATCTTAAGGGCAGACTCGAAAGCTCTTCATGTACGCGTCCTAACTCCAACAAAATGCCCGGAGCTGTCTGAATTATTAAAACAATAATTTGTTGCAGCGTAGTGCGCTGAATGTTTCATATCCTAAATAATGTAGACAGGGGGATAATGGGTATGTTTCTCTTGAAGGCAAACAAATCCGCTGCTCAGTTGTGCTATATTTTAAGGAAAAGTACACAACAATAATCATTTCATTTTACGAAATGAAATATGCTGAATGATATCAATTCTCCTGAGAACTATTCCTTTTCAATTAATGCATGTAATAATCCAAACCTATACAGAATGTGGAAAATGAATTTCCTGATTTCGTAAGAAATTTATCAAGGGAAAATAGCACGAAAGTGGGCATATACAGGGTGATCCAGGAGTGCGTGCAAGTTCCAGTTCCATAACTTTTTTTCAATCCTAGCTATCGACTTATTTTAAACGATAGGTCCGACAATGGGGCATATTATCAAAATTTCTTCTATTGATATACAGGATGTCACAAAATGAGTAACACAACTAAGTTTTCATCAATGGAACCCCACACTTTTGGCTGTGACAAGTTTCCAAAAAAAATATTGTTTTTACCCAAAGATAAATCATACCATATTCGTTTTATGGCTATCCCTCATAACAAACATATATGAAACTTTTTTTTATCACGTCAAGTTTTTTCAATATGGTAAAAACGTTTTGGAGCAATGCTGTTTTGTTCGTTTGTTTGTGATATCTAGTGTGTCATTCGTTACAGTCGTATTTGAATGATTGCTAGGCGTTCAATCTATTTCAAAATGTCTTTAAGAGAGTGTGAATTGAATCCAAACAACTATTATTTACCATTTATTCATCATTTATTCAGTACACCATTCAACAGCCGAAGCCATCAACAGAATTGAAAATATACATTCAAGAAAGGCTAAACAGAGTTGAAGTAATGAACAAACATATACAGAGGTAATCCTAATGTACATGAAATGAGACAGTTTATTCCATGAAAAGTAAATAATGAGTATGATGTGTGATGTGTATGAGCTGAGGAAATCTCATTGAGAAAAAAGTTCAAATCACCACAAATATGAAACTATATTATATGTTCAGTAAGAATCATTATGATTGCAGAATAGCTATTTTGATGTCAGTTTGCTTGCAGTTGGAAATATCTACGTTATTCTGGATTGACAGGTAATCAAAACATACTTTATATAGAGGAGAGCGTGTAAGTAAATTTGTTTGTGGAAAGGGAAGGTTAAATGTATTCCAATTACGTACAGGTAGCCTGGGAACATAAATTTTATGTGAAGTAGGTATGGAAATTAATATAGAGAATATGACCTTGTGAAAAATATATTTAGGTATACGATTGTCAGAGAGTAACCGGAAATTGCGGAATATCGGTTTGGATAGAATCCATCAAACTCAAAACTGATGTACTTCAAAAATCGTCTTCTCTAAATTTATGACTGTATGTTGTGACAAGGATTCCACACGACACAGCAATACTCAAACCTTGATCTCACAAGCGCATTAAAAAGGAGTGAGTAAGAAAGTGTTGATATCAGAAAACCATTTGGAATTTTTTCATGATGAAACCGAGGATTTGAAGACTTTTGAAACAATTGTATTTACGTGATGAGTAAATGTGAATTTTTTACCAAAAATGACCTGCCAAT
This sequence comes from Gonioctena quinquepunctata, assembly GCA_018342105.1. Taxonomy (NCBI): domain Eukaryota; kingdom Metazoa; phylum Arthropoda; class Insecta; order Coleoptera; family Chrysomelidae; genus Gonioctena; species Gonioctena quinquepunctata. Next base: position 256,637 of record JAFIRS010001649.1, read on the forward strand.
TTTTGCAAGATGATTCCATTAATTGTATAAGTATATTCAGTGGGTGATTTTTTGCAACTGAAGGAGAGGAGATTGCATTTTCCAATGTTAAGAAGCAGTGAGCTCACTTCACTCCATAAATTCAATTTTTGGATATCTTTTTGTAGGTAGTCGTTCACACTGGAAATTTGACGAAATAGCTTACGTTACTAAATATAATAAACAGCAAAGGACCTAATACAGATCATTGAGGAACAACAGAGGTAGCGATTATTTCGGCAGATTCAAAACCGCTATATTGAACTCTTAAACGTCTTTCGGTAAGATAAGACTCCTGAAAGAGTGTGAGGTTGTCAGTCAAACCAACAGGAAATGGTTTTTTCGATAAGTATGCCATGGTCAAGCCTGTCGAAAGCCTTCGAAAAATATTTATAAATGACATCAACCTGGAAGAATATCCAAAGCTTCTGCTATGTATTGAGTATGCATGTATGTTACTTCGGAAAATCCATGCTGATTATCGACAATCTGACATCTACTGTGCATATATAATTTCATATAGGACTATTCCGAAGAGTTCACTGAAGTTGCATAGTATAACGATTGGTCTATGATTTTCAATCATATGTTCGTCTCCCTTTCTGAAGGGAGGACCTATTTTACCATATTTCCAGACATCCGGGAAACAAAGTGTTTTTAGTGCTAGATTGAAAATGATGGATGAAGGTTCAGCGAAAAAAACACCACAGTCTCTCAGTAGAAATGATGGAATACCATCAGGGAGGGATCATCTGTTAGATCTTTTTCCGCTGAATATACTTGGAGTGTGCTATAGCGATATTTTTCTTTATATCTCTTCGAAGATTTTTGTGAAATTAGAAAAATTCAGAGTCACCAGTCGATTTGAAATTGCGTGAATACTTGTCTATTGCTTTCAATTTTCTCATTATATCGCCTATGAACCAAGGTGGGTAGGAAAATATCTTACCAACTGTTTTGGGAATGAACTAAGTGGTAATATTATTCAATATCGAGTTAGTATGTTCGATGTACATTGCTATGTTTGTGGTGAAATTATAATAACAAAGACTAAGAGACCAATCACGGAAGCAGTAAAACTGGTGTATTTCCAATACTTCCAAATTTCGGAAAACGAAACTTGATAAAAAAAAGGTTCCTGAAGTAGTGTGTGAAAATTGTATATTTACTATTTGGGCTTCAGAAAAAACTATATTTGCAATTTGGTGTCCCAATGTTGTGGAGAGAACCAACAAGTCACGCTGAGGACTGTTTTTCCAACCTCACGAAAACATTTGGTTTCAACAAGAAAAACAAGAACCATTTACAATGTCCCGATGTTGCGTTTATCACAAAACCTGTGTTGAGTTCCTTGCTCGTCTTTGACCAGCAGCCCAAGTGGAATAAATGAACCATAGATGGAGACTGAAATGAAAATTCCATTTCAAGCCAGAACACTAATTCTGACGATGGTGGATGTACTTTTATGGATGATGAACCATACGTGATTTCCCAGAGTGAATTAAATGACCCAATGTTGAAAAATGCTTGGTATTCTTTTCAAGCCGTTTTGGAAATTTTTGGTCAACAATAAAAGAGAGGATTATGAGGAAATTGTTTCCAATTTATTTCAGAATTCCACAGAATATGAGTCAACAGGTCCTCAAAAATTTATTTTCTTCATTCATCCCTGGATTTTTTCCCTGATGACCTGAAAAGCGTGAGTGATGAACATGGTGAAAGTTTTCATCGGGATTTGAAGTCGTTTGAAGAGTGGTAGCAAAGGTTTTTGGGAATAAAAATGTGTTAGCCGATTACATCTGGTCTACCTTGAAGGAAACTGACCCTAACACAAAAGACAGAGTAAATTGAGTCATTTTTCATTTTTGTCAATTCCAAATATGTCAAAAATGTGCAATTTGAGAAATTTAAACATCTCAACATTTATGTCCCATTTTTCTTCACTTCAGTATCCAACTAGGGGCTGATTGCGCTACCAATCCACATTGATTTCTACTTTGGGTGAAAAATCGTGTGAACTAGTGTTATCGATACAACACTCCCTGGTGTCTTATCTGCAATACTTTTTGACTTTCGTCAGTTTATTTATTGAAATAGCGTCGTGAATAGACCCACAAAAAAAAATCATAACTTCAAAACATTTGAGATTACTCAACCTACTTTTTTCCAGTCGATTCCTTTGTCCTTAGCGCATCTTCTAGGTTGCAAGCGAACTAGAACTAATTTTTTCGTCGCATACTATGATTTTTTTCAAAATGGCAAATGGCAATAACTCGACTTTTTCAAATGCAACACCCTATATTTTATTGCATCATTGCATAACATTTTTCAATAGCTTTTTGCCGAAATAGTAAAATTCGCGATATTTGTTGCAGAATAATAAATTTTTATGATTTTTTTTTTGAAAAAAGAAAGGAATAGAGTAGGCAGCTGTCGTGAAATTTGACACGTCCGTGTACTCTCAATAATTTTACACGTCTAATTGTTGATAATGGATTTCGATCGCGAAGAATTCGTGAATATGGTCTACTGTACTAATTAAACTGACAGAAATCTTCATTATCTGGAGGAATCTACCATAAAAAATATCCGAAGCAAAAATCAGGGTTCTTCATTCCAGAAGTTGGGAGATCGGTTCGATCTGGTAGTATACCAAAGGAATTGTTGGTAATGGATCAATGAGAAAATGGGTTGCAAGTTTTATTAATGCAACTTCAACTTTCCAATCAAAATAACTACCAGTATTTCAACATTCAACCATTTCCATATTCAATTGCTATTATTTTTTATACTTTCGAATACTGTCATAAATACACATAAAGTCACTTATCTTGTACTTATTGGAAATGTTGCTGATTAAGGATCAGAATGATTAGATTACTATTCAATTAGTTGCATGTGGCATTTCAAAATTTGTACATATTGCGTTCAACAACTAAAGAGTACTCACGCACAACTTCGGTTTTAGTGGGATTCTCCATGTTTGTTTGTAAGTAATTGACTCATTTTCATTATGGAATTACCTCACAGATTGATTTTTTTAATGAATGATTTTTTTTTCCAACAGGAGAATCTTCACTGAAGCACTAGGGAAATAGCAGTCAAAACTCATAGCAGATAAATCTGAAAAACCTGGGTGCGTTATATCGACAATTAAGTGGCTAATCCGAAAATGTTTTTAAAAAGGGAAGGATTTGTCATTTGAAAAAAAAACAAAACTCGGTCTGTATATTTTTTTGGGACATCCTGTCTGAAACTCTCGGAAGAATGTGCAACTCTCATTCCATCTCTTCAGGGGTTGAATTTCTAAAAACGCTGAAACACGTATTTATATTTCTGTAACAAAGGCCTGAAATATATATATTTTTTCAACCTGAACTCAAAATCTAACGGAATCCTCAAACAAACTTTCACCCCTCATTCCTCTAACTCAGAAATTGACGGAACCCTATTTACTACAATCTCATTAAACCCCCTTTACCGTTTAAGGTTTGACTTCCAAAAAAAACACTGAGACATAGGTATATTTCTTTATTCGTAACAAATACCCAAAATAACAATTTTTTGATGACCGTTACTTAAAAATTAAAGGTACTTCTATACAAACTTCCAACCTACATTTTACTCCCTTTGACGTTGAATTTTCAAAAACCCCGAAAAACGTCTTTCTTGAACTGGAACAAAAAACCCCCATACCAATTTTCATGACTAACGGTACTTTCACTCTCCTTTCCATCCCGTTTTCTCCCCTTTAGGAATGGAATGTCAAAAAACCTTTTTCAAGGTTCATCTATGTATCCATAGGAATACGCTGTCATAGTTTCAGCTTTTATGACCTGCAGTTCGATCTGGGCGTTGATCGTTTGTCAGTCTGTCAATGAGTCAGTCAGTCAGTTGGTTAGGACTGTTGATATATATGCATAGATAGATAGAATTCTTTTTTGTCAAAAAATTTGAATTCCACTCGAAAGCTCCAGTGAGATAAAAAAAAGGCTTTCCCTAAGCCAAATATTTGTGAACACTATAGGTGGAACTAACTGTTGACCTCCTGCCTGAAATTATTCAAATTTCTACTGATGATTTGAAATATATTTTGATATTACTTTCTTTATTTCTGTAAAAAAACTCTCAGTGTTATCAAATTATCAATTGTCTTCCAAAATGTCCATAGGGTTGCTAGCCGCAGAAAAAATGAAATATTTTTTTGGATTATTGACAGTGCACTCATCCGATAATAATTCAGAACATGCCCTGAAAATACAAAATAAATACTCTGTATAGAAACCATCTGAACACCGAATTGGTCAGATTGTTGAATCACATTTTTTCAAGGACCTAAAACCGATACTTTTCGAAACTGTCACTGTCGTAGAAAGGACCCAGATCACTCAGTATGCATTTGAATTATTCTTTATGTCACTCTGATGGTTCAGAAGTTCGTTCAACTGCTATCAATTTTATGATCATCAAAATTGAAGTGACTGCCGCTGTCCTCGTTCAGCATCCATTGTGGGATTCTACCCGGCAAAATCAAAGGAGCATATGCTCGAATTCGACTACCATTCAGTTTTGAGATGAATTGAGGAGCAACTTATCAAAGCGCATATGTCTCACAAATCCGTATTTCCACTAGGGGCAAAAAACTATTTGTTGCTGAACACTTTATCGTTATACTGATGGATGTTTACACTTAGATCTGAGTATTAACCATATTTGAATCGGAAGCAGTGTGAGTTTCCAGAAAAACGATTATAATTCTTTGGACAAAATGCGTTTTGTTGCATATGTGATAATAATTATTGAGGAACGTATTACATTTGATGATTTCATACTAATGTTACAAAATCTTAGGTGGCCCCCTGTAAGAATATATAACCGGTTTTCCAAAGTAGATTCTTATACTCAGGTCTGAAATAACTTTTCATTCTTCTCTGAAAAACGACGCCATAAACAATTCAATTTGAGTGAGTTGAACAATCACAGTTTTGGGGACAATTAACAAATGTGAGGCAGCTTAGCTGTGCTGTAATTCTGGGTCGAAGACGAGATTCTTGAAAAACCAATTTCTTCATCTGCAGTGGTAGCTTCGAGCCTTTCAATCAGTTGCTTTTGTATAAGTCAGAAATCCCCATAAAAAATCAACACGGAGATTTCGTAGTAGTCAGGGCATGGGAAGTTGAAACAAAATAAAAAAAAAATAATTACATACGAATATGCGCGATGTCGGGATTCTTTGGCGGATAGATCGACACCCTTTTGAAATTCTGTTTGTAAGAATGTAAGGAGGACACGTGGAAGAGCCCCGAAAAGGGAGTTTTTTGGTAATTTTTCTCCCAAAAAGTCAATTTTTCGAAGGATCTTTTTGTGATGTCATGACTACTAATAGGCATTGTCAGTTGATTCAGAGGCAATTGGGAATAATTGTTAAAAACACCACCAAAGTAGCACAAATGAATTCCATAGTTCCAAGTAGTACCGCTCAAATAAGAGGGGTGGGCGCCAGCTCCCGGATGGCGAAGATCAAGCAATGGTTCCACCCTCATCTAGAATCGCGATTGGTCGACGAATTGGTCATTACGAATTTGCTTATTGGAGTTTTCAAAATCCCATCCCCCTTGGTTGGGTAATTACTCAAAGTACGAATGAGTTGTAAATAGGGGTTCAAATTGTTTTATTTGTCGAATTTGACTTAAGTGGGGTGCCTCAAGGAGCAGGGTAAATAAATTTACGGAAAATTATAGATATAGTCAGTTGATATTTCGTCGTGGCACGGGTTAAACTAACTACCAAAAATTGTATTCAAGTCAGTTGTTTCTTTTGGGTCTAGAGAAAGTTAGGATTCCTTAGTTCCGTATCAAGATGAAGTGCTTACATTCGAGTGAATGATCCAATAATTTAAACTAGTGTTTTGCGAGATACTTTCAGATAATACCAAATTTCATTACTGAAATTGTGGTTCTTTGTTCTCAGTAGGATTTTCCAACTGTCGAAAGTTTGTGTATTTATACATAAATTATTGTTTCCGGAGTGTAATTTCAATTAATTTAGTGTTATTCACAAAGTTTTACTCAATTTATTTTCTCTTATTTATGTCATCAGCATAATTGTTTTCTCAATAAAAGCCAATGATAGAAATCGTTCAGTTTATTTTTGAATAATTGGGATTCTGGGGGAGTTTATTCCAAAAGCTACTAGGCGAACTATTGTGATACGGGGAATCCAGATGACAGCAAATGTAGTTGTCGATTGAAGACGGCGTCGAAATTCTAGATGACCGGATCAGCCAAAACAATTGAGAAAGGTATGTAATCATATATGGTATTACGCTGAGATAACAACCAACCATTCACGCTAATTCAATGAGTAATCGAAGAATTTCGAGTAAGTTTATTCAATGGTAAGCCGAGTCAATGGATTATAGGGAGTAGTCGGTAATCCGCTGGTATTCTTCAAAACTTGAACTCACATTGGGCCAACTGACATATGCGTGAGTTATTAGGTGGAAGTCAATCAAAGCACAGGACTATGTTATACTAATTATATCAACCATATACAACGTTCGACGCCTGTTTCCGCACCCTCACCTGTTTTCATTTTCCTGTTTTGTTTTGGTCTTTTTCTCGACCTTTGACTATTACCATTAACAGTCACACTTTTTCCATATTCCGATGGACATAACGCGTCCTGATGTGGTTTGAGTTCGCATTTGAAAAACGCTGGGACGGAATGTGATGTGTTCCGTATATGGGCATCTAAGCTACAATCATAGTAACCATGGAACCGCATCCAACTCGAATTTGTCTCGAAGTAAACGGAACGCGTTCCAATGAGTTTTTTCTCAATCGCGATGTTTTCATGTAATCACTGAAAACATTCGATTCGTCAGACATCATCCATCAATCAATAATTCGTCTAGAAAGTCATTCCTGACTGTATTTTGGGTCATTTCGCAATATAATTTCAGTTGGAAAGTTTGATTAAGGTTTTTGGGTTTGGCTCAGATAGCATTCTGCAGATTTTATCCACTGGAAATTGGGATTTCATGAATAATTGGAGACCTTTAGGTTAAAGTAGATTTCGCCTTCTTCCCTTGCAAATTTCTCTGGCACTCCATTGATTCACGTTAAAGCTACCCACCAACCAAGATATGTCCCATTGTCTCATATTGAGATGTCTGAAGTTGATCCTCTCACATAGCTACTGGTCGCCACTTACTCGTGAATCATTGAATTAAAGTAACTGAAACAGCAACTTATCTCTTCTTCTATTCCACCCTACCCCTACTCTGATTTTAGTAACGAAACCAGCACCATACCCATCGTATCGAGTACGGAGGGTTGAGCCCCAAGTCACGTCACACTGCCGTACGACCTTGCAGTTTAGCAGAGGCAACCCCTGAGCAACTACTTACTGATTGAAGAGTTCATGTCAGATCACCAGACAATTCCTTAGTGAGACCTCGCCGAGTATCAGTAGGCCTGCCACAGGGTTCAGTACTCTTCCCACTGCCAATTTATATACTAACAATATACATGAGGATAATACACGCTACAACGTCATCCAATACGCTGACGATTTTGTAGTATATATTATTAAAAAAAAGTTACATAAATGTACAGCAGAATTGAAATCGGGCATAACATCTAGAACCTCAAAATCCAATAGCTCAGGACTTTGCTTGACACCAGAAAAATCAAGTATCAAATTTTTCACTCGACAAAACTCACCTCACATAGCCAGTATACTCGTGTCTCCAACTACTACATACTTCGGAATCATACTAGATAAAACTAACATGAAAACCGTTTATAGATCATATAGCAACAAAATGTAACAAGAGCATCAACTTCCCCAACTTCATTCGAAGAACTCGATGGGAAGCAGACACTAAAACATGTCCGATGTTCTATAATATATACGACCTATCATCGATTATGGATGTACTCTGTATGGCTCAGCTACTACTCCCACTTTGAGAAAATCAGAAATAGTTTGAAATACTGCCCTTAGACTCAGCGTAGGCGCAATGTGTTCATCTTCGGTGGAACTACTCCAGACAGAGGCATTAGAACCACCACTGTTGAGAGTGAAAAATCCTATCATCATTAAAAAAATATCACAATTGAACAACTTGGACCTTACCGATAGATTCTGGATGAAAAAATCTCCTCCGCCTGTATGCATCGCTTACAGAAATAACTACCACCTAACAGAAAAGTTGAACAGATATGTGAGAACGGAACCAGCTCAATGTTATTTTGCTTTGTGATATTTGTAAATTTCACGCTCAACCTATAGCGAAAATCCATCGATCAGCAAAAACACACTCAATGATTACCTCCACAAATTCTCCCAGCACACTTTCGTGTACACAGATGCTTCCTAACAAAACACTGGACTAGGCTGTGCATACTTCATCCGTAATCTGAATGTCCAAAACCAATTATATATCAAACACCTTCACGAATCCAATGTTAATGGAATTATAGTGAGTTTCGCGGACGACAAGGCTGTACTGTATCGTGATGAAAACTGGTCGGATCTAAAGAGGAAGGTTGAACAAGACAAGACCTGAGTCCAATTTTACAGAGCGGTCCAAAAATATGGAATTCCAATGTGGATATTTCATATTTCAACTTTTTTTCCTATTTTTTCCTCATCGCCCTGTAGAACATAAGGAATATTATGCTAGACGAATGGTATATTGTTAGATATGTTTTCTCATTCCTCCCTCCCATCGGAAAATCACATTAATTGAATTATGTGACGGAATTTCACAAAATCTTTCTGCAAATAGTAAATAAAACTGAATTGTTTCCAAGGTATGATGCCAGAATCAAAATCAATCAAGGTTTGGGATGAAGCAGAGGTTTTTATCACGAATTCTTTTTTTTTTAGAAATCAATAATAAAAAAGTTTTCCATATGCTGCGAACTTAATGCCGGACACTGTATTTATATATATATATATATATATATATATATATATATATATATATATATATTTATATATATATATATATATATATATAGATGAACAGTGAAGAACTATTCCACCAGACACAATGACATTATTAACGTTAATAAATGAAAGCCACCTCACACTACATATCGGGTGAAGCGTAGGATACCTTTTATTATCGAGTATCCCAGAATCAGGTTGAAGAGAGTCAGGATGAAGATAAACAAACATATTCCCACTGGATTGTCTGGTCTAAGTCGGCCAATATGTCCTTTGTTTTCTGCGATTTTTTGCGAATAACTCCTAAAATACACATTTTTTAGGAAAAATAAAGGAGTATTTTTTCGTAGATATAAATAATTTTCACGAAGAAGTACATTTTGTATTTCCTGAAAAATCAGTATTTCAAAATAAAAATACAAAATGACTTTATATGAGGAGATTTTATAACACCAATGTGCTCCATTTTTTTCCAAAATGAGATACAAGCTTGGGTTTTCACGTAGCATGGGAATTCGCGATTTTTGCAAATATAAATTATAATTTATCATTCTAGGTTCCATTATACGGCTATCAAGGACCCATCCACCGTTTCCAGTGAAACACTTCAATTTCCACTAACAAAAAAATAGTAATCACCACTGGTTGAGCCGGAAGTAAAAAATTGTAGGTTATGTCCCCGAAAAGTATCGGGTTTCATGCAATATTCGTTGGGAATCGATTCCATATCTCATTTCAAAAAACATGGATTACTATTTTGGTTTATATCTTCGGATAAACTTGACTTTCATAAATATGGAATGTTATTTTTTTGTGGGAAATTTTGATATATACAAAAAAGTCCAATTGTACTTTTCTCAGCAGATGCGTATTTTGATAGTTATTCGCAAAAATTGCATAACCAACCGATAATGCCGTATTTTATTGTCATATCGGCCGTCCTGGACCAGGCAACCCAGCAGCAAATATATACGTATATATTGATGCTCTCAATGAAAAAAATCAGATACCACATGTAAGGGTATCCTACGTGGCCAGTTAAAATATGGGATTTTCTACGAAGAATACTATACTTTATTTTAAGATATCGAATTGACATTATCCGCTGGAACGCTATATAATAGGTTGTCTAACCGCAAGTGGCAAATCAGATTCACTGGTAATTTATTTCTATCAGTGGTAATGGACGTTCACTACATATTCCAGAATATTCTCATCACGACAATTGCATCTCCAGCAAAATGAGTTTGCTACAATTACCGATTCAGTGAGTTCAATGGGATCTGCTTCCATTCTATAGTGGCATCTCCATCAAAATGAGTGAACAACGATGGTGGTAAACGAAGAATAACCCTGAGAACATGCTTCACAAGAATACCTGGTAGAAATGGGATCCAAGAACTGTCCAAAACCACGGAAAAAGACATGGGTTTCTGTAAATCATCACATGTCCATATTCCAGGCTGTTTGCCACCCTACAGTCAGCAGAAACGATAATATGCCTCACGATATGAGTTTATTAGCATTATCACAGACAACCGGCCATTTGAAAACTACAAAAAGGGGGCAACCAGATTGGTGAAGGACTAAGAAACCAAATACTATGATTAGTGGGCTAACACTATGGAAGCCTCGGGAAGCTGAAAGACCAGGAAGAGATCCTGAGGTTCCTTGCCATTTAGCTCATCGACTTCTTCATTACTTGATTTTGAAGTGTTTTGTGCCTAATATAGTGTGGATCAAAAATATATCACGAAAATATCTCTTAAAAAAAAAAAATGAGTTGAGGATATTCACAGGTCCACTGAGTGGGTACTATCCATTCAAATGACACCTGAATAAGATATAGCAACCGAAACTAAGCCTAGCAAATATCAGAAACAATCGATAAAAGCACTCCTTGGATAAGATTATTGGATAGATGTCTTGCATAATACGAACAGCATCGATGATATCGTGAAAAAAATGCTTTCTATGTTAGGGATATTGTATAATGCAACGAAATACTTTTTGAAAGGAGATAAACCTCAGAATTGAAGGTAATAAGCTATAAGCTAGCTGAATCTTTGTTTTGGCATTCTGAAAGTTGGCCCAAACCTCTCATTTTCCTTTTTTGAAGTTGGAGAACAACTCTACAAATTTTGTTTCGAGCAATTTTTTGTTAACCGTTTTCGAAGTGGAGGGCGAAGGGTGCGGAGCGCTCAGTCAAATATTTAATTAGGCAAGGTCAACCGTGAATCTCAATACATGGTACGGCTTATTAGTCACTCATTCGATAGTGCAGCAGCTTATCGACATATGAATCGTCTTTACTACCAGATTCGAACTTCGTTAGGGCATTAGAACCATGGGGTTGGGAACCTACTACAAAATGAAATCCTGGAACCGACATCAACTTTATTACCACCAGCACCAGATGCAACAATGGTTGTGGTTCGAGCTGTGGATGCAGAAAATTGGGGTTACAATGCTCTCCAACTTGTGGCCAATGTAAGGAACAAGCATGCCTCAATACTCCATCATATCAGAATGATCCGATGAAGAAAGACGAGGATTATAATAATGAATTGGAAATTTTTGACCCGTAGAAGCAGATGATATGAAGAAGAAATTAAACAAAATTACACTATCATAGTAATTGAAGTTTAAAAAATCCTCCCGCATTTGAAATGGAATTGTAATAATGAATAATAAGAATTGCTGATTAAATATAATTTAAATGTATTTGTATTTCACTTTATTATTTTATCATTGATTTGAAGTAAGTGATTATTATTGAACGAGTAGTTGATTTATGAATAACATATATAAATATAATGATTGAATAGTTATAATTGAGGTTTTTACATATTATAATTTTTTTGTAATAATTAATTTCATAAGCCTCACTATGTATTGGTATTCACGGTTGACCTTGCGTTATGACATGTATGACTGAGCGCTCCACACTCTATCTCAAAAACGGTTAAACGTGTGAAGAATTGCTTGAAAAATGTTATGAGAATTTTATGCTCTACAACTTTTATACTGGATGCAAATATCATTCAAAGCATAGATAGCGAGATATTTACGGAAAACCGTTTTTTTTTTACCTTCGACTTTGAATATCTTAAGACGCGGACGCGAGATCTTATGAGAGGTTTGAGCCAACTTTCAAAATCATTGAAAATGACAATTCAACTCATGTATGAAAAATGGCATATGCCACAGTGCACTTGTCAGTTTGACAGCGGCAAAAGTAAGCTGGAACCTTCACAGTGACAAATGCAATGATGGTTTTGTCACTCATTCATTTGTTTATCAATTATCGTGGTGTTGGTTGCCAAAATAAATGAAGTTTGCATTGATATGTTTCTAAATTTCTTATTCATTAAATTGTCCTGCCGAATTACACTCGATGTTTGTATCGATATCGGGTAAAATTGTGTTGTTCAAATTCTTAACTGTTTCCTTTGGCAATTTGACTCGAAAAACTGTCAACCTAAAAACGATCCACATTCGGTGTCGCGTTTTTAAAAGTTGACAGTTTTTCCCGTCTAATTGCTAGGCAACAGTTCCTCATTGAACAACCGAAATTTACTCGATAAAATACAAACCTCTCGGGCAATTATAAGTGAAAAATGTTCATACCTCAATACAGCTGACTTCAAGAACCTATAGAATAGGTGTCGGTTGGTCGCATATCCAGCAACAACAACTGCTTCCCTGGCTAATGCCTCGATGGACGTTGTATGTAGTAAAAAGTACTTTGCAAATGTTTGTTGCGAAATGGATCAATATGAACCTCTTCACTCAGGCTGACCCCCTGTAGACCGGTTTCGGGGTATTTGCCACGCATCAGTAGGTAGATCAGCCTGAGTGAAGTGGTTAATATTGATCAATTTCGCAACAAAAATTTGCAAAGTACCTTGTCGGACTTTGCACGTTTATTCATCGGATGTCATTCAACATCCGTCGTGGCATGAGCCAGTGATGTGGTTGTTTTTTTATGGATGTGCGACTGACATACACCTATTGTATAGGTTTCTGTAGTCAGTTGTCTGGAGGAATGAGACATTTTTCATTTTTAATGAAATTATGGCTGGCTATCAAGAATGTTACAGATTTCTGTATCTCAGAAACTTTCAAAATGCCAAAACGAAGGTTTATAGGAGTGAATAGCTGATTATCTTTCATTCCGAGGTGAAACCACTTCCGCGACTGGATTAGTACACAATCATCTCTACAACATATCTACACCAAACAATTAAGTGAACGTATTATTGATTTAACGAATTGAATTTTTCATTGAAAAATAGCAATCTTTAGTGAAAGGTTGAACCTCCATTTATCCCAATGAATTACACTTTTGAAACTCATCCGGGAACTTGGATTGATGCCGTTTGTTGTTAGACATTAGTACGGCTACTTCAATCAACCAGTCAAGAATTGATTGATTCGACTTCGATGGAAACCTCAAAAATAATTTGCAAGCGACAAATATAACCGGGATTTGAAGCCTATTGTTTCCTTCATCTGTCTTCAGAATTGGAGTGCCCTCCCAGATTCGAAGGTGAACTCCCAGAAAAAAATCTAAAACAGTCGTATCCATAATTTGATATGATCAATTACATGAAAATCTCGAGACAGTAACTCATCAATTTATCTTCGAAAGAGTGATTTCAACTTTGCTCTATGTTATTCAACATACAATAATGTTAATGTTATTCAACATACAATAATGTTATTCAACATACAATGATGTACAAACATTTTTCGGGAATTTATTCCCCGAGGCGATGATCCAAATGTGATCCCAATCATTCTAAGTTCAATTCGACAAATAAAAGGGGAAGAAAAACAGAGGAGTGTAGCCGAGAACTCGAATCCAAGAATATTAAACGGAATCACAACGAAGTGGTTGTTTTTTTATGGATGTGCGACCAACATACACCTATTGTATAGGTTTCTGTAGTAAGTTGTCTGGAGAAATGAGACATTTTGCATTTTTAATGAACTTATGTTAAAGATTTCTGTATTGCAGAAACTTTTAAAATGACAAAACAAAGGTTTATACGAGTTAATAGTTATTATCTTTCATTCCGAGGTGGAACCCCCCACGTGACTGGATTAGTACACGTTCATCTCTACAACATATCTACAACAAACAATTTAGTGATCTACGAATCAAATTTTTCATTGAAAAATAGCCCATCCCCGGTGAAAGGGTGAACCTTCATTTATCCCAATGAATTACACTTTTGAAGCTCATCCGTGAACTCGGATTGATGCCGTTTGTCGTTACACATTAGTACGGCTACTTCAATTAACCAGTTAGTTTCACCATATTGAACATGGGATGGAGAATCCAATTAAAACTTCGCCCTCAAATTATATCGAAATTATTCGGAATGAACACGGTTCTACCGTGTCGAGAAACGTTCTGGAGGTATTCTGCTGATGCCAACGATCTGCAAGATAATGGGAAATCGAATAATTCTTCATTGAATTACGTCCAATTGAAAAAGCGTGAAAAATTAATTGTTCCTCATTAGCCACCTCCATTATAATTGGAATGCGATTATAAGAGAAGGTGAAATCTGTCCAAAGCAATACAACGAAATATGATAGAAATTTCTACAATGTTTCCATTCAAGGGGAAATAAAATGAAAACTTCAGTGATTCAATAATCGAGTTATTCGAAGTCGAACATTTTGAAAAGCTTTTTACTGGAATATGAAATCGGCAGATACGTCTTGGAAGATTAGGATAATAATAAAAAATATCCCAACAACAGTATTCTGTATCGCTTGGTCTATATTCACTTTCAACCTTATTATTTTGAAGGAGTTTTTCTGTAATTTTTTATAACTTCCAGGATCATAACATCTAGGAGGTTTCCAACCCATGCTACACGAATGAATCAGAATTATATTTGGTTGAAATAAAAATTGCTAAAATCATAATATATGATCTGGTACTCTTTGAAGAGAATGCACATTTATACTCCTATGGCAACAACAATTCTCGTAATTTGAAGTATTCAAATTGAGTTTAGAACTGTGACCTTCGTATGGGAATCATGAAAGAAAATTGATTTTCCATTGAACAGAGCACCTTCATTCAATGCTCTCATGGTACATTTCGCATGAGTATCTCCTCATTTTATTTACTGGATTTTCTACGTCAATATCTACATTTTTGGTGGAAATGAATTCCCAAACCCAGTATGATCTACATTATCATCATCGACAACTGATTGAATCCTGAGAGAAAATTTCAAATTCAGCGAAGAACATTATTTACTGTTTGTAAAAAAGATACGTTCTGAAATGGAAATGAATTGTAAGAAATAAACAAATAAAAAACTTTTTTGGCTTTTATTTACACGCACTAAGAAGTAAAAAATGATTGCTTCGGATGTGTGGTGTAGGTTATTCCGTAAGTAATAGATTTAAAAGCTTGTCACGCAAAATGTTCAGTTCGCATACAAAAGCGACAAGCTTTTGAATATATAACTCTCGGAAGAACCTACGTCCAAAGCAATTATTTTCAACTTTTCAGTGCATTCGAATGAAACCTTGTCTTTAAAAAGGTTTTTTATTAATTATTTCATTTTGTGCTTTCTAGTTCTCAAGTACGCCTTAATCAATGCATTTTCGTTGAAGCATCGTTAGTATGAGGCTTTTTTTTCCTGTAAGTTCTGAGCTATCTAGTCCCTCAATGAGGAGACCATCTGAAGATCAACTCATTCGCAATCTGAGAGTAACCATCTTCAATTTATGAAATTTAACTGATGTGTTGACGCTGGAAGAGTTTCTTGGATAAAAAAAGGCGTTTGTTCAGCAGAATTTAGGAATGTTAAACTTCCATGTAACCACATTAATAATCTTTGAAAAAACATGAGAATCCAAAAGTCCAAAACCCGTAAAATCTCCTTTTTGTATGATAGGTTAGTATAGAGGTTATGTTATTGATAGGTTGTTCGTATTACGAAGTGACTGGTTACACGTTGACGTGCACGTAGAAGTTTGTTTGCGGACACGTGTATGATTTTAAATTTATATGCCGATACGGGACCAGAGAATGTTGCAGCTTTTGTAAACATCCTGCTTCCATGCGTACCTGCGACACCGATCCCATCACATGATTGTTCATATCATTGAGCAACTGCAGTATGAATAAATACACATATCCGCAAATTATTCATTACGCGCACATCAACGTGAATTAAGCCACTTCGTCATTATTACAAGAGATGACAGCTAACTTCACAAATGATTGAATTCATCATTAAATTTAGTCCTCCATCAAGATCATTATGCATACACCATTCTAGAATCAACGGAATACAGTAATTACGTACGCCAAAGAGATCTTCACAGAAATAATTCGGAGAATTTAGACATAAAGATGTTGGATCTCGACGTGCAAGATTGAGCAACTCATTTCGCATTGTTTTCTTGTGTGGAACAAAAACAAATAAATTGCTAGGAGTTTTTTTTATGTATCTCATGTTGGTCATAAGAGACCCATTTTCACTCAACCTTTGATGTACGGAAATGAATATCCTCTTACTAGGTTGTCGCCTATGCGACTATAATTCTTAATATTTGCTCATAGAAGCACTTGAATTTCCAAGACACATACCACAAACGAAATACTCATTTGCAAGCTCACTAAAGGAAACATTCTGCATTCTGGAACAAGTTCTTCTTAAAACACTGAAATTTTGTCCATCTTCGATGACAAGAAGGTAACTACTTGATTCATTTTTTTTATCAAATATCCCTGCAATGACCGATGCCAACTTGATTACCGTGCATAATCATCTGAATCACATCATTGTGGATAGGAGTGCAATGCAAAATTGAATTGAAATAAACTAGTACATATTTCTACTACACTTGGATATCATTTTCGAGAATATTTTTCTGTATATCAAAAGGTTTTGTTGTGCTTTTAGATTTTCAATCGGGTTCTTTCAATAAGCACTCAGAGAATAAGTTAGACATAGTCTCCTCATTAGACAGAATCTTCTTATAGGAGAAATGTTTACATTATCCCAATATTATGGTGAATGAGTTTAAAAAAATCAACTCAAAAGTGTATTTCTGTTTGAAATAATTGGGTGAGAATTCAATGCAAAATCTGTTGTGTAAACAATAGTACAATACAATAACAAAATCGTAAACATGTTATGTATCAGTCTCGTGGGATGTGAGGTGGGAGAAGAAACTATGGTACTCTTCTGCAAATCACTGTGACAACTGATTTCATTTAAAATAGAGCACTCATTGAAGGAAAGCATACCTTCAAATTTAATCGTTTTTTTTTCAAAAATATGAAAGTTACGAGAAAAATGCCATTTAATTTTCCAGTTTCAACACCCTGTACCTCTGCAAGAAACTAGCTCATGAAAAAATGCATGTGAAAGTGTCATTTATTTTTTTTGTAGAATATCCAGTTGTAATTTGAACTAGTAACTGGGATTGTAAAATTCACTTCAGCCAAAACATTTTTTCATTACTAGTATGTTCGTATTGAAGGAAGCGCAATTATTGTGAAAACAGTTGGTTTTTCGGGATTCAAACAACTCAAAATTTTTTTCTCAAAATTGAATGAGGAATGGAAAAAAATCAATATTTTTTCTGATTACGCCAGTGGCGTGAAAAATAAGGGAGAAAAGGGACCATGATACTCTTCTTCTACGCCACTAGTGACAACTGAATTTTCATTTAATTTTTTTCAAAATATGGCACTTTTTGGACGAGAATACTCCTTTGAATGAAATTGAAAAATTTTCGAAACCGTGATAGTTATGTATAAAAACTTTTTAACAAAAAATCAAACCGACGAAAAAATCAACTGAAAAGAAAAAATTAAATAAACCTTCTCAGTCTGAATGATAATTGAGCTCCTAAACTAATGTGAGTAACTGATTTTGAGTCGGCGCCAAACAAACAATTATCGAAGATCATCATCTATGAAAGAAGTCATCAAAACGCATGAAATATACTGATTTTGACGGATGTGAAACAAGAATAATGTCAGTAGCGATCTGTCATTGTCAACTTCGTATGTGTATGCCAATGTTCACTAGTGAAAAATCAATTATCTCCTATTTTTATACCCGTAAGGGTGGTTAATTCCTTCCGAAATCCAAATATAAGGTATACCAATCTATCTATTAAAAAAGAATCATTCAAATCAGAAGAACAGTACAAAGTTATGTCTGATAGAATGGGTTAACGGACCAGAATTCAAGGATAGTGATCAATATCCTCCATTATACCGTAGGGATGTGGATTTCATCTTTTGAATTCAAATGGACCATCTATCCACTGAAAAAATAATTATCGAATCGGATCCTTCGTAAAAAGTTATGGTGATCTATACTTTAAAAAAATGAAGAGATAGTGCATTGTAAGTGGAAGAACAGGAAATTATATGGAAGTATGCATGGATTTCAGGTGAATATATCAACGTTCTGCGGTATTTGCCAGGAAAGTAGTTGTTTTCACCTGATAGAAAAAAAATATACGGGTCGAATAGAGAACCTCCTCCTTTTTGGTTTCGTCGGTTGAAATTTTTCAATTTTATATTGAATCCTTTATGGAAAAAACCGTTTAAATTGATTTTTCTAAAAAATATGATAGAAAAAAAATATACGGGTCGGATAGAGAACCTCCTCCTTTTTGGTTTCGTCGGTTGAAAATACTTTAAATTTTTCATATTCAATACTCTACAATAAATCACATTTGAGAAAAAGATATTAGGAAAGTCCTATCAATTTTTCAATTCCGTTTCAATTTGGCACCATAGTTCCGGGACTCCCTGTTTATTTATATATAGAGATATGAAATTTAACATTCAGATCGAAAACCGTTCTGCTCTTGAACAAAAGCACAATAACATTATCACTTCAAAAAATAATAATTAATAATTATATACCGGGTGTCCCAGATTTTTCATACAGCCGATATCCCAGTTATGCCGCATAGAATTTGAAAAAAAAATGCACTTATATTCAACCCGTATGACTTTGAAGCTGTTGTGTCAAAGTCAACTTTTGTCAAACTACCCCTGAGAAACCATCCCTGAGAATTCACCCCCAACCTAACTTTTCAAGTAGCACCCTATAATTTTTTTTTTGAATTGTAAACTGCAGTCAATTCTTACTTCAACGATGTATCACACTTGATATTTTGACAGATGTCAAAGTGTCAGAATAAGCGATTTTGAACAATAATGTACAAAATTCCATAACAGAGAATTTATTGATAACAAAAATTATTGAAGCTGCTCAAAATGTCTACCATCATTATTATTCATGCATGCTTGAAATCATTTCCTCCGTTACTGTGGTGCAGTCGTGTACAATCTTCTCTTGTAAGTCGTTCACGTCGATTGGTATAGTTCATACACGATTTTCTTCAAATACCCCCACAGATCACTTCATACAGTCAATATCTCAGTTAAACTTCTGAGGAATATTCTTTGAAAAACTACACTTATGTCAAACCCATATGATTTTGGAGGAGTTATACCAAAGTCAACTTTTGTCAAAGTACCCCTGAGAAACCACCCCCAACCTCAATTATTCAAGTGGCACCCTATACATTGTTTTTATGACTTGTGAAGTGTCATCAATTCTAACTTCAATAACTATGTATCACACTTGATATTTTGACAGACGTCAAACCCGCAAACTTAGCAACCTCGATGTCAACAGCATTTGATAATAAATAATTCATGGTAGGTTTACATTTTTGGCTCACAGAGTACTTCATTCGAATCAAGTAATAAAAACTGTCAATGTTGTAGATTATTTCTTTTGTTATTTTCGTTTTTTGATAGTTGTTCTCGCACGCGTCTTTTAATCAGTTTGATATTCCAATCAAGAAAATGCTTTTCACATTCACTCCAAGTGAGTATGTTGATATGTTATTAATTTTTGGTGAATGCCGGAAAAATTTCCCGTGCTGCCGCTGAATTATACCAACAGCGTTTTCCCGATCGACGACTACCAAATCATACCACATTTTCTTATGTTGAGAACAAAATGAGAACAGGAGAATTTCCAGGAAGAGGTAAGCATGTTCAACATGCTGCACCAGTGCGAACTGAGGAAATGTGTATTAATGTATTGGCCTATATGGAGGCTCAACCCTCATATTTCTCTTCGAGCACTAGCTGAGGCAGTTGGAATAAGTAAGTCGTCTGTGCATAGAATTATAAAAACGCATAGTTATCATCCTTTCAAAATACTCATGCACCAGGGGCTTCGACCTGATGATTTTGAAAGGAGACAAAATTTTATTGCCACTATTCAAGTTTTGATTGAAAATAATGACAGTTTATTGGATCAGATCATGTGGAGTGACCAATCAAGATTTCACAATAATGGGACAGTGAACCGGCATAACATGCATTATTGGTCACGTGAAAATCCTCATTGGGTGCGAAAAACAAATTTCCAAACCATGTGGGGTGTGAAAGTATGGTGTGCGTTGTTCAATGGACGTTTGATAGGCCCTTATTTTTATCAATACACTCTGACTGGGCGTAAATATCTGGAATTCTTACAAAATGAACTTCAGGGATTGCTACATGTTATTCCTCAACAAGAAAGACAACTTATGTGGTGGCAACAAGATGGTGCTCCACCACATAATCACCACATTGTAACCGAATACCTCGATCAATATTTTCCAGATAGATGGATAGGAAACAGAGGTCCTATCAGGTGGCCTGCACGTTCGCCAGATCTGACACCGTTAGATTTCTTCTTGTGGGGGTATTTTAAGACAATCGTGTACGAAACTGGACCAATAGACTTAAACAACTTACAAGAGAAGATTGTACACGCCTGCACCACAGTAACGGAGGAAATGATTAGGAAATCTTGTACGAGAGAACTAATAAGGCGATTTGAAGCATGCATGAATAATGCATTTTGAGCAGCTTTTATAATTTTTGTAATCAATAAATTCTCTGTAATGGAATTTTGTACATTATTGTTCAAAATCGCTTATTCTGACACTTTGACATCTGTCAAAATATCAAGTGTGATACATCGTTGAAATAAGAATTGACTGCAGTTCACAATTCAAAAAAAAATTATAGGGTGCTACTTAAAAAGTTGAGGTTGGGGTGGTTCTCAGGGGTAGTTTGACAAAAGTTGACTTTGACCCAACAGCTTCAAAGTCATACGGGTTTGATATAAGTGCATTGGAAAAAAAAAATTCTAAGCAGCATAACTGAGATATTGGGTGTATGAAAAAATCTGGGACACCCGGTATAGTTTCACTTCGAATTCCAATGAAATCCGTGAAGTTCTGACCTGACATATATCTGATGACACTAACGGAAAAACCTCAAATTAATGGAGCATACAGAGCGAACACAAAACATGAAATTATTGAAAATGGATTATTAGCGATTTTATATTTGTGTATACATGAAAAAAAAACATTTGAATGAAAGTTGTGCAGCTCGTCAAGCTCTATCAGAAGGTGGTTTACCAATATTGCTATAAAAATGAAAGATTGGAATTTTTTTCTTGGTATTTTTGAATTCTGGGGACCACGATCGGCAAAGATATGCCAATTCCTTTCCGAAAGTCATCCAGTGATAACGTCTGACGTCCTCAATAGATATTATTTCTATCGAAATCCACCCAAAAATTGGAACCCTTTGAAATACCAATGAATGAGGGTGGAATGAGTTATATCATTTCCCTTCTGCATTAGCGACAAACTTGTATAACCCTTTGCGATCCACACCACTGCCTATCCTCATTCTAGATTCGGCTCACGAACATTTCCTTGCTGTTGGCTCCTTGTGAATCGAACTTCTATTTTCTGGAATTTGTTTTGCTCCTGACGCTTTTATTGTTTATATGGGGGGTCGGAGCCGAACCCTAATGTTATTATTTTTAAGGTGATCCGTGAAATCAATTCGGTTGGCACGTACTGTACCGCCGTTCCGGAGCAAAATGGAAATTTCGCCTTCGATTCGGAAAACGATCGCTGTGAATGTCGTTTTCTGTGTGATTAGGATTTATGATGGGTTTCGCGGGTGAACGTGGAAAGATTGCTAGGTTGTTCTAACGTTGCATGTTTTCAACTATTTCGTTGGTGTAATTTTCCACTTTTACTCCCGAATAGAATTCTGCAGTATAGCCAAATAACTGTTTTCGATACCCGTTAGGCCATATGTGATTATGTTTTCATTAAGAAATAAATGAAATCCATAATCATCCCTTTACAAATCGTCAGGATATTTTTCAACTTGAAGAATACCCTGAAATAGCAGCGTGATAAAAATAAGTCGATTTGGGTTCGCAGTCATTAGTTGTTGCGCGAGTGATTTTTTCATGAAAAAAATTCATTACGAGTAAGAAATCCTAGAAAAATGATTTTCAATACTCCATTTAAACGATATATTCCAAGAATCTTTTTGGATAAAACACTTTTTGGTGGATTTTGAATGTGTTCACTCTTTTCTACCCTGTTTCACTTCTTTGCTAGCATAGTAACCCCTTGCGTTCCATTGTGATAATTTCATCTCCGTTATATCGTTTCACGTCCCTTTTGTTATTCCTCAAACACAAAAACTATTCGGAAGTTGATTTGATTGATCTCATTGAAACAAAATTATTCGATCTAGATCTTGAAAACCTGAAACTTTATCGAAGGTTAGGATTTAATTTACGGAAAAGAGTGTACAGTCAAAATGAGACCGATGAACTCCGACTACATATTTCTCACCTCATTTCAAGGTGAAAAATTGCTATCTGGGTATGTCCTGAAATGCATCCCCACTGAGATACACGTTGTCGAAAGTACGAAAAAAATTGAGATTTGATTTGTTTTCTCCAAAATTCCTGAAGCAATAAATTTGAAACTTGGTACACTAATCGAAGTTTAACAACGTGCTAATTTGAAGTTATAATTTTTTATTTTCGTAAACCAGTGGCGTAGTTACGATGGTATGTGGTCATATATTCCTTCATATTTTCTTGGGACAAGTGAGTGGACAAATGAGCGTTTGATATCAGTTTGGCTCATCGATACTCAACCTTAAGGTCATGACATTCCATGTGTCTGAAAGTGGAGGTTTCTGAGATAATTGAGGAGAACTGAAGATATGTCCTCAGTAGAGACATAATTTCCTATGTGCAATAATCGCATAATGCCAATTTCTAACAACATATCGAAATATGTGTCAACCTCCTGGACATTTTTCAATGTTGGGAGAATCGGAAATATAGTACGGGTGAATCAGAGCGAGACCAATAACTCCATTTTTTCATTCAACATATTTTTTGATAGAAACGATGTCGTGGATTCACTGATATATCACCATACTTTCTTGCATATGATTCTTTCGACATATCAACTGCCAAACAAACCCAAACCTCAAATTTATAATACTCCACTCAGATAGGTGTTGAGGTCTGAAATAATTTTTGCGAGTACTCTTAATTGGTTGAAGTTTATGTTGGAGTATCATTATCATGGCCACCTAGATGCAATATTAAGAGTGACTCTAAAAAAATTAAATAGGCAAACAAACTCTTCAAAATATCACATCCTGATCCAAAATTGTCTCAGATATCCAAAAACGTTGAAATATACAGGGTTTTCCATAAAAAATTCAAAACCGGAGCCATTTCCGGTGAAAACAGAAGTGACCGAAAAGTGGCAAATATGCGAAAACTCTCCTCACCATTCACCAATACCAAATCTCATTTTGATACACCTAATATTCTAGAAGTTATGACTTGTCTAATAGATTCGTTGACACGCGGTTGACACGTATACGTCCCCCTTCACCCCATTTAGAGTGGCCAACCCCTTCAAAAATTCTAAATAAGAAGATGGTGTGTCTGATAGCTCATTTGGAAGGGGTTTCAATTATCTATGCAACAACATACGGCTTTTTTGAGTTTTGTGTATTCTTCATTAAGAAATTGATTATTAAAATGTAATTGAAATGTATACAATCAGATGTAAATGTGAATTTTATGTGATATTTTCTTCAGATTCCACAATATCGGAAAAAACTGACGGAATTTGGAACTCGAGAATTGGCATATACAATTTTTTTTCGAGAAGGGTTGAGGACACATATACATAAAAAAAGCCATTAAAATAAAATTGGAAAAAGATAAAATTGGGGAAAGGAATTCTTTCGAATTTACATCTGCACTAATATGGATTATGTTCAATTAACTTACATTGAGAAACTAGAAATCTCACCATGGCGCCAGATTTATCAAAATATTGTTTCGCAAGTTTCTCGTATCGAATAAAAAAAGTGTATAAAAAAGAATAACCATCCCGAAATCCTCGCGCGTATAAGATAGTTGAATTAAATTGTCGCACTTGTGTATGGACTTACCCTGACATACGCACAACACCAGAAAAAAAAATCACTGGGAATGATCAAATTCCATTTCGAAAAGAAACTGAAATCGTTCATGACAGAAAATTTTAGCTGGAATGAAAATTCCGTACACGTATCAACACTACTGCCACTCCCAGATTATATTGCATTGCATCATTGTTTTGAATTAGTTTTGATCAACATACATATGCAACCTAAATCATACTTGATAGTTATGTCCACCACTCGAAAAATGCTTATATTGAGTTACTTAACGAGTATCTAATTATTCATTTTTATTTGTATTTTATCATGAATCCCCTCTATTATCATTGTTAATATTGTGATCGATATATTATTTTATTGTTATCATCATATTCTTTCCTTTCATGTTTATATTCCTGGACTCGGATGTCACGCAGGTAGCTGCCTCCGTGGTGACGTTGGTTGTTGCCCTGGAATACAGGGTCTGCCAACCGAAACCACAAATGTGCGGCTGGCTTCTGTTTGTTGACTTCGTTGAATTGTTGTTGACTACCAAGTGTTGTTTATCCTTGCACTTCTTCACCATACTGATGAGGCCCGAGAGCCCGAAACACGTGTCTACGATTAACACTTTTTATGAGGGTTATGTCCAATAAAAAATTTCATTTTGTATATATATATATATATATATATATATATATATATATCTTTATATTTATAATTCTACTGTACGTGTGTGGCACTGAACTCCTCCTAGACGGCTGGACCGATATGAATGATTTTTTTTTGTATGCGTTTTGGTGGCGCCCTGGATGGTTTAGATTCACGAATCAGCCCGGCAGATGGCGCTGCAGTCGGTATCATAAACGGCTGGACCGATTTGAATGAATTTTTTTGTGTGCGTTCGAGTGGCGCCCTGTATGGTTTAAATTTACAAAGCATCCCACTGAATGTTAAGGGTGGTCCACTCCTCAGTTTAATTTTTGATTTTTCAGAAAAACATTTTTATTTTTATTTTTTCATGATACAGCATTTGAAAATACATACAACCTCGAATTTTCACCCTTCTACGATCAACCCCTATTTTTTTGTCTAAATTTTTATTTTTATTTTGTCATGACTTAGAATTAAAAAAATCATATTACTCTCAATTTTCACCCTTCTACGATCAACCTCTATATTCTATTTTTTTTTTTCTGAGAAAAAACGGGATAACAGGAAAACGGGATATCGGGAATAACGGGATAACGAGGAAACGAGAAAACGGGATAACAGGATGACGGGATAAGGGGAAAACAGGCTAACGGGATAAAGAAAAAATGGGATAACAGGAAAACGGGATAACGGGATAACTGGATAATTGGATAACTGGATAACGGGATAACGAAAAAACGAGAAAACGGGATAACGGGATAACAGGATAAGGGAATGAGGGTGGAACTGGATAACGGGATAAAGAAAAACGGGATAACAGGAAAACGGGATAACGGGATAATTGGATAACGGGAAAACGGGAAAACGGGATAACGGGATGGAGAAAAAGAGGTTAACAGGAAAATGGGATAACGGGAAAATGAAATTACGGGACAACAGAAAGCGGAAGGAGTCAAAAGCATAATCTAGATAAAACGAGAGTTTTCAGGAAAAACATTTTAAGGAACATGGAAATTTGGACAGGACAACGTCTGTCGGGTCCGCTATATATATATATAAAAAAAGTCTGAGAAATTCTTTGGGACAGCAGCTAACGCAAATGTACTCTTATAACATTATATTTCCAATATTTCGACAATGAATATTGTCATCATCAGGGAGCTACAAAGGTGAAACTACTATAGTATGTTGATAATTATAAAAATCAACTTTACTTACAATGTTAGCGAGAATGGTCGTTTTTCGGTGAAATACAAAAAGATGTAAAAGACAGCATTAAAACATGTAAAAACATGGAGCAACAATTAGATTTATGGAATAATATTTGTAACACAAAACATTACTGGTAACTTTATTAAAAGCCGAAAACCATTGTGGTGAACTTTCTTTGGTTATGAATGTGAAAAGTGAGGGAAAATAACATCATCGAGGTTGGAATTTAACATAACCTAAAATGTCAACGTCAAAAATTGTACAATTTTTAAGAAGAAGAAGAGACATTTGGTCTAAGCTGTCCAAATGAAGTGGAAAAACATCAATTGCAATTACTACTGAAGATGAGATTTTCTAATGTAAAATTGGATGAATATATTTATTAGTTATTGATATTTACAAAACTTCCATGTTGGTTTGTATTAACTAGAAAAGGAAGATGAATTATTATTAAGAGCATTCGGGTTCTTGTCCAAGATTAATAGATAAGGATAGATCTCACTTAAATGATTGAGATCTGTTCTTTTATTTAGACAATTGTTGGATTGAGAAATAATATAATAATAATATATATATATATATATATATATATATATATATATATATATATATATATATATATATATATATATATATATATATATATATATATATATATATATGTGTGTGTGTGATATAACGAATTTTTCAGACATGAAAATGGAGAATGTTTTTGAAATTTGGGTCGAATACCTATACTTTGCATCAATATCTTTTGAGTTTGAAGATGAGCCAAATCGATTAGATGGTTTTGGAAATGGCGGCCTTTGATTGTCAACAAAAATTCTCAATTTTTCTTATGACTTCATGACTTTTTTTATATATCAGGTCAGATCTTCATTGGATTTTCCTCGAATCCAAAGTTTTTTCCAAATCTATTTTCTGCAAGGAATATTATTCATTGTGGTTTTTGATAAATCATTGTGAGAGGTTGAACTGGATATTCCATCGAAAGTAAAATATATGTTGACGATTTTCTCATTTCTCTTCATTTTTTTTTATGGAATCCAAGTATGACATATGTTGAGAAAACATACCACCTTATCATTGCCGTTGCCTGATCATTTCCTGTTTTAAATGCAAAATGTTGAGCAATCAATGATCCAAACGTTACATAATTGACAAACGATTGATTTTCCTTAGGCTTCTTGTGTTCAATTCCAAAATGCAGAAACGTATTGGAGATATCTCACTGATGTTCCCCTTCTGTAACAGGTTATTGAGATACTACCAGAAAGAGGGAAAAGCTAAAATATTTTAAAAATTCATTGAATGGAATTTGAACGATGTGTAATAGACATAGAGGTTTATATAAAAATAGTCAATGGGCAGTTTTTAATTTTTTTGGATAATTCGAAACGCCCAACATACCGAAACGGAGAAGAGTTGATGAGAACAAATTCAACTTCTCAATGAATAAAGAAACACTATTCCAGCTCTTGGCCCAAACTGAGTGCAGAAAGATGCATCGTCTGCAAGATATCGGAGAGAACGAAATAAAATTAGTTTGTTTCCAATTTCCAGGTCCTACGCCGATGGCACTAGAACTAACTGACTAAAAAGGTGAACTCAAGGTATAAAATGAGAATAAGAACCTGTCAAGCGGCATCTCAAGCACCGAATCACAGAAACAGGGCACGTTCTTCGAGTCTGTTACTACGCGATGCGGAGATGGGGGCGTCGGAAACTAAATTTCTGTAGGGCTTCCTTCGTTCGGACTAGCGTGTCTCACCTTAATGGTTCATGTTGTTTACATACTCTGGGTATCACCAGTCTGAGGTGTATTCCGTACTGTGGTCTCAAGATACTATCTTTAAAAATTTGAGATTTATTTTTACGACTACTACTACCATATGATTCAAGACATGCGGTTGACAAAATACCAGCTTCAATGATGACAAAAAAGCATCAGCTCCACATCGATCTCAATTAGGATGCCTTAAAACCCTGGTCTGGTGTATAAACTGATTGGGTTTTCTTTAGAATTCTTGGGGGACAACAAGTGAATGTAGTTAAATGCCGCTTAGTAGTTCATCAGTAGATGGCGCGCCTGAAATGTTAGTGTCCATGCTTATGTCAAACTTCAAACGTATGAAATTATTTTCTTTTCTGTCAACATTGCATATTTCTGTACATCAATTCTGATTAAAAAATTTCACATATTGATCGTTTATTGCAGTTCGTAGTTTAAATTTGTTTCGGTTGTTAGTTTTGCCTGGTATTCAAGTTGTGTTTAAAGAATTGATAGATTTTCAGTGGCGAATATTTACTTTTTGTGAAATGGGTTCGATTTGCGTATTGTGTGGACATTCTGAAAGCTACAGATCTGAATATTCATCTACCTTTGGTACCAAAGGTGAGTAGGTGCAGCTAGTCACACTGAAAGCTCGTACAAACTCATCTGAATATATGCTTTTTTGCGATTTGTAAATCGATGAAGTTCCATATTCATACGGCAAATTGCAATTGATTATAAATCATAACATATGCCATTTTTCGAAATTTGATGTTGACGTTTGTATTTTTTTTATTTTATAACATTCCAATAACTCGAACAGATTCGGAAGAAGAGCAGGTGATTTAACAAATATCTGTGTGATTTGTAATTGCAGTTCACTGGATTATAACAAGAAACGACATCGAAGCCATCTGAAACTCTACATAACTCTCATCAAGTAGACTGGTGTCTCCCAGTTTTCCAAATTTTTCACGTATAAGTGAATACGCCATGGTTTTCAGACATCTTAATCTCAATGAATGCATTCCTAAATGTTGTTCGTGACAGTACCCTCCGTCTTTTTCTCTTTCTATCGTTCCACAAAGTAACATTTGACGCTTTCAAATATCAATGAGATACTAACATTCTTCAAGAACAACCTCCTTTGCTCTCTAAATTCCAATAAACTAACCTTACTGAAACGTTGTATTTTTTTCCATGAAAATAGATTTAATTGACATAACCAGTCATTACATTGGATTTTTTTTTATTGAAATATCCTACATACTTATATACATATATATATATATATATATATATATATATATATATATATATATATATATATATATATATACAGGGTGTCCCACACTCTAAGTCTTATTAGACGTTTCTGGAGAACAGGACACAGGATAGTTTCGAAAATTTGGTTTCTTGGGTAATTAGTTCTGCTCTATCGATCTGAAATATTATCAGTTCTGCGGCGTTGTCGCTTATATTGAAAAGTAGCAACAACTTTGATTTTTTAATGGTATATCATTGCATTTTTTGCTTTGCCATTGCTTTACGATGATTTTGGTATGGTACTTCCCTATACTGATCTGAAGCGGTTTTTGAGGAATTAATTGATTTTCTTATTTTTTTTGTGAAAAACATAGCTTCAATTAAATATTTATTACTGCGGTATTTGGACTCAAACAAAGCTGAAATTTTGGATGTAGTTCACCAATGTTTTGTGCATTAGTCATGTTTGAGGGGATTTGTTCTCCATTTTACAGGGTCTTTCAAAATTTGTGATTTTTCCGATAGATAAAAAAATGGTAAAAAGTACATTTTTTTAAATAGAACAAATACCCTGTATATTATCGAATATCCTGAAAGACAATTGAAGTTTCTCCCAAATGATGAATCATGTTTTCATACTTTAATAGACTGGTTTGCGAAATGAAAGCAAGGTTCTATAAAAATTTAAAATATCTGCATTTGAATATGTATTGATTACTCTAGTTTCGAACGTCCATCGTCTTAATGGATTTAAAAGGTTTTTACGACGTTCCGACTGCTTGTATCTGCAATCGTCTTCAGGTGAATACAGTATTCATCGTAAGACGATTGCAGACACAAGCATTCGAAACGTCGAGAAAACCTTTCGAATCCATCAAGACGATGGACGTCCGAAACGAGAGTAATCAAGTCACCAAATCGTCTACAGCCTTCAAACAAACGAATATGTATTATTACCCATTTTGACAGAAACACCATCAAAATCACTGCTTGTCAAATTAAAAGATTGTCTTGGCCGTTTCTGGTCACAACATACGACTATCATTGCCATTTTCCAGTATAACAAATCGAAATAGGTAATATTACCCAATTGAAATGATCTCATTGTGAAATCAAATCAATCTGTAATGATTCGCTTGATAATGTTCACACTTCTGGAGATAGCTGAAATTTTTTTTTTCCAACTCTCAGATGATGATGCAATTCACTTTGAGCAGATATATATATATATATATATATATATATCTATTATATATATATATATATATATATATATACAGGGTGTCCCACACTCTAAGTCTTATTAGACGTTTCTGGAGAACAGGACACAGGATAGTTTCGAAAATTTGGTTTCTTGGGTAATTAGTTCTGCTCTATCGATCTGAAATATTATCAGTTCTGCGGCGTTGTCGCTTATATTGAAAAGTAGCAACAACTTTGATTTTTTTAATGGGTATATCATTGCATTTTTTGCTTTGCCATTGCTTTACGATGATTTTGGTATGGTACTTCCCTATACTGATCTGAAGGTTTTTGGAAAATTGATTTTCTTATTTTTTTTGTGAAAAACATAGCTTCAATTAAATATTTATTACTGCGGTATTTGGACTCAAACAAAGCTGAAATTTTGGATGTAGTTCACCAATGTTTTGTGCATTAGTCATGTTTGGGGATTTGTTCTCCATTTACAGGGTCTTTCAAAATTTGTGATTTTTCCGATAGATAAAAAAATGGTAAAAAGTACATTTTTTTAAATAGAACAAATACCCTGTTTATTATCGAATATCCTGAAAGACAATTGAAGTTTCTCCCAAATGATGAATCATGTTTTCATACTTTAATAGACTGGTTTGCGAAATGAAAGCAAGGTTCTATAAAAATTTAAAATATCTGCATTTGAATATGTATTGATTACTCTAGTTTCGAACGTCCATCGTCTTAATGGATTTAAAAGGTTTTTACGACGTTCCGACTGCTTGTATCTGCAATCGTCTTCAGGTGAATACAGTATTCATCGTAAGACGATTGCAGACCAAGCATTCGAACGTCGAGAAAACCTTTCGAATCCATCAAGACGATGGACGCCCAAACGAGTAATCAAGTCACCAAATCGTCTTCCATCAAATCACTAAAATTGCCATTTTGCTGAAAATCACCTTCCAGTATAACAAATCGAAATAGGTAATATTACCCAATTGAAATGATCTCATTGTGAAATCAAATCAATCTTTAATGATTCGCTTGATAATGTTCATACTTCTGGAGATAGCTGAATTTTTTTTTTCCAACTCTCAGATGATGATGCAATTCACTTTGAGCAGAAATGAATTGAAAAAATATCTCAGGAAAATTTGAAAATAGGTTTGAGTCATACTCGAGAAAACGTCCATTAATAATTATTTTTCAGATCATCCTGTATATATCATTTCAGTTTCTACTCCCTAATCTGACTTTTTTTTCGAGTATGACTCACATCTATTTCCAAAACTTCCTCAGATATTTCTTTAATTAATCTATGCCAAAACTGAATTACATCTGAGAGTTAGAGAAAAAAATCAAGTTCCAACTGTACCTTCCGAAGTGCGATGAAACCTCAGGTCTCAAGTTTTTATTTTCTGAAAAAGAAAACTGCGGGTTCTGCTGCACTTTGGGACTTTATGAAAGGTAGACGATGTGTTCAGTAGAAGTTATTTGTATTTTTCAGTGAAATATAAAAACAGAATGAAATACTGGGTGTTCGATTTGAAATTCAAAAGTTGATAATACTCAAAGTACATGTGGCAACACTGTGGTATTTATATCTCAGATTACCAGAAACGTCCAATAGGCCATCGAGTTTGAAATATCTGAATATTAATCATTCTTTTCACAATCAGTTCGTCATCCTATCATTCATACACTTCAATACACCACATAACCTTCTGCATGTTCTCGCTATAATCTGATCACATTGACCATGAAGATAAACAATTTCATCAGAACTTCGTTTGAGTAATTATTGCCTTTCATTTTTATTCTTTTCTGGTCAAATTTTCAAAGAAAGCGCAAACGTTTTATTATTGATGCACTGATTGTCGAATTTTCATGTTGACATATTCCATGACATTTAATACAAAATATGGCAAAATAACCCGATTTTTATAGAAACTTGACTTTATTTCGGTGAGCAGACTATTTAGGTGAAGGAACATAATACATCATTTGAAAGAAACATTAATTGTCTTTCAGGATATTCGATAATATACAGAATGCTCCATTTAAAAAAATGTACTTTCCACCATTTTTGTATCTATCGGAAAAATCACAAATTTAGAACGACCTCGTATAATGGGGAACGAATTCCCTCAAACAATACTGATGCAGACGTCAGAATACAAGAAAATGGAGTACCCCAAGGCTCAATAATCAGTGTCACACTTTTCCTACTAGCTATTAATGAAATAGGAACATTCATCGAAAAACCGGCTAGAATGAGCTCATTTGCGGATGACTTGGTCATATACCTGAAAGGGAAAAATATTGAAACTATCCAGAATCATCTCCAAAAAACCATTACAAACATAGAAAAATGGTTGTCGCTTACAGGCTTTCAAATGAGCGTGGATAAAACTAAATGTTTACTCTTCACAAAGGAAAAATCAATAACAGAACCTTCACTTCAACTAAAAGATACCACAATCAAGGTAGTTAAAAAAATAAGATATCTGGGAATGACACTAGAACAAGGACTCACTTGGGAATCCCATATGAAATACCTCGTGACGTCCTGTCAAAACGGGCTGAACTTATTGAAAGTACTTTCCAACCATAATTGGGGTTCCGACGCCAAAACACTACTTTTAATATATAGGGCATCAATCAGAACTAGAATAGACTATGGCTCGGTGACGTATGCTTCAGCAAGCAAGCGACTGCTAAAACTACTAGACTCTATCCACAACTCAGCACTCCGAACGGTATTGGGAGCCCTCCGTTCCACACCAATATCAAGTATCTACTGTGAAGCAGGTGAACCCTCCTCGTATACGAGACGCCAATACCTCAGCCTCTCCTTTGCCTCAACGATAGCCTCCAACACTCATCACCCATCATTCAAATATGTATTCGCCAACAGATTCAATAAGCTATTCTCGAACCGAATTAGGATAGCCCACCCTTTCTTCGAACGCCTGAATCGTTACCCAATCACCTCCAAAATTGACTTTCATAACATCTCACAAACATACTTCTCAAATACTCCTCCCTGGCATATACCCAAACTGCATAAAGACACATCCCTATGTCATTTCCACAAAAGAGAAACCCCTCCCAAAATGATACTCCAGGCTTTTCAAGCCCTCCTCTCCCGATACCTAGAACCCAATTTCTGCACCGACGCATCCAAATCAGAAGACAAGGTAGGGGCAGCTTTCGTATTTCAGGAAGAAACAAAAAGATACCCCCTACCACCAAGCACCAGTGTGTACAGTGGTGAAATATTTGCCATCCTTCAAGCCGTCAAATACATCACAAGCCATGGAATACAAGAGGCAACTCTCATTACCGACTCACTCAGCTCTGTCGAAACCCTAGAACAAGTATATTGCAGCAACCCTAACGCCATGGCCATAAAAGAAAAAATATATCACCACACGAACAACCCCAACAATGAAATAAAATTAGTATGGGTACCCTCACACATCGGGATCCCCGGAAACGAAAAGGCAGATATGGCGGCCCGTGAAGCTGCAAGCGAAAGGACGGAACCTACAAACCAACAAATTCAGAGAAGGGACGCAAAGAGCTACATTAAATACCTGATTTGGGAACAATGGCAAAATGAGTGGCAACAAAAAGATACCAAACTCAACGAAATAAAAAAATCAGTGAAACCATGGACCACATCTCCCCAGAAAAGAAGACACCAAGTCATCCTGTCACGACTACGAATGGGTCACACAAGATACACCCATGACCACATCTTCAAAAGGGAACCAGGGAAAACTTGCGACTTATGTCTAGTGCAGGTTAGTGTCAAACACATTCTAGTGGAGTGTCCTAGGTACGACGAAACAAGACGGAAATACAGCCTGGAACCAGATATGAAATCCCTTCTAAGAGACCGCTGTGATATCTCTAACCTTCTGAACTTTCTAAACGACCTGCACTTAAATGACGCAATCTAATTTCAGACCAAAAGTGTGAACAAAATGTAAATATGAGTTATTATGGAAATGTTACTGTACCATTACGTTGCTAATGACCCACCGTGGTCGATGCAACTTCTCCTTTCTCAGAATAAAAAAAAAATAAAAATACTGATGCACAGAACATTGGTGAACTACACCCACAATTTCAGCTTTGTTCGAGTCCAAATACCGCAGTAAGTTTTGCACAAAAAATAAGGAAATCAATGAATTTCTCGAAAACTGTTCGAGATAGGTATAGGGAAATATCATACAAATATGATTTTTCAGCAATAGTTAAGCAAAAAATGCCATAATATACAGGATGTCTCATTAAAAATATCAAAGTTCTTGCTACTTTTCAATATAAGCGGCAACGCTGCAGCACTGAAAACATTTTTGATCGATAGAGCATAACTAATTATCCAAGAAACCAAATTTTCAAAATTATTCTGTGTCCCGTTCTCCAGAAACGTCTAATAGGCCATAGTGTATATATATATATATATATATATATATATATACGGTATAAGTGGGCCTCCGGCCTTGTTAATTTTGAGGTTCACTGAGACTCCGATGTCACCGAGCCTCCGATATACGGACGCCCGGTAACCACCCTTTAAAAAATGTCGCATACGACATGTAACATAGTAACAAACACTATGCCACAAAAATATGGAGGAGTCCAAGTTGCCCGTTTTCTGATAGCCATTTAAAATTTAGTGCAGTCCTTCGCCGCTGAAGTGCGCTGCTTATATACTTTGTTTATGTTATAGTGTTTGAAACGTATACTTTCGAAGGTCACTGGGCTTCCCCCAATTTGGCAACACAGGGGATGCACCAAAATATCATTCATTTTAGATTGTCATCAAGAAACATGTATTATTTCCGCGCACTAACGAAATAAATTGTAGAAGCTGCAATTGCCTCACAAATATTTGAGAATGAGCCTGGTAAATACTTTTTTTCATTGATTCCGCAATTTATATTACTGCGATTATGTCAAGATTTATTCGGGAGTCCACTGAAATATTGCGATATTTCACCATTTCAGAAAAGGTACTTTGACAATGTAATACACAAATCACTCAAACAATTTCTCATGCAAGATTCAACAAAAGGACACCAAACTTTCGCTATCTTCTCAAGCAAAAAAAAATTGATTTCTTTCTTTCATTGAATGAAAATAATTTTCATATAGAATCCCTACTTGAATATATGGTACAGAAAATCGAATGGAAGAGGAACATTATTTCACAGATCTTGAAAACTACTCAAAATTATTTATTTATATTACCGAAGAAAATTATTCACTGTGTTATTGAGGATTTGAAATAATAGGAAACAATGAAATTGAATAGAAATCATTATCTCAATGAATAATATATTCATTCTAAAAAAGTCTTATTTTTCGATTTTTTTAACAAAAAACGGAAATAAAAATAAAAACTGTTCTAGTTTTTTGGAAAAAGCTCAAAAACTATCGACTATCGGGAATATTAAAAAAGAGGAGACATTTCCTGTGATAATGTTACTCTCGCAACTCTATCCCAATTATTAATAATTTCAATTCAACGATGAATTAAAACAGGGCTTCGCGTGGGCGTTACACTGAACTACAGCACCTCTCGAGAGACCAATTCACATAACATATTTTTTATATTATTAAATTATCATTGGAAAAATTTAATTTTGGGAATTTGTTTTTCATTCAATTTTGATTATGTAAGGCTATCGTTATTTGAGTAGTTTTTTTGGAACCGCCGATTTCATTAAAAACCGAAGAATTGTTCACAGAATGACTCCATGATTTCTTGCTTCCTGAAGCACATTTTACAGTGTACTCGATTATATCACGCTATGAAATTGTTTGAAAGTTACTTAGTTTGGTAATTATAAATTTCTAAAGATAACAAAATATGAGAAACACACACAGTTTGTTGTATATGGTTGTTCTTGTTATTTTTTGTAGTACTCAAAAAAAAGTCAATGCCAATCAAAGTTTGTTTATAACTAATTGTTAACTAAATAAAAAATTATTAATAAAAAAAAAATATTTTTTCTTTTAGGTGGAGAATAACCAATTCCGCATTTTGGAAGAAAAAAAATTCTAAATATATTATTTAAATAATGAGAAAATGAAAAAAAAACAATTTTAAAAAGAATATAATAAACGTTGTGAAATGTCTTTGTCAGACATCAAACTGATAATAATGTGGAATATAAAAAAAAATACAATGTTTATTCGATATCTCATATTTTGTAATTTTTATAAATTTTTAATTAACAAAATAATCAATTTTTTATCAATTTCTACATGATATCATTAGGTACACATGTAAAATGTGCTCCAGAAAGCAAAAAAAAATATGGAGTCATTCTCTAAACAATTATTCGGTTTTTATAAAAACGGTGATTCCCACAAAACTACTTAATTAAGAATAGCCTCCGATTATCAAAATTCAATGAAAACAAAATAACGAAATTATATTCTTTCAGGTGTTCAGCTGATACTTTGATTTTTTTGAATTTTTAAATTTATTTCCGATAGTATAAAAAATATTGTATTTGAATTGCTCTCTCAAGAGGTGCTGTACTCCTGCCGTAACGCCCGCGCGAAGCCCTATTTTCAACGTTGAATCAAAATTATAAATAATTGATATAGATTTACGTGACAAAATTTTTCATAGTAAATAGTCTCGTCTTCAAGAATCTGTTTTTTTATTTCATCTATCATCAAGAGTTCTTGAGTTACTACCAAAAAACTAAGGCTGTTTTTATTTTTTGTTTTGTGTTAAAAAACTAGCACATTTTCGTCAGAATAACATCCCGAATCGAATGAGTCATCGCTCATATATTCAGAAGGCTTGGAACTATTTTTCGCAGGAAACTCACTTCTCTACTAGACTATGATGACATGAGTAACCACTATGAAGGTTTTTTGATACTTCATCCCCAAAGGGGTGAAAATGAAAATACCGTTAGTTTTGAAGTCATGGAAATCTCTCCAAATCTAAATAATTTATTTATTGATACTCAGAATCAACCTTCAATGGTATAGTTCTGAGGTTTCAATGGATCGCACTATTTAATGAGGAAGTGTATGATATGAGCATTGCAGTTTGACTATGAGTTCAAATATTAGGTATGTATTGAGAGCGAAAATACATTTTTGTTCGAGAGGCGCCATTCGCAGTGGATCGCTACAATCCCTCGAGAGCAGTTATGTCACTTTTTTCTCGAAATGCAATACTTTACTAGTTTATTTACCAACTAATTGTTATCGACGGCGCGCGTTTCTATGATGTTATTGCGAGCAAGTGTTGACAGTATACATTTCAAAGTAAGTTTTGGAAATGTAATTTCAAGTCAACAGTTAAATTGAACGTTGATTATTTCAGATGCTGGTGATAAGAGTCAACAATTTTCTTTACAATTTTTATTATTTACAAATATAATATAACATTCAAATGTTTTTTTGAATTTCATTGACATTAATATTTATCATACAATCTGAACAACTAGAAAATTCCTTCTGCCTTCCTATGTTTTTTTTGTCATTAAGTATTCTTGTAGGAGGGATGGAATGAACAGTAGTGGCCGCCTTCAAAAGAAGGCTTTTGGCAATATTTTACTAATTATCCAGCGAATCCCCAATTGAATTTAGTATTTAAAATTTCCATCGCCTGTGTCTTTTGATAGTACTTAAGTTTGCACTTTCTTTTACCAGTAAAAGGACCAAAGACCGGCAAAAACAGTGACCAGTATAGAGATTCGGATCTGTCAGTTTCAAGAACTCTCCTGGAATTTTACTGATGTATAGATACCAACTGGATTTTTGGTAAATTTCGATAAAAAATTAAATAAGAGTGGTCAACCGTAGTGGAAGATCGTGAAACGTTAGAATTTGAATCGGGAATTTTTACTATTAATGAAGTCTAATAAGCACAAAATATAGCCAATATAGTTTACTGCTTTCATCATGGAATACTTATTGTCTAGTATAATTTTTAGGAACTCTTCTAAACCACTATTCCTTAAATATTTTCAGAATGATCGAAGGTAGATCATATATTCCCGTTATACGATACTACTGAAATAAATTTCATTTCAGAGTATGAAGCAAAATTCAAACTTTCAACTACCGGATAAACTTTTCAACAGGCCGTGTGATTTGTTATCATGCTGTGGAATTGAATATTGACTGAAAAATTGGCAACAGTGTCAGGAGGCCCAGTAAATACACAATAGCTTCAAAAGGAGGCCAAGTTACATAAACTCCTAAAAAACGTATGTAACATATACAGAGGAGGCTGACTAGCCTGAGATAGTGGCGGAGGCTGAGTGGGCTATTAACTGTTTGCTTTGTATAAACACGTGGATGCTTGGTGGGCCGAGTATGAAACGGAAGCTGAGTTGGTCTATATAGATATATATATATATATATATATATATATATATATATATATATATATATATATAATACATCAATATTCAAAATTAAATAAAAGATTTTCATCTTGTCATATGAGTAACGCAATCAGACCCTTCAACTGGTACAAACTAGAACATAGACAATAATCAAGTAACAAAATGAAAAATATTTGAGTCTATCATTGAAACAGAATTTTCTGCAAAGGAACCTCAATTCAGAAGTTGAGAGGAATTTGAATACGAGCAAATTAATTAACAATTGTGTTCTGAAGTTCCGGAGTGAATGTAATTTCATTGAATGTGGGAATCCATGATGCCGACAATATAAGGAGGTATTATAGAGAAGGGTGGAGAGTTGTATTCTGAATATCGGATCCAGGTTAGGTCTATCAGTTCTGGAGCTCATCTCAACATTTCTAGGTATCTTTGTATGGATTATTTATGAAAGGGAATGGAATTGAATATATGAATGGAATTAGCCGAAGTATGTACTGATGGCAATACTCCTTCAGACATTGAACGAATTGAAATAATAACGTTAAGTCTACTGCCAGAAAATATCAAACATAAATACTCATGAAAACGGTATCAACTACATTGGGTTTAGGCACTCCATGTATCTATGATGATCGCAGACACCTCTGGGCGAAGTCCAGATCCCCTCTCAGTAGCATACCTATAGTATGGGAGGCAGCGTTGCACTTTTGCAAGGAATTTTATACCGAATGAATTTTATTTCAAATAATTGTTTAATATTCAATAATCAACAAAATGAGCGTCGTCGCCGCACCCGCGGTGGAGCAAGAAGTTACAGTATGTGAAAGTTGTTGAAAAAAAATGCTCGAGTATTTTATACCGTGCCAAAATTCATGGGATGGTTTTTGAAACATTTTCAACCAAAAAATAATAATCAGCTGTATTGACTAGAGCGGATTATATATATATATATATATATATATATATATATATATATATATATATATATAACTATATATATATATTGTATTGTTTTGATATTTTGAAAAATATAAATTGTTTTTATAATGAAGATAGCTAATAATCTTCAGTTATTCTTTGTGAACCAAATTGATATGATATAGATAGATATTTTTGCCCTGTATAATGATTTGTATGTGGTAATAATAATTGCCAGCGAACGTCACTGCTGTCTCGTCACGCTACCAACAATTATTATTTTCCTCACCACGGCTAAGCAACAGTTGGTACGCCCTTATCTCAGATAGCCGGTTCAAAGCAATAGAGCCACTTGCCACTGCTGGCTAACTTCAGTTTATTGAATGGTCTTTGGTATGTTATTGGTCACTGTGAGAAAACGAACAACAAAATATCATAAAGCAATTATCTCCTTTATTCAGGAAGACTTAGAATACCTGGCCTACGAGAAATAACTTATACTAGGGTGAATCAAACAAATATTCACGGATAAAAATAATAAATCAGGTCATGGATAGATAAACAGAACCTCACTTTTTCCGTGAGAGTGAAGTTTTCTGTTATTGTTCAAAATGGAGTGACATAAAGTTCTTCGAATGTGAAATTCGTTATTGGTGAAATAGTTCAGGACCGGAAAAGCACTATTAAAGTTTTATACCTGGTTGGAACTGTTGGTGTTCTGATTATACCATGAAACTGGATGTCTCCTCTCTCCAATCACTGTCAGGACTGCAATATCATGTATCAGGAACTATATAGATGCAGAAATCAGCATTTGGATCCGTGGATATGTTATCATTAAGGTAATATTGGTTTTGTTTACCAACTGATGGAATTATTCCAATTTTCTTTTAGTAAAGTTTTTGCGTGGCGTCCGCTTGGAAATTTATTTTCTATCGCCTAGCTACATCCTTTTCTCCTTGTTTTTTCATTTGAATTTTTGAATTGGTGCACTAAATTGTCACTTTTCACTGTTTATATTTATATTGCATAATTTATATATACAATTATTTTTCCACTCTTATCATTATTTACAAATTTCAAAAATAATTGCTTCTGATACCATCTCATTGCTACTCTCCCACAATTTCCAATTTTACACCTGACCATCTATTCCTTGATTGGCTATTTTTATAAAGACATTTGCTGTTCTATCATTGGCTACTTTTTGTTAGCTACAATTTCATATACTGTATGTTTCAAATTTATAAATGTGTTGATTACTGTTTATTCCTGAAAATTTTGTAAATTAAGACTTTTTATTGTTTTTGAGAAATTATGAGTTATAATAATTTCGACAATGTATGAAATTGATTGTTTTATAGTATTTTGACATTTTTATCTATCCATATTCTACCTAGGCTCACAATATACATAGAATTTCAAAAGTTATTCACAAACAAACTCTTGAAACCATTAACCATCTAGTAATTATTCTTTTTGTGGGTTTTTAGTCTTTTAAAATTCACAACTGGCATAACATAACATAACAATATATATGTATATGAATATATATTCATATATATAAGTCAGTAACGTATACAGGGTGTCCCAGTGGTGCGTGCAAGCTCCATAACATTTTTCTATCCAAGTTATCGACTTGTTTTTTTCAGCGATAGGCCTAACAATGAAGCATTTTCAAAATATTTCTATTCATATACAGTATGTCCCAAAATAAGATACACAACTCAGTTCTGTTTTTTTAAAGGGCAACC
Source organism: Gonioctena quinquepunctata (assembly GCA_018342105.1). Lineage (NCBI taxonomy): Eukaryota > Metazoa > Arthropoda > Insecta > Coleoptera > Chrysomelidae > Gonioctena > Gonioctena quinquepunctata. The sequence goes on from JAFIRS010001649.1 coordinate 298,151, forward strand.
CTCCATTTCTGTTACATTTTTGGATTCGCCACTAAATTGTCGATATAACGCACCTGGGTCTCTTAGACTTATCTGCAAAAATTTTACTCATGTTAATTTATGTGTGAAAATAGCCTCGTGCACAGACCAACAGAAAAATTCAAAACTAAAACCATTCAAGATAAATCATCCAACTTTTTTTCAGTGGATTTCTCAGGCTTCTTCTGAAATGCAACTGAACTAGTAGTCGAAGTTCCATCGCCTACTATAATTTTTTTTAAATGACAAATTGTAAATGGCAATAATTCGACTATTTCAAATGCAGCATCCGTTATTTTATTACATTATTGCATAGTATTTTCTGGGAGCTCTTCGCCGAAAAAGGAGTTTGTGGAGTTGTAAAATTTGAGGAATTCATTGCAAAATATGGAATGTTGATGATGTTTTCGAGGAAAAAAGTAATCAAGTGGTCTGCTGTCGTGAAATTTCACAGATCCATAGATTTCTGAAGGAAACAACTCAAGTATTCTCAACAAGAACAGAAAAGGATTATTACCAGAAAAAAAAATTGATGGATGTTCAAGCTGGTAGTCGTCTAGTGAGTAAGCCCCTTACTCTAGCAAGCGTTGCTCCATCAGTTGAAAGGAATACTTCCGTGATCATGTTCTCCATATCATCTGCAGTTGTGGAAAGATCTCTGAAAAACCTTTCCTTCACGTTCCCGCACAGGATTGAATCCATGGAAGTGAGGTCTGATTATCGCGTGGTCCAAAGAATAGTACCTGCTCTGTCTATACAACGATTGGGATGGTAATGATCTAAAACTTCCTGCATCAAATGGTTATAATAATAATAATAATAAACGTCTTTATTTTTTTCAATAAAAGCACAAAAACAAATAATTTACCTTGAACTCAAATACATCTGAAAATAAAAGGCGGGGTTTATTTTCAGTTGTACATTACTGCACAACAAAAAATATTCTTCCACTCAACCCAAACAAATCTTGTGTAATTCATAGTTGTAGCTACTTAAACATAAAATCAAATACATTAATTACTATTTGTAAAACAAGATAATAAAAAAAAGAAAAAGAAAAATTCAAGGAAAATATGAGTGTATCGTAATAGGTACAATGATAGATACAAATTAGATATAAATAAGAATTAAACAATTTATAATTGATGACATAAGAGAAGATCTATGAAGCGAAACAATTTATAATAGATGATATACAAAACGAGAAACAAACTTACGCATTTACTTTTTCAAGTGAAAAAATGAGCAGGTAGATATTTCACGTTACTGCTAGATTTGATTGTCCAAAATATATTTTTTGAGGGTTCTTTTGAATTTTGAAATATTATAAACCTTAAACTCGGATGGAGTGGCATTATACTGAGAGTAAATTTGGTATGTAAACGAACGTCTGAAAAACTCAGTCATGAAGTGAGGTACAGTAAGTAAATCTCTTTTTCTAAGATTAACATTATGAACATCTGAACGATACGTAACTCTGCGATGTAGATAGAAAGGTTTCTTATCAATAATTATTTTATGGTATACGGTAATAAAATGAACCTTTCTTCTATTCTCCATATGTAACCATCCAATCTCCTTCAATTTATGAGATACTCGTTGTCGTCTTGTCGTCTTCTAATACCAAAAATCATACGTAGGCATGAGTTTTGAACTATCTGAATCTTATTTTTATATAGGTGGGTTAGATTGGGACCTTACAGAGCATCTGCGTAATTGAATAATGATAGCACAAGTGTTTCACAGATATATTTTTTAACATGAATAGGAAAAAGGTGTCGATTGCCGTATATCATTTTAATATTACAATACGCCCATTGTAACAACCTATTCATATGCCTTTTAAACCTCAGTTCAGAATCTAATATAACGCCCAAATTTTTTGCTTCACTTACAACCTCTAATTCTCCATTACCAATAGTAATATTTACTAAATTCAGTAAATGTTTTCTGTTTCACTTAGTGCCAAACAGCATGATTTTAGATTTTGTTGTGTTTATAAGTAGGCAGTGTTCAGTTGCATAACTGATAAATTCCTCTAGATTTTAATTGATAACGACACAAGCGTTATCCACATCAGCCTTCCTGAAGCTATAATACAGCTGAGTATCGTCAGCATATAAATGAACTTTGCAGTCCTGGATTCTATTTAAGAGATGAGAAGCGTATATAGAGAATAGTAGTGGCCCAAGGATCGACCCTTGAGGTACACCAGATCCTAGTACGAGATAGTCTAAACTAATACCATTCATGAAAACTTGTTGTTGCCTAAATTTAGGGTAGGTCTCTATTAAAGAACAAGCATCATTAGAAAAACCCATATATTTCAAAATTCAAATCATTAAATCGTGATTTATCGTGTCAAAGGCGCGACTAAAATCCAGCATAACCCACAGTGTTGAATAACCCGAATCAGTAGCTTTGACAATATCATCAATAACATGAATTAAAGCAGTAGTACAACTGTACCCCTTACGAAAACCTGACTGTATTGAGGGTAATATCATGTATACGAAATAATTCTTAATTTGATTTCTAAAGTTTTTTGCAACATTTTTGATAACGCAGGTAGCATACTTATTGGACGTAAGTCTCGAACTCAGTTTGATTTTGTTTTTTAGGTAAAACTTTGACAACTGCTCTCTTCCATACGTCCGAGATGACATTCCCGGTTATGCAAAAATTCACAATATGTGTAGTATACGAGATAATAAATGGACAACACAGTTTGATGAAATTTATACTTAATCCATCACATCCGGTAGCGTTTGATTTAATGTCACAAATTGCTTCAAAGACAAGCAAATCATGAGTTTCACTAAATTTGAAATCGGAATTATTGAGTTTATTTGATTTATAGAAAGACTTTATTTCATCCGATGGTTTAGCTTGCGGCACTGATTCAATAAAAAACCTATTAGCTTTATTTGGATCCCTTAGATTCTCTGGTATATCAAGTGATTTGTCTGGTTGAAATTTATTAGCTCTTAAAATTCGCCACATATCTTTTGGTTTACTGTTACTGAATTGATAGATAAAATAGGCCTTTTCTCTCTTTTGATGGATTGGAATGTGAAATTTCGTAAATTTTTATAAGTCTGTAAAGTTGCTTCAGTTCGCGTTCTTTTATACTTTCTTAGAGCTTTGTCTCTTTCATCCATCATTTTCTTCATAGGAAATGTTATCCCCGGTGCTTTAGGTTTTGTTACCCCCGAGGTAACAATAGGAGCCTATCAAGCAAATTATTTAGACAATTGACTAAGTAAGAAACCTTCCCATCTACTGTTTCCTGATCATATATCCTGAAGAATGACGTGTCAAATAGATCACGTTGAAAATTCTCATCATAAAATTTTTGAAATTTCAATATGTAACAAGTTTAGGACCTCTCTGTTCATTAGATATTTTTAACTGACAAAATACCATTGAATGATCTGGAATTACTTGTTGCATAATACCTTAATTATAATTAGTACCTTCAGGAATAATTACATAGTCTAAAAGTGTTGCCGATGTAGCAGTGATTCTAGTAGGTTCATCAATTACTTGACATAGATTGAGTGATTCTAAAATCGAACTGAATTTTTTAACGCTGGTATTATCATACTCTGATAAATTTAAATTGAAATCTCCCATACAAATAATTTCATCAACTGTAGGATATATTGAAGCAAATTCATCTAAAAAAATATTCGTATTTTGTTTATGTGGTTTATAAATAATACCTACAGCAAATGATTCCTCATTAATAACTACCTTAACCCATAGTTGTTCCCAAATGTAATCCAATCTACTAATAAGTATCTCGCTACGTATCTTATTTCTAACATATATACATACTCCCTTACCATGACAATTTCTATCAGCTCTATATAAGCGATAATTACTAATATTTATAACAGAATTATTAACATAATTTTTCAACCACGTTTCGCATATCAAAAAAATATCAAAATCATTCTCTGAAATAGTTTGTTTTAGATCAATTATCGAAGGAACTAATGATCTAGCATTGACACGACCTACCTTCAAGAAATCCATCTTTTAAAAGTCCCTGAACTAATTTATATCAACAGTAAAATAATATGAAATTGCAAAAAGTAATATAATATTTTCAAATTCAACAAGAACCACCAACAAAGCAAAAAACACCACAAAGGTGTGAGTCAATTCTACCCATATTGTGGTGCTGCAAAATTAATCCTATTATGAGTTAACATACAACGATTTAATATAGCTATGTGAGTTTTCATTCTATGAAAAAATAAAGGTATGATATATATTTCAATATATAATCCAGAGAGGAGAGAAAGAGAAAGAGAAAAAAAAAATACATGTATATACACATATATATAAGAATATTCAGAACAATTAAATTAAATTTTATCAATGTCATCTATGGAGGCTAACTTCCTAATTCGATTAGCATTATTAAATTTCACAAACACGTTTCCATGATGTGTCCAGATGGTTCCATTCCTACCCACTTTATTCAGTGCAATACTTTAACTTTTTCAGGAGTAAGGTCTTCTCTTGCGATAACCTTGGTTTGCTTTGAATGTCTCCTATTCTTGTAGACCAGTTCCTCATAATAGACGGTAGGAAATCTCACTAATATTGGTCTGATTATATTGTTCACCTTTTTTCCCAGTCTGAAGGATGATGCAATAACTTCTTCACTAACGTTTAAATTCATTGTTCCTTTCACTATGTCTGAAACCAACTGACTGCAGATTTCTCCTTCACTCTCTTGTAAACCATAAAATAAAATGTTGTGACTTCATCTTGTTTTTCTTGCTCTCTAAGTTTCATTAATTCTATCCTGTTCTTCTACTCTTCTAGTAATTTGCGCATTATCATCCTTAAGTTTCTGAATTTCATCCTTGAGTTTCTTACCAATATTTTCAGTTATACTTTTCGATATTTTACTGATAAATTTCTCCGAAGTTAGCATGGTCGTGACCAGGGTTTTAACCAACGAGTGCAGTTCGTCCTCTCCCTTCGTTGGATTTTTACGAGTTTCTCTGGATTCCATTATGAGAAAAAAACAAAATGCCTAATACAGCTTGATGCAGTTTCAAACTCAAGTCAATTCAGTCACACATACAATTTACAGGAACACTAATATACTTTGCACGATATTAACACGATTTTATCGATTTTAATGCAGCACGCCACAATAATACGTCTTACTCGTATCGACTCATACACAAGACTATGCACTATGCACTGCAGCACCATCGAGTTGCAACCACATGGCCCTCTTGGTGTTCAAACCATCCTTTTCAACATTTCGGAATGATGTTCGCGGAGAAAAATATGAATACCTTTCCCCATTCAGCACATTGCTGAGAAATTAGGGTCCAATAATTCCTCCCCAAACATAAAGCGACCATCGCTTTCGGTGATGAACTGGCCTGAACCAGTGATTTCCACTTCCTCCACAAACATGAAACGACCATCGCAGTCCTCAACCAGTGATGAATTTCGATTACATAATAATGCATATTATGACTTTTGATAGACCAGTTCTTAAACATTGTTCATCAAAAATCAGAATTTTGTTTTGAAGTATGATAATCCTCCTCAATTATGATATTCATTTGAATACATCTCTATTAGCAAAATTATTCAAGGAAAGGTTGAGGGCTGAAGATGGATAGGTCGCAAAAAGCTATCGTGGCTACGAAACATTACAAACTGGACCGGACTGGGAGTAGAACAACTATTCCGAGTAGCGACAGATAGGGACCAATTCAACCAAATTGTCATAGAGATGGCCCACGCTTGGAGACAGGCACGGCACCGGAAGAAGAAGCAGAATCATTACCATAAGGGTGCAACTTATGTTTCGAAGTTATTCTGTTTTCACTACTTTCCTAGTGACTAAGTGAAGATTTTCCTATAGCAACAATAGAAATTGCAAGTCATTTTCTTTATTGACTCGAACCCCAACAATTTTCCCATTTGGTAAGACACACTACCGATATCTCATCTTTTGGAATAAAGACACCCGTGGAGTACTTGCTTCTGGATATTTTTCATGGTAGATTCTGCTTGGTAATAAAGTATTTCTGTCAGCTTTGCCAATACAGTGAACCAAATTCACCAAGTCTTCGCGAGTGAAACTCATGATTAGGAATTATACGTGTTCAATTATTGAAGGTTCAGGAGAATGTATCAAATTTTACAACCGCGGCCTACTTGATTCCTTTCTCAAAAAAAAACCATCAACATTTCCTTCTGCAACAAACCTCGCAAAGTTCACAAAGTATACCCTACAAACCCTATATCGACGAAAAGCTCTCAAAGAATACCATACAATGCTGCAATAAAATATAGGGTGTTGCATTTGAAATAATCGAGTTATTGCCATATGTGATTTATGATTTCCAACAAATCGTATTAGGCGATTGAACAAAGTTAGCTATTTCGCGCTATAGCCTGATAAATCGACTGGAAAAAAGTTGGTTAACTTATCTTAAACGGTTTTGAAGTTATGAATTTTTCTGTGGGTCTATGCACGGCGCTATTCTGACACATTAATTGACATAAGTGAAAAACTATTGCAGATAAGTCTGAGAAATCTGGGTGTGATATATCGACAATTCTGTGGCAAATCCAAAAATGTAACAAAAATAGGAGGTTGCTATTTAAAAAAACAGACCTCGTTTTCCGATCTTATTTTGGGACATCTTGTATTTGAAAAAAACATATCAAAATGTGCATTATTGTCAGACCTATCGTTTCGAAAAAAATCAAGTCGATAGCTTCCATAGAAAAAAGTTATGGAGCTTGCACACACCCTTGGGTCACCCTGTATACGTGATTGGTGACTGACGTATAATCCGGTCTAGTCAATACAGCGAATCATTATTTTTTGGTTAGAAATATCTCAAAAACCATGCCATAAACTTTGGCACGGCATGAAAATACTATTTTTATTACCAACTTACCGTAACCTCTAGCTCCACCGCTACTAGAGTAGCTGATGCTCAGATTTCTAATGTTTAAAGGGAAATCTATTATTATTATTATGATTTTCAGTCTTCTCCAAATCAACGCTACCTCCTCTACTACTAGTAGCTTCACAACGTCTTACACGAGTAGCAAACTTCCTGGTTAATGCGGGAGAAATAGTGCTGATATTGAAAAGCTCTTGTTGACATGGGTACAGGGGAAGAGGATAGCCCCATCGGTTAACCGATGCCTTGCCACATGGTGTTGTACTCTGGGGGGCATGGTGCTAGATAGGAGCATTGACATCCCAGTGCCAGTGGCCTTCTTATCAGGTGACCCCACCGTGGCTGCTGGGCTCGCCTAGCGCGTTAATCCGGCGAACCTGGATCCTGCGACTCACCTGATCCCCAAGAAAAAGCTGAGTCGAAAGGTACGTACTCTCTCTGGGAAAATGGTTGTCAGTATGGAGGGGGGTGCTTGGACTGGCGTCCAAAGTACGCCTTTGTGGAATGAATCAACTACATTTGACTTGATATAGATCAAAGAATGAAGAAAGATGTCTCGAAAACATTCCAAAGCATATTTCTACGAAAGTGCGAAAGAGCCCATAAACTTTCCTCCTACGAAAGGAGTAAATGAACTCTTACTGAATACGAGAACTCACTCCTAACAATGAAGATTTCCGAAACAAAAACGAACTAGATTAAATTTTTTTATAGAGAAGACATACCTTAGATGTTGTGGAAGGATTCAAATCATTATGAATACTTCTCAATATTTAAATGTGTTATTATTTGAATAGAAAGAGAGAAGTATATAAAAAACTGTTTTCTTTGCGACTTGACTATGGAATATAATGAACATATCAATAAATAGGATGCAAAACAACAATTACTCAAAATGAGGCGTTAGCGGAAGAGCCATTTGCGAACGTGTTGCATACAACTTTTTTCTGTATTATATTTCCGAATTCACATAACTGAAACGTCACACATATTTTCTCGCTGTGAAATACCTTTCTTCTGAGCACATTCGTCGTCGAATATAGTCTATCATATGAATTACTCACATATGAGATATTCCTGGGGAATGGTAGTAAACATTATAGGACCTAATTTTTTCGATGTTTTTCCATCCAATTTTTCGCGCAAAACTGAGTTATGTCATATTTTTCTGAATTCTATTGAAGACAACGTCTAAGGAGTGGATTCATACCACACACAAGGCTTGCTTTTTGTGGGATTTTTCTTATTTATTCAGGAAAATGAAAAATAAATGTTATTGAAGTTGATGCATCTATTAACAATATTAATCAAATGAATAAACATAATTATTATTATTGTGTCGTACCCATCCCCCATTGTAATCAAGGTGTTACAGTAAATGACAGAGTAAACTATAGAGAGGGTGTTATATGGAGAACATAAATTGAAAATTAAATTGTGCTGCTAATTTAGTCTCTACCCTATATACGGATTTGATTTATTCGTGGATTGTTGAATTTGTGTGCCACCCCAATCTCTCCAAAATACTCCAAAATGATAATAATAAAATAAAAATATGAAAAACGCACAAATAAGTCATGGATTTCATTATGATTTAGTTACGTAAGAGTTGATATTCATTGAGCAGTCCTGATTTGTCGTTATTTAGGTCATATTTGAGAGAAAACTCAAGTGCCTAACAGTCTCATTCTTTTCAAAGTGCTTAGTGCTTGTTGAAATTAGTAACTATAGGAAGAGCTAAGTGATCGTGAGCATTCCATAAATTGGAGTGCTTTGAGCTCGAAACATGGGAGCACTTTTCAAGAGTGCTTGATGCTTAGTGTCACAGCTTAGTCTGCAACAAAATTGGAATCTGTCTATCTGACGTCTAACGCTTGTGGTTATCGCAATTTATGAGTTGTTATAGCTCTGCTAGTCACTCATGGATTGCATTATGATTTTAATTATCGTAAGTGTTGATGTTCATAAACAGTCCTGATTTCTCATTATTTAGGGCATATTGGATAGAAAACTTAGGTGCCTGACAGTCTTACTCTTTTAGAAGATGCTTTGTGCTTGCTATGTCCAAATTACTATTGGAAATGCCCTAGTGGTCGCGAGAATTTCATAAATAAAAGTGCTTAGTTCTCGAAACTCAGGATCACTTTTCGTCAGTAGTCGGCACAGCTTAGCCTGCAACCTTATTGTAATCTGTCTATCTGACGTCTCGACACTTGTGGTTCATCACAATTTATAAGATTATCATAATCTCTCACAGTTACTCATGGATTTCATCATGATTTTAGTAACCGTTAGAGTTGATGTTTATTGAGCAGGTCAAGAGAATGCTTGCGTTATGATATACATATTCAATTGCCATCCATTCAGTAGTGTGAGGAAGTTGTGAAAAAATGTAGCAAGCGATTATTTATCAATGACACGTTTGTCAAATACTTGAAAATTGCTGTTTATTGTTTTGAAATACTATTCCAAAAATTTAAAAAATTTTAATCTATTGATTATTGCGTATCCAAACGTTTGTAGATAATGATAATAAGGTTTCAAGGTTAATTCAGAAATTTGGTAGAGTACATTTGATAATATTCAATGCCATTCGTCTTATGCCATATCTATTGAATTTTTTCAATAAGATATGACACATAGAATCAAATGCTATTGTATTCATTGTGAAACCTTGAATGGCGTTTTCCGCACTAGAATTCTTCAAGAAGCCATATTGGTATTTTGTTATAACATGATGTTTGTTGTCTTGCTCTTAGGGCCTGTTCGAATATCTTGGCAAAATTGTTTATTACTGTTATTGGTCGGTAATTCTTCAGTTGACTGTGGTCTCCTGGCTTGAAAATAGATGTCACTGATGATATTTTCAATTGATGGAAATTTTTTCCAGTTTTGGAACAGTTATTCATATGTACAATTGGTTGAGTCATATATTTTTGAAATTGTTCAATTAGTTTCGTAGTTTATTTGTAGTTGAGCTATCAAGCCCAGGAGCACAGTTATTCTCAAGGTTGAAAATCAATATAATTATTTAATTTCCATCAATAGGTTTCAAAACATGAATGATTTGACAGCAGGGTCGTTCTGAAAGTTTCTCGGTAGGTTGCAATACTCAATGTTTGTTGCCATTTTGTTGGCGATATTTACAAAGTAGTGATTTTTTGCCTTTGCTTAATCATTTATTATTGGTTTCCCAATTTCCTGTATTATTGAAGTGTTTTCTATTTGTTTTGGTTTTTGTTCATCCGTGATAATATCGTTTATTATTTTCCAAGCTTTTTTGCAATTCTCCTTCATCTGATTTTGCATGTTGCAGACTCTATTCTGTATCTGAAATAGGAATTTTGTGGAACGTGTACAACAAAATATATTATGTGGAATTCGTGCAAAACTATTATAGAGAATATTCAGTCTCAGGGAGGGGATCGCGGTACTTTTTTGTCGGTATGAGCATTTTCAGCAGAAAAAATCCAATCATTTCTGGAAACTGTGTAAATCCGAAAGTATTGAGAAAAAACTTTAATGGTCAATACGGGCTAGCTTGATGAATGAAATGTCACCGGAATGATTCACGTGCATCAAAATTGCAATGTGAAATTGGAATCCAATACAGCGTTGCATGAAAATTTGTTGTTTTTATATAGATACATTCACAGGGCCAATCGACATTTGCAATGATAATATTGGAAAACGGAACACTCTGGCTTTCGCCTCGAATACATCATTTCACAAGAAAAACTCATTACCTAAAAATAAAAAAAACGGATGCCTCACGTTTTTGTTCAGTTAGATTTCAAATTTGGTGTGATCTGCATATTTTCCAGTAGTCAAAACGAATCAAATGGCCTGAAATTCCTCATTAACAAACAGTCATAGTAACAGTTCCATAGTAATGAATATATTCTAGCTACAAAAGTTAAACGCACACTAGCTTAGCAAAGTAGCGTGTGTCGAAGTTGCTGGAGCTTTTATCATACCAGGGAACTGTCATGGAACACGTCATTATGAAAATTCGACAATCAGTGCACGAGTAATAAAGCTTTTGTGCGTTCGTTGACAAAAATTTCATCTGAAAAGATTCAAAATGGAAAGCAATATCTATTCAAATGAAGATTTGATGGAATTGTTCATTCTTCGTCATCAATGTGATCAAATTATAGCAAAATTATGCAGAAGATTCAATGAAATGTATCCCGATTCCCAATCAATGAATTAGAGAAAATTTCTATGATTACAAAATAATTTCATCAGTTATGTGTCAGAACTGAAAGCGAAACTGAAGAATCACGCCCAAACCTCATGGAAAAATTATCTATGTGGGAATTGCCTGAATTTTCCATATTGTCTAGAGGATGTTTTCCTGATTGAAAGTTACCATTGCGCTGAAGTCCACTAACCGATAGTTTCGGAGATATTTGCCAATGATTCTGGATTATCCCATGTTCGATCCCTATCGGTGACAAGACTTTAGGTTCATTGTTTTTTAGGTTGTTTTTTGTGTTGAATTTAGTTGAAAAAAAGACTTACCATAAAAAAACTGACCATAACCAAAAAAAATCAAATGCAACCTAACCCGGAGCCAAACCCAACCTCCACGCAATCAAAAGGCGTTAGGCTGGATGATCTCACAGGCCACTTCCATGGTCTTAAACGACTGTACCAGCGATCTTCGGATATAAGGAACAACTCCGTTGATTCAGTTGAAACCAGCAGGTACGATACTCAGATTATCCAAAAAATAGTTCACGTTCTCAGAATTTCATCGTAAATGAGAAATCTTAGTCAGAAGGCAGAATTCGTTTAAACTGAACTCTCCTGAAATCCCATTTCATTGACAATATGTGAATTCTTGTCAGCCCAGAAATGTTTGTTTTTTCTATTGAAAATGCTTCTCCTGGAAAATTCAGCTTCGCCTCTACAAATTATTCTATTTGAAATCTGAGGATCTTATTGGGTGCGGATCAGAATGGTTCCATGAAAGTGTATCCTATTTTGATGATTTCCTGGTCCAATGTCATTCGTCCAATGCCATGTCTATTAAATTTCTTCAATAAGATATCATGACAAATAGTATCAAATGCTATCGTATTCATTGTGAAACCTTGAATGGCGTTTTCCGCACTAGAATTCTTCTAGAAGCCATATTGGGATTTTGTTATAACATGATGTTTGTTGTCTTGCTCTTGGGGCCTGTTCGAATATCTTGGCAAAATTCTTTATTACTGATATGGGTTGGTAATTCTTCAGTTGACTGTGGTCTCCTGGCTTGAAAATAGGTGTCATTGAGGATATTTTCAATTGATGGATTTTTTTTCCAGTTTTGGAACAGTTATTTATATGTACAAGTGGTTTAGTCATATAAATGTGAAATTGTTCAATTAGTTTCGTAGTTAATTTGTAGTTGAGCTATCAAGGCCAGGATCACAGTTATTCTCAAGGTTGGAAAGCAATATAATTATTTGATTTTCTTCAATAGGTTTCAAGAACATGGATGATTTCACAGCAGGGTCGTTCAGAAAGTTCCTCGGTAGGCTGCAATACTCAATGTTTGTTGCCATTTTGTTGGCGATATTTACAAAGTAGTCATTTTTTGCCTTTGCTCAATTATTTATTATTGGTTTCCCAATTTCCTGTATTATTGAAGTGTTTTATATTTATTTTGGTTTTTGTTCATTCGTGATAATATCGTTTATTATTTTCCAAGCTTTTTTGCAATTCTCCTTTATCTGATTTTGCATGTTGGAGACTCTACTCTGTATCCAAAATAGAAATTTTGTGGAACGTGTACAACAAAATATATTATGTGGAATTCGTGCAAAACTATTAAAGAGAATATCCATTCTCAGGAAGGAGATCGCGGTACTTTTTTGTCGGTATGAACACTTTCAGCAGAAAAAATCCAATCATTTCTGGGAACTGTGTTAATCCGAAAGTATTGAGAAAAAACTTTAATGGTCAATACGGGCTAGCTTGATGAATGAAATGTCACCGGAATGATTCACGTTCATCAAAATTGCAATGTGAAATTGGAATCCAATACAGCGTTGCATGAAAATTTGTTGTTTTTATATAGATACATTCACAGGGCCAATCGACATTTGCAATGATAATATTGGAAAACGGAACACTCTGGCTTTCGCCTCGAATACATCATTTCACAAGAAAAACTCATTACCTAAAAATAAAAAAAACGGATGCCTCACGTTTTTGTTCAGTTAGATTTCGAATTTGGTGTGATCTGCATATTTTCCAGTAGTCAAAACGAATCAAATGGCCTGAAATTCCTCATTAACAAACAGTCATAGTAACAGTTCCATAGTAATGAATATATTCTAGCTACAAAAGTTAAACGCACACTAGCTTAGCAAAGTAGCGTGTGTCGAAGTTGCTGGAGCTTTTATCATACCAGGGAACTGTCATGGAACACGTCATTATGAAAATTCGACAATCAGTGCACGAGTAATAAAACTTTTGTGCGTTCGTTGACAAAAATTTCATCTGAAAAGATTCAAAATGGAAAGCAATATCTATTCAAATGAAGTTTTGATGGAATTGTTCATTCTTCGTCATCAATGTGATCAAATTATAGCAAAATTATGCAGAAGATTCAATGAAATGTATCCCGATTCCCAATCAATGAATTAGAGAAAATTTCTATGATTACAAAATAATTTCATCAGTTATGTGTCAAAACTGAAAGCGAAACTAAAGGATCACGCCCAAACCTTATGGAAAAATTATCTATGGGGGAATTGCCTGAATTTTTGATATTGTTTAGAGGAAGTATTCCTGATTGAAAGTTACCATTGCGCCAAAGTCCACAAACCGATAGTTTCGGAGATATTTGCCAATGATTCTCGATTATCCCGTGTTCGATCCCTATCGGTGACAAGACTTTAGGTTCATTGTTTTTTAGGTTGTTTTTTGTGTTGAATTTAGTTGATAAAAAGACTAACTATAAAAAACCCGACCTTAACCTAAAAAAAAATCAAATGCAACCTAACCCGGAGCCAAACCCAACCTCTACGCAATCAAAAGGCGTTAGGCTGGATGATCTCACAGGCCACTTCCATGGTCTTAAACGTCTGTACCAGCGATCTTCGGATATTAGGAACAACTCCGTTGATCCAGTTGAAACCAGCAGGTACGATACTCAGATTATCCAAAAAATCGTTCACGTTCTCAGAATTTCATCGTAAATGAGAAATCTTAGTCAGAAGGCAGAATTCGTTTAAACTAAACTCTCCTGAAATCCCATTTCATTGACAATATGTGAATTCTTGTCAGCCCAGAAATGTTTGTTTTTTCTATTGAAAATGCTTCTCATGGAAAATTTAGCTTCGCCTCTACAAATTATTCTATTTGAAATCTGAGGATCTTATTGGGTGCGGATCAGAATGGTTTCATGAAAGTGTATCCTATTTTGATGATTTCCTGGTCCAATGTCATTCGTCTAATGCCATGTCTATTAAATTTCTTCAATAAGATATCATGACAAATAGTATCAAATGCTATCGTATTCATTGTGAAACCTTGAATGGCGTTTTCCGCACTAGAATTTTTCTAGAAGTTTGATTTATTTTGGAAAATTTTTATTCTGATGGGTTGGTAATTCTTCAGTTGACTGTGGTCTCCTGGCTTGAAAATAGGTGTCATTGAGGATATTTTCAATTGATGGAATTTTTTTCCAGTTTTGGAACAGTTATTTATATGTACAAGTGGTTTAGTCATATAAATGTGAAATTGTTCAATCAGTTTCGTAGTTAATTTGTAGTTAAGCTATCAAGGCCAGGATCACAGTTATTCTTAAGGTTGGAAATAAATATATTATTTGATTTTCATCAAAATGATTCTCCTGGAAAATTCAGCTTCGCCTCTACAAATTATTCTATTTGAAATCTGAGGTCTTATTGGGTGCGGATCAGAATGGTTTCAAGAAACTAACATTTTCAATATTCACTCACTGTACACTTATAACTGCCTATTAAGAATGTTCCATTCACAAAAAAAAAACACACACATACATTCAAAAGAAACCCGATCAAAAATGAACTTGGAGGTACAAACTGAATTTTTCAATAAAACTGTAACACAAAATTCTTTTCTTTTCTATGGCCCAAAAATATTCAACATTCTTCCAAAAAATCTGAAAGTTATAAAATCCCCTAAAATATTCAAAAAAGAAATAAAAAAGTATGTACAAAATCACCCTGACAAATTTCCACTTTTTAACGGAATTACATATTAGTGAATGTGTGTCGTGCATATAAATAAGTTTTGCACCTTCTTTCACAATAATTACATACCAAATTGTAGAGCAAAATCAACACGTCTTGAATTGTCCAATCTCATTCGAATCCTAATCTGTAACCTAATCTAAATATTTACCCTATATGCGAATGTCATTCATAAAACATACATGGTAAATGCCTTACTGAATTAGATATCACAACACAGGCTTCAAAGCCTAGCGTGAGTCTACTCCAGTAATGCATCTAAATATAGAATTCCATTTGTTGAATAAAAACAGCCATTATAGATATAAGAATTGTAAACCAATTTGAGAATGGTACTGATGACAAATATTGTATTATTTATATTGAATAAATTTTGATTTGATTTTGATTTGAAAGTGTACTTATCCTATTTTGATGATTTCCTGGTTGCAGGGCTCAAATTTTCGTGAACTTGTATGGGTGCATGTTATGATCATGACGGATCCTTCGAAAAAAAGCATTGGCTAAGCCTAAGTCTTTTTCTGCACTCTTAATAGAATCTTGGGGATATGCGTGAAAATAGACTAACAAATTTTTATGTTGTCCTTTTTGAAGTTATTGGCTTTGGTAAATTACCTTTTGGTTTCAGTTTTGAGAGATGAAATCATTCTGTAATCGACAAATTTTCTCTAGTTCATTGGTTGTGAATCGAAATACATATGATTGAACCTTCTGCATGTTTGGCTATAATTTCATCACATTAACCATGAAGAATGAACAATTTCATCAAAACTTCATTGAAATAGTTATTGCCTTCCATTTTAGTCTTCTCAGGTAAGTTTCGTTGATGAACGCACAAACGTTTTATTATTGATGCACTCATTGCAGAATTTTCTCAATGACCTGTTCCATGACACTTCATAGCTACCTTATACAAATTATGGCACAATAATCCTATAACTAAGATGCCTTAAAACCCTGGTGTATTCACTGATTCGATTTTGTTCAGAATTTTTGGGGGACAACAAATGAAAAACGTTAAATTCTGCTTAGAACTTCATTAGTAGATGGCGCGGTTGAGGAATGTTTGTTTGTGTCACGCAAAATGTCAAACCTATGAAATTTTCTTTTTCTGTCAACATTACTTCATGCAAAAAATTGTGAATTGATCGTTTACAAAGATTATAGTGCTACGAACAAGATCCCGCTCAGAACAGTTGGTGCGAAAATGAGATGAAATCCTCGAAACTTACTACAATGTTATCTGTCTGTCAAAAATCAGATTTTTCTTGAGGTCTACCTGGCGATTTTTTCAAAGTGATTTCTTCTCAATTGGCCTTTTTCGGATCATGGAAACTTCCACGAAGGAATGAGAAAAGGTAGGAGAGTGGACTGATGTCTCTATATGATGAATTAACTTGAAAATTGAGGGGATTGGAAAATGTCCCCGATGACATTGTTCCATTAAACTTTCCGATACAAACTATTACCAAACCATTCACTGCCCATCTCTGCCGGACTATTACCTCTCTAACAACTTTCTGACATGAACAAAATCAAAGAGTTCATTGTAGATATCATAAAATCTGTTGATGAAGTTGAGAAATCGATGAATCCCTGGTGTGCGAAAGTGTATGCTGCTTCCAGCTATCTTAGAATGACTTTGCCGGAAAAGGTGAGCCCTACTAACAAAGATGAGGGGAGAAAAAAATAATCTGAATGCTTTTCTTTTATTTTTCAGTAACATCCCGCATGAGATAATCGGAGGAGGGCGATCTAAACCAAGCAGTTGTTCGGAAGAACAAGGCCTTCTCCCAAGATCGATAATGCTAATGACTATGATTAGGATGATCATCACTTTTTAATAAACACATGAATTTCAAAAGTAAGCGTGGACTTTTCATTCTATGAAGATATATTGATTTTGGCTAGTGAATTCCGAATCGTCCCAGAGGGTCCCATAGCTCTTTGGAAAAAAATATCCACTATATTTAGAATTTCCCAATATTTGTAGTCAGAAGACTGTCATCTCATGGGAAAAATTTCATACAAAATATATATAATATAAAAAATAAATATTAAAGTAATAATAAACTTATTTGACTGGATACATTACAATCACAAGTTGAAAAAAATTATTCCAATGGACAGAAGTTCAGAGAAGATTCAAATTAATTTATACATATACCAGTCATTTTACTAGTAGTGGAATAATATTAGATTTTAGCTTCAGAAAGTTGGGGGACTGCGGGAACTTTCTACTGTACATTAGTGAGGAGGAACATATAAAAAGTTACCAACCTTAAAGTATGTGCTTAATTAATTATTTAACAAATAAGTTGCCAAATTACATTGTATATTGAATATTTAAAAAAAATCAATAAATAATGGTGCCACTCGCAAAAATGGAAAAATTTACATGAAAAAGGTAGATAAAATTTTTCTTTAAAATAAAAACTGAGCTGCAGAATTTTTTCGCTAACGTGCGAAAAAAATGTGTGGCGGCGACTCTGAAGTGCAGCGCTGGAGGAGCACGTCGCCACGAGCGAAAATGGTCCAAAAGTCTCAAAATGGCAGCTGTTGAAAAACTTCGCAATATTTCATTTCCATACCCAATATCGGCAAACTATAAGTCGTTTGATAGAGCTTCACTATCTCACAAATTTTACCCGATTTTTTTTTCTCTTAGATGCACACATAAATAACAAATAGGTAGCTGTGAATTATCATTCATGATATCTACCTTTACGACTGGTCACGCCATCGTTTTTTCAATGTAATTCTGGTTCAGCGACCTCAAAAACCCCTATAGCATCAATTTGGGTAACATTTTCCTAACAAAATTGTTTTTCATTGTTTAAACAATTAATAAAAAAAGCAGTGCATGAATATGAGTTTATAACTTTTTTCTGCAAGCAATTTCCATAATATCAGAGGGTTTTAGGAAAATCCATGGAGTCCTCCAGGATTCCAAAATAATGCATGATTTTAAGCCATTTTACTCCGCCATATGAAGGTAATTTGAGTTCTTGCGATAAGATAGTCGTGTTGTCTGCCAAAATAGTGAACACCTCTTAATTTGTCAAAAAGCTGAGAGGTTCTTTCACTCAGATAGGATTTGAACCAATTGAAGCTTCGTCCTCTGAAGCTGTAGAGATGAAGCTTACGTAACAGTCAAAAGCTTTAGATATGTCGCAAAACACTTCCTTCAGACTAGAATATAGATTTTTCAGAAAGCGAAAGAGATTGTTTGTTCTAAAATATGTTACATCGATCGATCAACCTCAAAATATTTCACAACGAATTGACATAACCTTAAAGGCGACAAAAGCACAATCACAGAACGGATCAGGAGACACAAATCACAAAAACACCCTGTGTGGTATGAAACTGCAGTTTACTGAATTATGACAAGAAACGACGTCGGCGCCATCTGAAACTCTAGATAACTCCCTTTATCAAGTGGGCTGTTGTCCCCCAGTTTGTCCCAATATTTTACAGGTATAAGTGAATACACCATGTTTTTAGACATCTTACCTATAATTATACAACGACATTGGTAAATTACACAAAAAATAAAACTGAAATTCTATCAATTCAAATACCACAGTAATAAAAATGTAATTGAAGCTGTTTTGCACAAAAAAGTAGGAGATCAATTAATTTTTCGAAAACTGCTGAAGGTAGGTACGGGAAAATATCATATAAAAATAAAAGGAAAGCAAAGCAAAAAATAATACACAGGGTATCTTAGCAATAATATATAGGGTCTCATTCAAAATATCAAAGCTGTTGCTAATTTTCAATATAACCAGCAACGCATCAGCGCCAAAAATATTTTAGATCAATAGAACAGATCCAATTACGGAAGAAACCCAAATTTATTGATAATCCTATGTCTACATCTAACCTATCATCGACCGTGCGTGACCCTGTATAAATAGGTATCAGCAGGGATGGGGTCACTTCAGACCATGTCACTACGAGCGCACCTCTCCGGCCATCGGTTACTCCCGCCACATGGTGCCGCACCACCACCAGTGGCAGTGGATTGGGGGTAAATTGGGGGGTTGGCCCACCTGGGGAACGTGTTCCATGACGTAATCCTGGCGGTGTCGGTAGACGTCAAAGGTCAAAATGACGACGGCAGACTTCACGACACCGTTGGCGGGTCGATTGGTGACGGAATGTATACTTCAACGGTCGTTGGGGGGGTTCATGACGGGGTGGCCGCAGACGGCGGTGGAGGTTTGGTGGCGGATTCGGGGATTGGTTCTGCTAGTGGGTGCGTACGTCGCTGAAACAATGGCGCGAGGCAGAGGGGTGTGTGTGTTGGTCCTGCTACGGGGTGGGATGCGGGTTGGGCCTGAAATTTGGGGTTGGCCCACCCGGAACGTGTTCCGTGACGTAATCCCTGGCGGAGTTGGTAGACGTTATAGGTCAGAATGGTAACGGCAAACTTCAAGACACCGTTGGATAGTTTTCACCGGTGGTCCATAGCCAAGCCTCCTTCAAAGATACGGTTGGCAGAGAGCCGTAGACTTCAAAGATATGGTTTGGCGGCAACGGATTGGCCATGGCCCGTGACGAAATGGCCGATATT